>CM031237.1:713400146-714000146 GCA_018340775.1 Taxus wallichiana var. yunnanensis | reverse complement strand
AAGATTCCAACAATGCACACACACTCCCGCATGGAAAAATATCCTTTGAATGTCATTCTACGTGTAATCAATCCACCTTAATCAACTTAACATCTAATGAGTTGAGTTGGTGTGTAAATTTTACGGTTTGGTGAATGTCTTATATGATAGTGCTCTTTAGAAGGGTGTCAGTAAGCCTCCTAAAAAAATTGTGCATTTTGACTTTGATGAATGCCATAGGAAATCCTAGATAGAAAGGTCTTAAAATGCACATCCTATTCTCGAACACTCTTAGACAAGCCTTGCTTAATATACTTTGAAGACGGTAATGTTATGCTACTCGAACTCAAGTATATGGAACTCAGCCAAGAAGGTGGTACATAATGCATCATAGTTCACTATTATCTAGTGTGGATGATACTTCCTATACCAACTATGTGCACAACCCTAGAGTTTTGTTACAAAATGACTAGCCTTTTGATCTAGAATTTTTATCCCTTGGTCCTCCATAGAAGTTCATGCTTGTGCACATTCTTGAATGTATCTTCCATACCTCAATATTCTAGAAAAGGAAGGGACATATAAAATAAATTATGAGGGTTTTGTTATTGTGGTTGTTGAGATTATTGTGTTGGTTATGGTTTTCCTTGTCTGGAATGGGCCGATTCTAAACCTAAATCTATAATAGGATTTCCTTTGTGCGGTGAAGGACCGGCCTTTCAAGCCTCCCGCCACAATTTGGGGGCCTATAGAATTACTACCTCGCATCCTTGTAGTAGTGTTAAACTACACGCCAATGTTTTATCCCACTAATCCACCTAATGACTACCTCTAATGGGTAATGCACCACTACTTTTTAATTTCATCACGCTCTACTAGATTGTTTCCAAAGTCTACCCAAACATGAGAGCCATATGCGCTACCTTAATCTGTTATGTCTCATGTGTTGATAATAACATGTTCCTACTGTATTTGTGGTGATCCTTGATTACCTTCCTTCTCATTATCACTATGATGATCTTCTAAAAAAATCTAGATTCCAAGCACCATGAGTAAGGGCTAGGTGTCCAGCTAGGTCGATGCATGCCATTAGTTCTCATTCTTTCCTCGGACTCATTCTCATTAGATATTGATGGGGTCCTTCTACTATGCTTCCCTAATATTGGAAATAAATGATCTTATGGTCCCTCACCTTTTTCAAGTTTCTCATCACTTTTGCACAACATTATTCCTCTCAATATTAGCACCTCTTCAACTGCCCTCTCTCATGTGTCATTATACTTGCACATTATTTCTTCTCTCTCCCTTTCTTCCACTTGGAAAAATTCCATCCTTCCTAAACATTTTTCGTACCCCTATGTGTAGTGGATTATTATCCTTCGATAGGTAAATTCTCCATCCCTAGCTCAATCATCAAGATATTTATATCTAATGGTAGCATGCATAGATATGATCCTCTAGGTTCATACAGTAACCTAGAACTATTCTTCTTCTTAGTACGAGTATGTCCAAATTGTGTACTCTAAGGTATAATTGTGTAATAAACCTTCCCACTAGTGACCTATAGCTCGTTTCCATGGAACATCCAAATAAAATAGTGTTTGATACTTATCATGGCTCCACAATTTCTTCTTGCCTAACAAGACACCCTTGTTTTGTATGTAAGTTGATAGCCACTCGTATAATTCTACTAGGAAGAAACTAAAGAAGAATCATAAGGAATCATACATATTTTATTCCACCCATTTAAGTTCATTAAAATATCTTTTGGTGTTGTATTTATGATAAAATTCATCTTGGCCATCATCCAACCAATGCTCAATATTCTCTAGAGACAACCAAATGCCATGTGTAGGTCGATCCCGATGAGAAGAAATGAAAAGAGGTCTTGGAAATGGAACCAAAATGTAGTATTTTTTTTACCAATGCTTAGTTGGGTGGGTTTGCACTTCATTCATTAAAATGTCTAAACACTCACCCGAAGTGCACACAAACACCATGTCCTCTTTAGTTACTTATCAAGATGCGGTTTGCATACATAGTCATCATAACATGAATGAAAATAATAAGTGCAAAAAGGAAACACATATAATAAGGAAATTAACAAACATAGTTTATTATCAATACTTCATAATTATAATCAATAACATCCATACACAATGGTTCATCATGAGAATAATCTATTCCATTAAAAAAATCACTAATTACATTCATGTCCACATGCCTTCCAATAACACTTAGAATCCTAACTACATACATCCACACACATGCATAGTTACTAGAGTGCAACACCTATTTCTATATGGCATGGAATTTCCCTTCACCATTTCATGCTTTAATCCTAAGATTAGACATCATAAATATAGGATGCATACCTTTTACAAAAAAATTAACTCTAGATTGAGATATAAATAGCTCATCCTTATCCACTCTTTATTCGTATCAATATATTCCTTTGTTGCACATGTTTTACCTTTTCGGTCAAGTTGTTTTATCTATTTCTAGATGTTCTTTGAATGCTACACCATCTTTTTATTTTTCCTATTTTTAGCTTTAGCTCAGAAATCGGATAAGTCCCGACCCCATATACATACATGAACCCCTTATGTGATGATTCTTTTATGTTTTGTGTACAACCTTGCGCATTGACTTGATCCCTTCTTACCCATATAATTATGTATGTTCCTTTATACTTGTCTTTTTACCTACGTGTGTCTTCCTACATGCAGTCTTCAACATCTACACATGGAAAATACTTATCCATTTTCTCTACTAAATAGTATGAGATGCTTGGGTATACATTGTGAATCTAGGAATATCAATGGAGTATGTGGCGTGGTATGCAGTGTATTGTACATTTGTATATCACAATTCCTCATGCATCCATAAAAATAGGTATAGTAGTAGTGGTGAGATATTCTCATGGCAGAGGAATAGGATAGGAGGAGGTTGATTGGGCCATGGTCGGGTTGTACGGGTGCGGGGATGGGTTGGAACAGGGTAGGATATACAAGATAGATAGGTACAAGATCAGTGTACCAGATGATTTCGCCACCGAGGCCACTAAGTCTAGGAGGAGGAGAAGACAAAGATAAAGATGGAGGATATAGGTGGGGAGATGGATTTGGTGATGGAGATGGGGATGATGGATGGGGGATAGAGGAGATTCATATGTATGGATTCGGATGGTACCATCATTGCCTTTAGGGCCATCAATGGTGGAGTTATAAGTGACACATGCATATAAATATTGATCCATTCGACAGAGTGATGCAACTTTGATTATGGATCATAGATGGTGTACATAGTTATGAAATAGGACTTCGACAAAGATCAACTCACATTATAAGTGCAACCATTGACAGAGAGAGAGAGATACAACACGATGTGTATCCAAGGCCATTGGGATATGAATATTTTTTACAAAATTTAGTGGTTGCCACACATGATATGGGATATTACATAGCCTTAAATGAAGTGGTCATTCCCGAGGTCCAGATAAATACATGTTATAATCAGAGGACACACAATAGATCGGGAGGTTAGCGTGATCCTGCTGCATACACTCTAGGTCCATTAGATATGTTTAGATTCTACCCCGAGGTGAGATTACATGCCCCGACCACGTAGTTCGGGAGTGGGGGAGAGTCGGGGAAGACTCTATGTATGTTGTATATGTATATGATTTTTAATATATGCCTTGTGATGAAGGCCAAGGTGTAGTAATAAGTTGAAGATCCGGTGAAGGCCCATGAATGGAAATTTCTTATTGTTGAAAAACCCATATCTTTTTCATTTCTTCCTCATTTTATGTGAAATTAACCTTTTTTTTGTTCTTCGTGCTATTTTAGAATCACCAACCAATTTTTAGGAATTTTCATGGATTAAATTACAATAAATTTCAATAAACCATTAAAATTGGTTATGTTTTCACTTTTTTGTGCAACTCTGGTGATCTGTGTTATTGTGACACAATTTATGCTAGCATAGAATGCAATATTTGTCAATGTCACCTTGCATGTTATAAAGCATTCACTTTCTTTTCCAACTATTCACTTGTATGTGATATTATCAACTTACTTACGTTAGTGTTGCTTTGTTTGCACTACCATTAACTTACTTGTGCTAGTGTTGCTTTTCTTATACTATTGTTCCTCTAACTACACTAGCATTCCTCTACCGCACTACCATTCTCTTGGCTATGATAGTGTCATATTAGGTGTGCTAGTGTTTTGTGGTGATTTTCACCTTATTTTCTATATTTTCTATGTATTTCAAACTCGATATGCAGTTTAAATTTTTAAACCAATGATAAAATTTTAAATTTTTGTTTAGTTCCAATCAAAATCTATGAATACTATTTTCTCGCTCTGAGTGATCTTGAAATCAGAAAATACCTCAATCTTTTACTTTCTTTTAATATTATGCTTACAGAAAATACTAATCATTTTTTCTTGGACCGCATCATTTGGAAATCCTATAAAAATAAAGGAAAAACTACTAACACCTTGCATGCAAGTTTCCTTGGTCAAATATAATCAAACTTTGCTAAATTTTAATTAAAAAAACATTATCATTGCGTAAGTTCGGATAAGGGTAAAAAAATTCGTTAAACTATGGAAAGTACTTGGGCTTAATCCCTAAAAATTGTGGTTATGAGTACCATAGGAACCTCAAAGTAATTGACACATTGAGCGGATTGTCTAGTGAAACGGGTAGCACCCCATCTTGATTGAGTAGTATCACCCATGAGGAAAACCAAATATTATTTGTGGTAATGACCTGTTATTGATTGATTGATGGGTATAGCTCATAATCATATTTTTTTGGTGTGTGTACTCATTCTAAAAAGTATTGGTGAGTGAAAATCATATCCCTAGGAATCCTAAAACCTGTGGAAAACCAATTTCATTATTGTCGAAATTGCTAGCTTAAAACAATTTATCATCCACATCTTCTATTAATCAATCTGACCCAATCCAAAAATAAAACAAAAATCTTCCTTCTTTTCACGTTGTTTTCTTAAAATAGTTTATTTTCCATATCTCATATAATCAAATGTCAATCAAATTCAATAATAATTTCTCAAAAAAGAAAATGCTATCCTTTCTAAATCCAAAATCAAAATTTGTCCTAACTCAAGTTAAAGTTTGTTTAATCAAAATCATCTATCTCAATCTAAGTCTTATATTTTAGGTACCCATATCCAAGTATAAGCCTATCAAATCCAAATCAAAAGTCTTAAATTTTAGATACATACGTCCAAATTTAATAAAGTCAAATAAAATATAAATTTAAATCAAGACAAATCACAACTGATTTTATCAAAATCAAATCAAAATATGATTCAATCCTTTTACATTGGATATTCACTTTATCCAGTTTAAGGAATATTGATTTTATCACACCTTATATGTTGAATATTTAGTTTATTCAAGTATTAAGTTAAATAAAACCAAATCAACACCTTATACATTGGATATTCACTTTATTCATGTATTAAGTAAACCAAATCAAAACAAACTAAATCAGAGTCTTATATTGAATTCATATAAAAGCAATATTTTAGATTCAAATTCATCAATATCACATATCACCTCTTACTTCAGGTTTTTTACCATTTTTAATATAAAATGGTGGAAACTTTTGTTGGTACTCAATCCTATACCCCTAGAGGCTTGAAAAATTCTCGGGAATTGGAATGATTAGAGAATGATAGACTATTTGGTATATGTCATTTGAAGCCGGGGAGATTTCTAACACTCTCTTTGAGACCAATATTTGGGTTAATTGAGTGGTACGTACAAAGGGGATGACCTTATCCTACTACTTTCAGTCCTTCCTAAAACCGAGGTGAGATAACTTGTTGGGTAACCTAAATGGAGGAGGATATCAACTCTTAGTTCCTCTTGATTTGTAAAATGATGGATCAATCTGAGATAATCATGGCCATGAATACAACATTCACTTTCAAATTTTTCACAAAATGTTGCATATGCTTAATGCATCAGACATAGGTTACTATAGACAACAAAGTTCAGTTGCTCTTGCATTGTCTTGGTAGGGGAAGTGAAGTTAAAGGGCCCCTTTACTAATATTTAGAGACAGAGAAACAAAGTAACAAATTAAAACTAGTGTGATGGGGTGGTATTCATTGTAGGGGTTTATCTTTATGAAGAGGGGGATTATATGATGATATATTTTCTTGTAACAAAGCATTCAACACTTACTAAGAAAACATGTTATTTTGGAAAAATAAAGAACACTTGATCAAGTAGTGACAATTTATGCAAAGAAAATTTGCATTCATTGATACCCAAAAATGCAAAAGTTCCACACAATCTCTAAAATACTTGACACAAAATCTTGTGTAAGCATTCTAATAAAGTATCTATTACCTCAATTCTCATATGCCCAAGATCCACTCAAAGGCTAAAAAAATCACTCAACAAAATGGTTATAGTAAGGATTTTTAACCTCATGTGTAATATTGCAAGGTAAAATCTCACAACACAATATTGAATTAATGACCAAAGTATAATCATAGAGGACTAATCTAGTGTATTACACAGAGAAGCAATAAATACAAAATTACAACAAAACTTATAACTCATTAATCAAAATTCCAACATACAGAACCTAAAACACAAGTTAAAATTATAAGTAGAAACATTTTATTCAAATATTCAATCTCTTGATAGGGGAACATAAATCGATGTTCTCAATGTCGCACAACAACAATTTTATATTACAACCACCTTGACACAAAAGCTAGAGAAACTAAAAATCATATGTATTTCACAGAGGAAATATGCAAAGAGTATTATAGACATATCTTTCAACCTTTTCAAAATAGAAAAATTAACCCCCTTGATATGAGGATAGGCCCCATATTTATACAATTTTGGTGAATTCTTACAATTCAATTCCCCCAATTTGGTAAGAGATTATTTCCTTTGTTTGCAAAGAAATAGCTTTTATTAAAGTGGGAATAAAATATTTCTAACTGAAAATATCCTATCTTATGTTAGCCTTCTTGGGATTAGTTGTGTGCCTTTCTTTCACGCCACACGTACAAAATAGTTAGTGGATACTTCGGATGTAATCTTTTCCTTTCCATATTGTCGTGATTACCCATGCATCTATCACCTATTCCCATCTCTTGACGTCGCTCCTTATATTAATTTTAGTTCTCCCTTTTTAAAGTAAATTATTGGAATTTTTTTGAATTTAATGTTTCAACTTGTGTCATTCATTTAGTCAAATTTAATGGAATGCCCCTTTTCCAAATTTTATTTTTGCTTTTCCTTTACTCAATTTGTGTTGCACATCCAACTAAATCTTGCAATTAATTCCACCATGATGCCTCATATAGATTGCTCTAGAATTTTCCTCTTTATAAATTCTTCACTCGTAGCCATGAATTGGCATTCCTTCTACAAAATTATTCATGAGATTATCTGCAAATGGAACATCAATATTTTGTGTCTTGAGAAATGACATATGTGGAATTTGAAGGGAATTTTCATGAATTTTCCTTTGAAATACTTCACTTTATATTCAAACTTTCTGAACCGAACAATAATTTTACAAAGATGTTACTTTTAGTTGAAGAACAATAGGATTCTGAAGGACCAATGACTCCCAATATTATCAAAGTGTCTTTGATGAGAAATATCACAAAAATGAACTTATTTCTCTCAACATTCCAGATCATGCTCCATCACTTTTTCTAGCTTGAAGATGATCAAACTCCAAAAAAATTGAAGAAATTTTGGCTTCGCTACAGACCAAATGTTAATTCTACTACTACTTTTTTCTTCAATTTTCCTCACAAACAAACTCATAGAAAAGAGATTCTTATCATCATCCTTGTATCATCTAACTTGGAGTATTTAGGGGTACATCATTAATTTCCAATAGATTAGCTAAATTGGAGAGGAGATTAATTACTCTTGAAATAGCTTCGAGAAGGTCTTCTTCTAAGCCAATTTTGAACATGCCTCATAGTTTGTTGAAGAAATGCCGGTGGGTTTCTCTAGATCATGTTAGTGTGCCCATTTTACTCCTAAAAGGCCAATAAATTTATCTCAACCATATTCATCTAGAGGGCTCAATATTTTGGAGTGGGTTTCTTCTTATACAAGAAAAAGATAATTGATCAAGTATTTTAGAAGTTTCACAAGAAAGTATTGAGGAACTCCTGGATATGGGCATGTCCCATGACTTGGCTAAAATTATTCATTATGTGTACCAAGCTAAAAATACCATGGGGTTTGAATTCAGAAAAAAAAAGACATTTTATCTCGTGTTCCCTTATTCGGTGAGGAAATTATAATAATTGATTGATCAAATTCTTAACCATAAGAACCTTTTTATTAATATGTATACAAAATTGTGAATACAATTTCAAGGGTAGGGGCCCCTATAAAATCCCCCATTTTGTCCCTTTTGCAAATACAAGTGAAACATAACACTTTAATATGCTTCATGTATGGTTTTTCATTTAACTATTTCACTATCCAATCTTCTTGAATTGATATTTTAAGATTTTCTATTTTCAAAAATGTAAAATTTGGTAAGTACAAAATTAGAAAATCGAGGAAGAAGAGAATGTCGGGGAACAAGCCTATATTTAATCAAGCTTAATGAATTTGGTTTCTTCGCTTCTATTTCCCTTTCTCTATATGCATCATATCTATGGAACATATAAATAATGTAATATTCATCTAGTCCAACGTGAAACATGAATATCAACACCTATTCCTTTAGAATTCCATCAAACTTATTCATTGTACATTTGTTCTTTTTCACCCTTTTTGACAATTTGGTTATTTTTTGTTTTGAGCGAACAAATTTCTGGATGGTATCATAACTGAAAATTGAAGAAACAACATTTGGTTCACCATTAAGAAGAGAATGTCTGATCAACATGGGTTTTTGACAATACCTTAGCATTTTTGGGAACCCTTGTAGGTTTTGAAAACACAATATTATCAATGTCAATAGTCTCCACTTGGGCCACCTCCTTCTCTTTTTTTGGGATGAGTGTTCCCAACCACCCTATGTGGGGACATTCCCCTCTCTTGATACTTATGATGCATGTTGTGGTGTGCTTGAGTACACTACCATTTATGTGGAATAATCTTGAGGTGTTTGTGAAATTGACACTTGCATATGTGGGATTTCAATTCCTATTGGTAGCTCCTTTTTCTCAATCGAAGAACATCTATTTTTTCCTACACTATTTTTCATTGTTTATCCTTAAGCTCCTTTATCACCTTTATTGTAATGCTTGATTCTTGGGCCTTATCACTAGTTGGTGTATTTTCCTATCATCAACCCCTCTCTGGAATTGTGATCGCCCGTGAACTCCTTCAATGTTTCCTTTGTAGGGCTCGCCATTTCATACGATTTCTCAATTATTTTGATATTTTCCTTCTCTGAGGTTGCTTTCATGTGATAACCATAATCTCTCCTAATGGTTCACCTATAAATCCCTAATTAATCAGTTCCTCCTCAACTATTGGTACCGTAATCCTAGTTTTCATATCTTGACTGCTATACTTGTGTCACCATCCTAGGGTTTTGGAATTTCTAGTAATTCGGTTTCCATTAAAGAAATATTTTCTTATTTTCTGCTACCAAATCAAGTAATAGATCGGTGAACCCTGGTGGATGGGTCTCATCTGTTTCATCCACATCGATTACCTCAACTAGTGCAGTTATTCCTTCTTGAGGTGCAGTGGCAATGGTATATTCTTGCCCTCCTTTTTTGAAACTAATTGGATCACCTTAAGTTCTTATTATTCATGTTCACCCAAAGTTTCCGGGAGTTGACTATCTATAGGAGTATCATCAATATCTTTTTCTATGGCTAAACTTGGCACTAACTCTATAGGACTAGGTGCTACAATAAGAGTTTCTTACACTGTGGATGACATGATGGGACTGCTTACCTAAATTTGTGACATGGCCACCTCTTGTGAAAATGTTGTAATAAGTTTTTTTAGCCTCATTTAAAGGGAATGGATCAATAACCTCAGGTTCCCTTTTTCCTTTCTTATGCTCTTTTATAGCTGGGATGCTCTTGGTCCTGAGGTTTTTGTATCTCTTTCTAGAGGATATATAACCCTGGATCTTTTAGCTCTCTCAAAATACTTGAGATCAAAATTTTGTCTTTCCTCAACACTTTGCACCCTGAGTTGTGGGTCAACATTTGGTAGGGTTCCTCTCATTATTTTTCCTATACTAGATGATCCAGAAAATTTAACACTAGAGTTGTGGGATTTGATGCGCCCACTCCTTTGACTTGTAATGGGGTTGCCTAGGTAATGGGGGCATCCTTCATGGTCTTCATCAACATTTCTTCAACCTTATGGGTCAAGATGGACATTAAATTTCTGTCTTGTTTTTTTGTTGTAGTCCATTTTTCTATAATCCCAGTGGTTGGCCTCGGAGGGAAGGCGAGGAGATTTCCTCCAATGGGTCTATTTGGTCATCTCCATCCCTCAAAGGAGGGAGATATTCTTCTAAGATTCTTGTATCCCTGTATTCTTTCAATACCTTAGTATTTTACAAAGACAAATCTAATCCTTTCACTATTAACCATGTTAATGTCCTTCTCATCACATGTGCTATTTTTATATGGAAATTAGTTAACTTTGTTTCACTATAGTTTAATGGGGTGATTGGTTGTGATGATAATTTCATTTCATAATAATATAAGCTCACTATCTATTTGTCATCATCCAAACCTTGAGGCACAAGTGCAATTTTGTAGTCAATAATTTTTCATAGGGTAATTCTAGAATAATCTCTTAATCTGACCTCTTCCTCATCTCTACAGTCCATCCAAAAAATCTTCCTAGTCGAAATCATGTTCATATAAACCCGTAGGATTGAACTAGTCACCCACATAATATCATATTTTGGTCTAGGATGAAACTTATCCATTTTTAGTCTGTCCATCTCATCCTCCAAGAGCCTAGATTTTGCAATAGTTAGGAAAGTGTATCTTCCTATTGATATGGGAAATTTGATGTTTGTCTTATGCTTTCTGTTATCAACTTATGCACTTATGCTAGTTTCCTTGAGAATTATAAGAGTGTGTAATTTTCACCTGTGTATCTCGGGAAGCATGAATGGTCATCCCTCAAAACCACTTACCCTTATGTAAGTGAAGAACCTAAATTGGATGAAGTAACATCCATATTCCTTTATTTTCTTGGCATCACCGGATCTCAATTCTCCAAATGTAACTAAGGGTAAACATCATACACCCTATGAGTGTTGAAGCTCTTCATCCTTGGGATACTAGGGAGGTTTTTGTGACATGCAATATTGTAAACAAGATATGACATCATATAGAATTCACAATTGAAAGTAATGCCTTCTCTGATTTTTACATCCATCTCAATGAGTTGTTCATGGATAGATGTAGCTATGAAGGTTTCCCAACAATTATTCTCAGTGTTATCCAAAATAATCTGAATATAACTACACATCCATTCCTGGAAATCATAAGCTAATTTCAAGCCTATAATCCTACTTAGTAAAGTTATGATGTCCTCAATTTCTTCCACAAAGTGTGATCTAATTAACTTCTTTGGGATCCTAGAAGAGGAACCTCTATTCTTTAACAACCATTGAGTATTCATAATCTTGGCATATTCATCATGTTCAACATTCCAAAGGTTTTGTGCCTTATGTTTGTCAAATTTTACCACCTTTTAAACCTAGGGAAACCCCAATATCAATTGAAATGCCTCAGGTGTCAAGGAGAGGACCCTAACACCACTTCCATCTAACACCTCCCTTTTCTCTGGGTTATAATTTTCAGCACAAACCCATGCTAATTCTTGGAAATGTACATAAGGGAGGAATGGGAAACTAAAGCAATATCACCTGGCATCAATTGATGACATGTAATCATTTCGTTAGGGTCATGTAATATTTGGAAGAATTTGACTAGTACTACGCTCCCTAGATTAGTATCTATTACTTCATCCAAATGACTTATGATGTGTGAAGTGACATGGGTTCCATCTTCCTTTATCTTCATTTTTCTTGACAAAATATTTGTGGTTCTCTACTTCAGGTAATATAGGGATTGCATAAATAACCATTCACGGGAAAAGAAATACAAACCATTGTTAAACCCTTTAGAAGATTATTGTGTGAACAAAAATAAAGTAATAACCTATTTTTCATGGGGACTTACCCGTACTTGTGATTTTCTTTAGTACTCATGTTCCACAAGCATGCTTAATCACTTCGATTATTTTAAACACTGACCTCTCCAATCAATTCTTACTTTCTCGCAATCCAAATCCATACTCTTAGGGCTCCAAAATGCTAGAGTTTGTCATATAAATGTATGAATGTTTTAAATATTTTTAAAAATTTAAACCTGTACTCCTTCATGCAAGTAGAATTTATGGAATAATCCGTAAGTGCACTATATTCAACCTCCTTCATTCGATCCTTGCCCCCTTTTTTGTTTAAATGAGAATCATCCATTTGTATCTTTTGGCGGGAATCAAACCTTGGGAATCCTTTTGCATTTGTGCCCTTAACTGAAAGGATGAAAAACTACATAGTTTACCAATGTATCTGAGAAAGAGTTGCTTTGGCATGACAACACATGTCTCGTGTCATACCCTTGGAGTTTGAACACAGTATTTCCTTTTTCTTAAGGTGTAAAACTATAAAGTGTAATTTTCACTGAGATGCCTGATACCGCAATGCCTTTACCTGGTAACATGTGTACATTTTGGGGTGCAGGGTTCTAATTGCATTAAAAATTTTACATGAGTCACGTATTGCGTATTGTAAAAATTTCAACTTTTTGAAATGGACTGCATTCTTTTTTAGAATATTCAACAAAATATTCATGTGTCTATGCTCAGAGCTATTCTTACATTTTTTATCCTTTCCAAAATTGTGAATAGAATTGTATGTTTCACTATTGCAAATTCCCCTAGAGAAATCCATGTCATCGGGCGATGGGAAAGAAATTACATTTTGCACACATACAAAATACAAATTTCTAAGAAACTAAGAATTTTTCTCTAAGCATGTATACATTTCTTATTTATTCACTTGAGTTTTAGACCGATTAATTTTTGAATCAATAGGATCATACTTACCCCATTGATTGAGAAACCTTTTCACAAGAATCAATGTATAAATGGCATTGCAATTCTTACCTGGTATGGTCAAATTTGATATGAGGAAACTAGTTTTCATGGATAGTCTTCTTGGAATCAAAACTTGTATAAAAAAATTTGACAAGCAGGGGAAAAATTCGGGAAGAGCCTTTATAATTTAAGGTGTGAGCTCAAAACAAGCACCAAACACTTGACCCAAAAGATACAATATATTTGGAAATCTTGATAAAAATCCTTTTGACAAAGATAGTTCTGATGAGGAGGAAGAAGCTAAACAACCTGAGATCTCAAAAGAAGAACAAGATAAAATTGATGAAATTTTAAGAAAAAACAATGTCAATTTTTTCTTCATCTCTAGAAATGGGAGTTAAACTACCTTCATATTTTAGTGAAGAAAACTTGAAACATCTCATAGATAAACATGAATCTATCAAAAACATAAAAATCTAGCATTTCCAAAAATACATCAAATGAAGCCTTATTCACCAAAATTAAAGAAATGAAAAAGGAAATTTCTAATATGGCTTCTAATAGAAATGAAGAAAAGGTCCAACCTACTCGTGAAATATAAAAATAAAGGATATCTCTCTCACCAACTCTCCATTCACTCAAGAATGATAAAACATGAAAGAAATGATAATAATGATGCAAAATAAACAAAATAATTCAGATTTGAAGAACTTTTCCCCTATACGTTTGACAAATAAATGTTGCATATACCATTTCCTCAATCCTTCAAAACCCCTAAATTTGAAAAGTACAAAGGAAAGTATGACCCAAGAGAACATATCAAATAATTCTTCATGCAAGCCAAAAGGTAGCCTACAATGAATTCTATCTCTTATGTCATTTCCCAAAAGTTTAGGAGGAAAATCTTTAGATTGGTTTTTACACCTTCCGAAAGGATCAATCACAACCTTTTTTGACCTATCAAAGAATTTTTTTAAACACTTCTCCTTAAACCTAGATTCAGGACATTCATAACACCAAGAAAATAAATAACAAAACATTCACATCATTTTTTCAACGATGGAGAGGAATAGTAAAATGATTTCCCGTTCTATACCTGAAAAATAATTGGTGAGAATTTTCATTCCAAATGAAAATGCATTGCCTTAACAAATTTTGAGGAAGTCGGTGAAAAGGAGCACAATTGAAAGGGATCTCATTTCTAAGGGCCTAATCAAAACTCCTTCAAAATATCAATCCAATAAGGAAAATCATCAAAATCATGATAAATCAAAAAATTCAATTGAAATAAAAAAATTGAATGATGGGGTCACCGATACTCGCCACGCACAAAACCAACCATCAAAATAAAACAAATCAAACAATTAACCAATCATAATCTCTAGTAAATAAACTACTCCACGTGAAGTCAAATAAAGACAATTCACACCTCTCGGAGAAATTATTACTAATGTCCTCCACCAATAATAAAATGATAATATGGTAACCTATCTCATCAAAATACCCTTCAAAGAGGGGAAAACAAAACCTACGTGGTACACAAAATTTGAATACGGTAAGTACCATTTCATCAATGACCATTCTAATTTTCATTGTACAAGACTCTATCATTAGATTCAAGATTTAATCAATGGTGGAGATATTGAAATTGAAAACAAATCAAATACTAATACAAAAATGAGAAACTAAATGTGTTTAAGGAACTACTTTCAAAACATGATACAAATGACAAAGATAAAGTCAAGTGTCAATCTTCCAAAAATGTTGAGCTCAATTATATTATCTCTCATCTAGATCAAACACCTAATTCCATACTCACCGTAAAAATTAATACTCCTACTTATGTGGTTACAACATGAAATAAAAAGGTTTGGGTACCTACAACTCAACTACCCTCCCAATCAATTGTACCTCTAACGTATAGCCCTTAACATTCCACCGATCCAAAAACTTCAATGATAATTCTTCCTCTCATTCATATGACATTTTTAAACAATTAGAGAAGACCCCCACACAAATATCCCTCATGGAATTTCTCAATTCATCACCTGTGCTTCAAGACATCCTTACTCATGCACTTCAAGATGTACATGTTCCTAAGGATATCAACAAGTCAACAATTTCAATCCTTAATTGCAAATCTATCACTAAGTAGTCCAAGCCTTTCATTTGATCTACATGACCTTTTGAATCCAAATATCAGAAATAACAATTCGGTGTTATCAAAGAATCCATCACCCATCATAAAATCAAAAGGGTGCTTATATATAATGGAGCCACATTGAATATTTGCTCCATAAAATTATTAAGATGCCTTGGTCATAATCAGAAAGTCTCGGAACTAATATCATCACTATTTGTGGTTATGATAATAATGAGAAACAATATTTAAGTACCATCACATTATCAATAAAGGTTGGAACTCAAATTTTTATACCTTTTTCATGTTGTATATGTTGAAACTTCCTATAACATTCTCCTTGGTCAACCATGGATTCACGTTATGCAATCTATATCATCTACCTTCTATCAATGTATAAATTTTCCTTACGAAGGTAAAGAGTTTACTCTAATCACAAATGCTAATCCATTTGAATATTACAAGCTCCTAGAGGGGAGATATAAGCTCGTGAATTATTTTCCTTCCACGGATAAATCTACATATCCTTGTATCATAGTTTTCATAAAATAAAACCGCATTGATCTAGAAATCATTTTCAAGTTTCAACCTTCTACATCCACTTCCCCACCCGAACTTAAGATCCTTGATAAAGGTATTGGCAAATATGAATTCCAAAATACCTTTCATATTGGAAAATTACCTATGTCACCAAACATTTATGGTAAGCCTAATACTTCCCATCTCATTAAATCTCCCATATATAACCTTGGTATCACTCGTTAGAAAGGTTTGAATATCTAGAGAATGAACACATTCAAGGCTCTACAAGTTCTCGGTTATACAAAAATCGGCTAGCTACATGCCACAAATCTCATGAATACATTAAAGCTAATAAAATGACGAAAAATATGTAGTGGGAGGGTAAAGAAATAGATAAAAATGATCCAAGTCATCTTGATCATGTCTTGTACCACGTAAAATCTCAATTGTCATGGTATAAGATTCAAAATGTTTGAAACAATGCCTCTAATATTCGATGTATCAACTAGTGGTTAGGATACGATTCTAAAATGAGAGAGGTTCCACACATAGCCTCTTTGATGACTTAGCTAACACTATTTTATTTGAATACCTTTCCATCTACACTATTAAAGTTGACCTCATATATCCTCACCTCATAAGTCTGGATCAAAAAATCCACATATTTATGAATATCTTTCAAAATAATGATGTCATCAAATATTTCCTCAGGAATGGAGACCCTATATCCCTTTCCTATCACTAGAAGGGATTCGATATTGACCTATATAAAAATGCTTATTTTGGTGAAGAACTCAAGTACTCTAGTCCACAAAATAAAGAAAATGAAAAAATTAAAAAAAAACTTATGTTGGCCCCATGGGACCCCAATCAAATCATTATGCCGAGGCCCTCACCGCTTTCTCTCGGGAATCAAAACTACTAGGGATCTCAAGGTTAGTAATTTAATTATTGAGGGTGATTCTCTTAAAATTATAAAAATATTACACGCACCTAACCCCCAACTGGAATATAAAATATTTCATCAATGAGGGTAAGAATATATGTAAAGATTTCAACAGTGTTAATATCTGCCATACATATTGGGAAGGTGATAGTGTTGTTGATGCACTAGCCAATGATGGCATCATCATTAATCAGTTTAAAATTTGGAATGATTATTGGGAAATATCTCACACAATAGAGGACATCATTACTAAGGAAACCAATGCCACTGTCCATTGCAATAAAATAAGCTAGAAGATTAGTCACATGTAGAGAAAAGATGATGTTTACCCCACACATTTGAGAGTTATCTCTCACAAAAATTTCCTTTTATTTTGATTTTTGTATCTCGTGCTTTGAAATTTGAGCTATTGGGAAGCTCGATTTAAGTTGTGTTTAGTCTTCAAATATTTTTGTTTCCTTTGTATTGTCTTTTTGAATTCGTGATTTGACAATCATGTTGTTGGGAAGATGGGTTTTAGGCGTGTCTAGTCTCTGCAAAAGCTCGTGTGTGACAATATACTTCACAATTGGCGGACCCCTTTCGAGTAGACAATCTACAACCCATCATGGAAACAAAACAAAGCATTATGGAAGGCCCTTGATGTGGATGGCTTCACTGGACTTCATGCAAAGAATTAAAGGCAACGATCGAAACATTTCTCTCACCTTTTCCCATAAATGGAAGGATAGGGTAATTACCTTTAAAGGTAGGGAGTTTACCATCACCAAAAATAGATTTCTTTCATCACTAGGCTAGGTATAGATGGTATTAAATTCTATAGAAACAAATTTGATAAGGATGCTGAAGAGAAAAGATTTGTGGAAGGGGATGAAACCCTGAAGATTGGGAAAATTGGTCTACTTTGTTCTTCTATCATCCCTCCATATAGAGATGTTGCTAAGATAGTTATTAGGTATATTACCTTGGAGGACCACTTTTCACCTCTTCCACTTCACCATTTGGTCCCTCTTGAATCATTTCGGACATACTTCTAACCTCATCCTTTCATATTATATCTTCCATTTCTTAAAGAAATTTATTTTAGATGTTCAAGCTCACTGTGTGTCCTCCCCTTCACAAGGGGGTTATTTTCCTCCTACATAAATACTTTCATGATGTTGTGGCTAATAACCCTCCTCACCCCTTAGCCCCTCCCCCTCCACAACAACCCTGGATTAGAACCAAGAATCTTATTTTTGTGTTTTCTCCTCTAACCCCCTCTACCAAATATGTGTTGTGTATTACCTCAAAGGGAAAAGACGTGGATATGGCTGAAAGTCTCCTTCATATTGATCTTCCCTTGATCCCCAAACAATATTTGACTTGAGAGCCCAATCAAGAAGACAGACACAATCAAGGGCATTGAAGACAATGTTGATTTCCTTCTGAATGAAGGAAGCAAGGAGGAATCGGGCTCTCTGATCTTTCAAAACTTGAGGATAAAATTGACAATCTTACTAAGAAGCAACATGCCATGGAGGAAAGAATGCAAAAAATTGTAAACAAGCAAATCAATTAACTCTCCATGCACAAAGCATTGCTTGATTTCATTCATATTCAGAGTTAAACAAATCTACGACATCAACAACATATCTAAGGATATTTGGAAGAAAGGAAAACTCAAGAAGGCCTTAGCATCAAGCAACCAAGACCCTGCCCAAAAAACATACCTCAAACTCTACAAGGCCTTAGTGGATGCTCAAAAGGTTTTCAATTAGCTTCTCAATTAGTTGTCTAGTGTCCTTAGTGTTATTTTTGTCTCGTTGTTGTTATTTACTAGTTTCATAGTTGATGTTATGATAAATTTTTTTCTATTGTTGGGCTTCTTGTTGAAATTATGCCCCTTCCTTGATCTTTATTGCTATATCTAGCTTTCTTAGGTTTTTACAATTGGGAATGGCCCCCACTTATCAAAAACTATTGTACTTTGTATATCCTAGATTTTGAGCACTTTTGTATCTTGGGGTATGGTCCCCTTCAAAATCATTTATCAATAATAACAAAAAATGAAAAAAATTCTCACATAGTGAAAACCTCATTGACGCATTATCTAAGAAACAAAAAATGAAAAAAGAGAAAACAATAAAAATGAAAAGGACATATCTCCCGGTGAAAACCTTATCGAGGCACTAGAAAGAGGGGAATATCCTTTTGGTTAAACATAGGATATACATCAACCTACAACATCATTTTAAGAAAAAGACACATCAAAAATTCTAGTAGAGGAAACTATTAACATCAAATTTGGTACAAGTTATCATCCTAAGCTCTTACAACTTGTTCCAAACCTAACAAAATCAGAAATAGAAGCATTTACAAATATCCTTCTTGAATTCCAAGATTTGTTTGCATGAACTTACAAGGATATGCTAGGGTATGTCCCTCCCTTGTGGTACACCATCGTGTGGTTCATCTAAAATCCAAACCAGTCAAACAAAAACTTATAAAGATGCATTCCAAATTTGCACTCTTATTCAAGGTAGAGCTATAGAAAATTTTAGAAGTAGACTTCATCAGACCAATTGACTATTTAGAGTGGATATCAAACATTGTATCGATGCTAAAAATCTTGGGTATCAAAATTTGTACAAAATTTCATGATATAAATAATACATGTCCAAAAGATGAATTTGTGTTACCAAATAGTGACATGATTTTTGATTCAATGATAGACCATGAGATGCTCTCTTTAATGGATTATTTTTATAGTTATAATCAAATCCAAATTTTTGAAAAGGATCAAAATAAAATAAAATTTACTACACCTTGGAAATTTTGTTATAAGGTCATGCCTTTTTTCCTTAAAAATGCAAGATCCACTTATCAAACATCCATGATAGTCATCTTCCATGACATGCTACAAGACATTATGGAAGACTTTGTAGATGATATCCTAGAAAATTCAAAAATAAGAGTCAATCATCCAATGGTTTTAAGGCGTATCTTTGAGAAATTACATGAATACAAAGTTTGACTCAACCCAAAGAAATGTGTGTTTGGTGTGACTTCAAGAAAAATATTGGGGTTCATCATTTCACGGAGAGGTATTGAAGTTGACCTCACAAAGTTCAAGGCTATCATGGAAATGCCTCCTCTACAAAACCTTACACAATTATGAGGTCTTTAAGGAAAAATATAATCTATCGATGGTTCTAATCACAACTAGTAGATAAGTGACATCACCTTAGTAAGTTTCTCAAAAATAATATACAATTCAAATGGATTCAGAATGTCATGATTCTTTCTCTAAGATGAAATAACATCTATCAAATCCCTTGATGTTCATGCCACCTATTCCAGACAAACCAATGATTTTATATATGTCTTCTACTAAATTTGCAATAGGTGTATTATTAGCTTAACAAAGATGATCAAATAGAAGAACAAGTTGTTTAGTATCTCATTTGGACCTTGATTGATCATGAACTCAAACATTCATAGGTTGAGAAGGTATGCTTAGCCATCACTTTCACATTTCATAAGCTATGTCATTATTTTCTCAATCATACAACTAAGATTATTACAAAAATAAATTCACTCAAATATCTATTATCTAGGCCTATTCTAACCAGAGGAATGTTTGGCTAGGTTGTTTTACTCGTGAATTTGACATAAAAAAATTCAATCAAAAAACCACCAAGGGAAAATCCCTTGCCAATCAACTTCTTCATAACACCCCTACCAAGTTTAAAACATCTTCACTTCAAAGTTCTAGATGAAGAACTATTATATGTTGATGAAATTCCCTCTTGGACTCTATATTTTGATGGATCTCGTGATATCCATGGGTCAAACACATGAATTCTACTACTCACCTTTGGACGGTGGTGTTATTCCAAAATCTTTCCACATTGACTTCCTCATACCAATAATGTTGCTAAATATGAAGCTCTCATAGCTGGTTTCAAGTTCACTATTTCATGGAATCTTAAAGAATTGATGGTTTACGAATATTCTCTCTTGGTTGTCAAATAATCACTTATGCTTATTTGGACAACCTGTAAAAATAACGGGAATTCTCATCTTCCTTTTTTCTGCGGATCTTTAAAATCTCGGCTTCCTTTTTTTGAATATCCTTAAAAATCTGCACTTCTTCTTTTTCGTGGATCATTAAAATCCATGGCTTCCTCTTTTTCCATGAATCCTTAAAATCTACATCTTCTTCTTTTTCAATGAATCCTTAAATTTCCCGACTTCCTATTTTTCCACAAATCCTTAAAATCCATGGCTTCTTCTTTTTCCATAGATCCTTAAAATCTCTAGATTCCTCTTTTCCGTGGATCCTTAAAATCCATAGCTTCCTCTTTTTCCACAGATCCTTAAAATCCATGGCTTACTCTCTTTTCCATGGATCCTTAAAATTTAAAAATTCCTCATTTTGCATGAATCCTTAAAACTGTGGGTTCCTTATTTTTCGTGGGTCCTAGTTTCCCATGGCTTCCTTCTTTTTCGTGGGTCCTAGTTTCCTAGACTTCCTCTTTTCCACAGATCCTAAAATTTGTGGATCCCTCAAATTGCTTATATAAGAAAGGGAGACTCCAAGATCCAATGAGGATTTGACATGGTATCGGGGTGACCTAGATGTTAAATTTGACATCCTCGTGGTTGTCAATTGTGTAAACAACATGGTGATATTTAAATTCTCATAACTTTTGATCTAGGGCACCAAATAAGACAAAATTTATACTGTTGGAAAGGTATTAGAGAGTACTACATGATGGAAGTAGTTTTGGGTCACGAACATGTATTATATTGGGCCAAAATTGTAAAAAACAAACTCGTGGTCATTTTTCAGGTATGGGCTCTGCAAAAAAATTGATGATACCCATGTTGGGTCTGCAAACTTTAATGTTGATTGGTCCTAGGTGGTTGAAGAGGTGGCTAGACTCCTTAATTTTGAATTTATTTTGTCCTCTCTTATTCTTTTATATATGCAACTCATTTTTATTATAATATATATCTTTCTCCATTTTTGCAAAGGCACCATGCCAAAATGGTGTCCCAAACAAATTTGAGTTACAAACCTATGTTTTGGAGCTTGCAATGCCCTCAATGCCTCCTAAATGGATGTAATAGACTATGTATACTCTAGAGCAATTAAATATAAACATTTTGGCTCTTCTCTACCCTTTTCTTACATTTGGTTGTGTCTCTTACCTCTATGTTCTTTCATTTTATGTTGTGTATGAGTTATACTTACATTTTTTTGTTTTCTTTGTGTTTTACAATGCATGGAATGAGTAGATTTGCTTGTTTTGGATTTATGGCACACTTTTATGCCCTATTCTCGTATTTACTTCTCTTTTCTCCCTCATGGATATTCATACCCCTTTTCTTGGTACTATTACCTCTTCATATCTTAGGATTTAATTTCCACGTGTCTCTCTCTCTCCTTGGTCCCTGTGAATGCTTAGATAGTTTTACTTTCAATTGTAGGAGTAGTTTTAGCATTAGGTTAGGTAGAGGAACTAGCCTTCTCTGGAGTTTTGTCTCAATTTTCAAGTCCCACACTTGGAGACAGTCCCATGTTGGTTTGAAATTTTGATTTGTCATGATCATATCTAGGCTAAAATTTTGAGAAACAACAATCATTATCCAAGTTAATTGTGAGTATCTAATAAAGGATAACAAATTGATCCCCTAAAAGCTCATGGTTGATATCCTTAATGGATAATTTTAAATTATCACATTTGAATAAGTTCCTCATATACAAAACAAATCAACAGATGTTATGGAAATTGTCGAATCTCTTCTTGAGTTCGGTCCAAATCAAACATATAATGAGTTTATCATAGAACATCTTCTGATTCCAGATTACGATTTTTCTACGTCCACTATGATATGTAAAATAGTTGGTGATGATAACCCTTGGTATCATGATATTTACACCTTCACCCACAACAAAACTTTCCTGCACCATATAAACTATCAAAAAATGATCCCTAGCGCGCAACGTGCTTCGCACTACACTATTTATCAACAACCTATATTCAAGAGGATATGATAGAAATCTCATAAGATGTCTCAACCAAGATGAAGAAAACCAAACCCTAGTTGAAGTACATGTTGGTATATGTGGCACACACACAAGTGGCAAGGTTCTAGATAAAAAGGTCTTCCACATGGGTTATTATTGGCTCACTTGTGGAGTTTGATTCTTGTAAATTTTTCAAAAAATGATAGGCATGTCAACAACATGACAATCTCATGCATGCTCCTTCATAGGCTCTTAACATATCACTACACCTTTTCCTTTCTCCCAATGGGGGCTCAACCTTATAGGAAAAATAAAATACACTCCCACCAGGCGTGCCATAAATGTATACGAGAGAATATTATACAACAAAATAAATAATGTGAATAAAATCAAACAAGATCCTTATTCATATCTCCTTGTAACCTCAGATGAGACTGCCAAGCTTGGAATGAAGCATCGAGCTTGTTGAATCTCTTGATCAAATTTGTTTTGGATATTCCAAATGTGTTCTGAATGGAAGTATATTTTAGCTACGAGAAAAGTGATTGAAGGACTAATTTTACTATAGATTTGTGATCAATTAGACAATGTAACAACATGTGAGATTGAATAATAATCCAATACAATGATGATGAAAATTTCAAAGCTTCCAAAGATGATAATTGGAGAGGAATGAGTGATTATTTATAGATGAGGGAATAATATCCCGAATCCTTTTTTTTTTATCATTTTTTCTAATCTAAAGCTAACTAAAATGTTATTAGATTGTTTAACTTGAGTTTATAATTTGATTGAGGAGTTGAAATGCTATTTTGAGCTTGCGTGGATGAGTTATTTTTGAGTTGGAAAAGGTTGCACATGTTTTTGTATATTTAAAATTAAATATTAATTCCATGTCTTTTTTTTTTGTTCACCCAAAATAGTGAATTGAATTTTAGCTTAGAGAGATTTGCTTTAATTTTGAAATGTCATTCTTATGGGAAATATGTTTAGTTAACTCAAATGCATGATTTGATTTAATCTAAATTTATCCTCTTGTATATATTGAATGATTTTATCTTTAATTGATTTGTTTTGATCTAGTTAACTTGAGATGTTAATTAGTGAAGTGAAAGTGAATAAGAGGTGAGGTATAAATGGATATATGTAGGATTTATTTAGTTATTTAAATATGAAATTAGCTAATACAATTAACTAATGAGATAGTGGATGAATAATAAAAGTGATATGATTAATTAATTAATCCTAGGAATGTGATATGAGTGTAATAGGGTTTATAGCACAAATATTTAATAATTTGAGACTGTTGTCATGAAAAAAATTTACATGAAAAATTCAAAATTTTTAACATGATAACTTAATTCACCTCAAAAATCCTTCTCCCGATCAATGTGAACCTGCCCTCCACCCAACTCACCAATGTGTTAACATCATTATGGCCTAGAGAGATGTGATAATATGATTTTAAAGTGTGTTTAATGTGCATGTGATGTTATTCAATTTTATTCATGAAGACATTTTGATCCAAGAAAAGACATGTGCTTCTGAAGGCCTATTTTTAGGATTTTTACACCTAATGAACACCCTCTAGGAATGAAAAGAGGAGATCCAATGCATCCAAGTAGTGTTTTGAATATCCTTTTGATCACATAAGGTATTTAAGTAAAGTTTTGAAAGAAAATTCAGGTTAACGAATAATTTTTGTAACACCATGTTACTTGTAGAAGAAGGTGTAAGAAAATAAAAACAGTGAAAAAGATAGTTAGTTTATTCTGAATGTTTCAAGAGTCTCTAGATGAATTGGAAATAAAAAATATACTCACTAGAAAGTAAGGATTCTTACTTCACATTTCAAAAGGTTTCAATAGATTTCATGGTGTAAATTTTGAGATATGGGCTTGACAGTGTGGATGAAGATTCTCGATCCTGGTTGAGATTCAACGAAATGTTTGAGGATTTATATGAATATTTGGACTTGATTAACAAGAAAAAATAACATATTAAAGGTCCTCTTCACACCCAATGGGTTAGTTTTCAATTTAATCGTCGAAATGTTTGGGGGAGCTCCTTTCACCGACACATAGGTTTGATCGAAATGAAAAGGGGTATAATTTAAGATTTCAAGTAGAAGTGGATCCTTAAAATTGTGATAATGTTCTCATCAACACTTTTTTAGTAAAAATATGTAAGGGTTTCTATGAAACTCTTAGGAAGCTCCCAAGGTAGGAAAATGGGTTCATATGACTTTTCCTCGCAATGTTTAGTGAAGGAAAGCTTCCAAAAGTGGAAAAACCACACTTGGAGACCCCTTATGTCCCTTCTTACATTTCCCCCTTTCCCAAATGTAAATGGGAGACACTAGAATGTTCCATCACATGAATTATAAGCTTGTGTCATTTAAATGACAATTTGAGGTGTTAGGGAGTTGTTATAAACTCACTTTGAGTTTGACCCCCTTCCTCATATTGCTAGGACCCATGGTGAATTTTGAGCATGCCAATGTCCCTATATACCTTTCCAAAATGGACAATAAAGTGTGCCACCACATGGAGGAGAATATTTAATCGCTTGAATACTTCAAACATTCTCTCTAGGTTGTCATTTTCAACTTCCAAACTTATGTGTTTTAGCCCCCTCTCCATGATGTCATTTTGTACCTTAATAAATGTGGTAAGGGGCATGGGGACATATATGATGCATTTATAAACATTTAACCCACCCCCACTTGCCAATTAACCCGGGTTAAGTCAGAATGGTCAAGGGTGTGTTAGAAGGTGAGTTGGCTAGGTTAGTGTTATGAGGTGAGTATAATAAACAATTTAAAAAATTTGAATGTCATTTTTAAAAAATTTCTTCCTCTATTACTATTGTTTACTATTATGTTTCCCATTTTCTGAAAAAACCTTTTTCTCATATCTCCCTCATTTTGGCTCTGTTTTCCCTGAAATTTTTCCAGAAGGTCCTACTCATGAACACCTTGAAGATGATACAAAAACATTTCCATTGATCATATTAGTTTTTATAGCAGAACCTTTAAAATTTCAAAAGAAAAACTTTCCTTTTCATATCTTGGTAAATACATTAGACAAAAACACTTGAAATTTGGAACAATGAATCAAATAAAAATTCCTAATCTAATGAAACAAAATTCATCTCAATCGAGACACCTATATGTCACGATTCTATTTTAAGTAAGATTTCAGATGAGATTTACTAAAAATAGTAAGTTTTGGTGACAAGAGGAAATAATTCTAAAACCTCATGAAATCCCCAAGTCTAGAACTCTAAAAATTACAAAAATGTGAAAATTAGGAAAGTTAGCTTAAAATAGAAACTAAGGGTGGGGTGTAACTTACTAAAAATAGTAAGTTCTCTGATCAAGTTAAAATTTCACTCATACCTCCATCTCCTCATTTGAATAATGGATGTTTCAATGGAGAAAAAAGTGGTTGTTGATAATTTTGAATTATATCCTTCTATATAGGTATATAAGAGGTATAATGTTGGAGAACATCATCTTGAACAAATTGAACTCGGGTGAAATTGATCATCCTCGATCTCTTAATCATCTGGTGGATCAGTGTTCATGTTGAAGCACTTAAACCGGTTCATCTCGAGTCATGTTGGTCTCTCACCAAGCACCAGGAGATGCCTAGATCCATTTCCATATCTGTTGAGCCTTTCTCATTGGTAAAGGAATTACTTGGTGAATAATGTATGAAAATGCAATAAGCATTGAATTGTAACTTTTATGCCATCTCAAGTACATAAATACTAATAAGGGTAAGTGTTATGTTAAAAAAGTATCACCCTAGGATATGGTAATGACATATCCATAATTTTTCCTAACATGGTATCATCTCTCAAGTTATGGGACTGCTACTTGAGATGGACCTCCAAAGAAGGTTGGTTCCTCTTCTTAATCTTATGCCACAACTACTTCTAATGCAATAAAAACACCTATCTAATCCTATCCTATAAGTTCCAAGGAGACAAAGAGAAAGGGAGTGCATGAAAATGGGAAATCATATACTAAGTGGCTGATAACACCAAGAGAATGGGTTTTGGACAGTCTAAAATGCATGAAAATGGAGGAAGATGAGCATGGAGAGGATGGACAAGCATCACATATCACAACACATACAATATATTATTTTTATTAAGCAAAAAAATCAAGCATGTGAATGAGAGCAAAGGAATGCATAGTATACCTGAAAACATGAAGAAAGGAAAGAGAAAGTGATAAAAATAATGCAAGGATAAAGAGACAATCACAAACATTGATTTAATTGCCCCAATAATCTACATAATACATTATTGTAGAATAAAGAGGCATAATTTCCTCATTACATATCTTTAAAATGGGGGCTTGGAGCTCCAAAAATACCTCACCGCTGAGAAGAAAGGAGGAAACATACGAAAAATGTCCAAATCTTACAAAAATGCTCTCCTTCAAATATATATGAAGAAAAAATGAATAGAGAGAGAGGGAGATCGAATTTGTGCTTCCACCACCCACAAAAATCATCATTGCACCTACAAAAATGATGATATGCCCTACAAAACCCATACCAACTTGTACTTTGGCCCATGGGAGAAGAAATGGGCCTCCATGCCTTCATTAACTCCATTGTTTTGTACCTAGATATGGTTATTTGGACTTGGAAATTTCCCCTATTTTTATTTCACCTAATCCACCCAATTCAATTTTTTTATCATTTTATGGCATAGGGCTTTGAATCACAAATCCATTGACTATAATTTTGTCAATTTTTAGTAAATATGGAGGAAGTTATTGTAATTTTAGTCTGGGTCACTTTTAGGTTCCTCCCACCAACTCAACAACTCCTTTGTCTTCAATGTTGGCTCACCAGCTCACTAACCACCCCGATCTCCAAACTACCTTCACTTCACCTCGCAAAGTATCTCGAGAGGTTTTTACATCTCGCACTTCAGGTTCTATGGTCACCCTTTTGCAATTGAAATCACCGATTGCTCCCTACAAATTCGATGCACCACATCTCCAAAACCCCGATGTTGACTCTCTCCGTTGACCCCGAAATGACCGCATTGAATACAAATGTCTCATCGGGATTTGAACTTTGAACACACCTCAACACGTCCAATAGCTATCGACATACAAAAAAATGACACCGACTAAACCTCGAAACCTAACATCGCCTTATATTCAAAATTCCAAAATTATGAAATCCAAAATTCTGAACTTCCGAAATATGAAATTCTGAAATTTTGAAATCCAAAATTCTAAAATCAAAATTCCAAAATTCTAAATTCTAAAATTCGACACTTAGCCATTTTTTCAAATTTTCATAAAAAAATGGGTTTTGACTTAGTATGGACCTGAACGGATTTTGTAGGGGGAGAGGGAATATCTTTAATCATTGCGTAACTTATTTGAAATGTGAATCGACCATTTCTTACCATTTTTTAACTACCCCGGGTCTAAGATGAAATGGTAGGTTATCAAAATATCTTGAGGGATATTTTGGATAATAATTTGGTGACTCAATGGGGTCACCTTCTGCTAAGTGAAGTGATCGGTGGCCTCTGCAACATCCATTGGGCATAGAGTCATTTTACTAGCTTGAAATTGATCTGAAACTTAAATTTACACCCCTAAATCCTCTTAAAGAACATACTGGACCTGCAGCTGACTTGAAGCTGATTTTTACCTGAATTTTCCAATTCATTATAAGAATTTTTATGAAATTTATTTTATGACACTGGAAAATTGTCTCAATCTAAATTTTCATTTCTCTTTCCTTTGTACATCCGATATGTTAGGACTAAAAATAAATACTTGAACATAACAAAAAAATATGATTCTTTTCCAATTAAGAAGCACAACTGACTAATGGTTTTTGGAAAATATAAAGTACTACAAAGCTTGGAAGCACATGCTGATTTGGAATGCACTTGAGTTACTGTTAGAAAAGGTGACTGTTTTGAGCTGATCTTTACTTTGTTTTCCATCTATAAATAATCAATTCTCTACTTTGATGGATGATTTGGAATGGTTTTCATCCATGTTCTCTTCTTCCTCCTTGTCAACGTGAAGCTTGGAAAATCAAAATCCTCCATTTCTGATTTAAGAAGATTGTTGTGAGTAGGGTTGCTCTTGAATGCTCTTCTCCATAGGAATAGGCTACGTGTGTTGGAACATAGGTGATGGGTGGAAATTGTGACAAGTTCTATGGGCTCTTCTTCATGAATACATTCCTCCAATTCTAAAAAATACTTAATCTCTTCATTGTCCTACTATGTTAATGGTTATCCTTCTTCCATGGTGTCTTCGATTTGGAAAATGGTTCACCACGAGTATCCTCATCCTCAAACATGAAATTTAAAATCTCAAACTCATCCCAAAAATAAGATTTTTGGAAGGATGAAGTGGAAGAGGGATTTGAAAACTCCTGTGTGGCCTCGCTTCCGCACTCAAGACCTCTGAATTCATTTTGTATTTCTCCATAACATTAATCTCTTTGTGACTAGTTACAACATTTGATGATATTCTTGGTTGAATAATGAAACCTTCTAGAAGTGTAGCAAGCTATTAATATGTAGGAAAATGAAGAATATTGCATTTTTGGAGATATTTTGCACACTTGTGAGCCTCTCTTCCTTTGCTTGCACTGCTCCTCTTCTTGTGGATTTGGAGCTAATTCTTGTTCTTTTTTTGAATTTACTGATTGTGATAGGTCAGCATCTTCCATGAACATGGCGCTAGTATGTACACTACATTATGAAAAAATGAACTGTTGGTCATCTTCCTCTTGTGCTTGTTATAATGTGAATTCGGTCTTCACTTCTTGTTCTTGAAACTCAACCTCTGTTGAGAGCTTAGTCATTAATGGAATTTGAGAAATGTTGAACCTTGCAGCCCACTCTTTCAAGTTTCGAGAAAGATCTTCTTTTCTAAGCTCCTCAATCTCATCCCCTCCTTGGCTAATTTTCTTATTATGTTCTTTCCGAATGGATTTGGGAATGCAGGAGGAGGGGTGGGTTGGGACTCAATCGATTTTTTCATTGTTTGAAGTGGTGGAAGAGGTAAAATTTCTTGTCTTTATGAAGGGGAAGGAGTCTTAGAAGAAAAAGGTATAGGAGATAGAAAGTGGGATGAAAGGGAAGAAGATGAAAATATGGATTTCACCAAGGGGGAAACATGTAAGAAGCTAGAATCATGATACTCAAGATGAAATGGTATTGATTGGGGAATGGGGAGAGGGTTGTGAGATGATAGTGAAGGGTCTACCCATTGACAAGGTATCCTAATACTAAGTTCATAAGCCTCTACCTCCTCAATCCACTTTGCAAGTTGTGGTAGCATTTCAACCATGAAATTAAGCTTCTGTTAAGGGCTGTAATGTCTTGGAATGGGGTCAACCCATGGATAAGGGGCCCTGAAACAAATCCTTGAATGCCTTCAGTTGAGATGTAGCTCTGGTCTGAACCATGTTTTCCTCCATTCTTTGAATTTTCCATTGCCACTCAAAGATCTCCAAAGTGCAGGATGGCCTCCATAATTTGCATACTCCTACCTTTGAACTCACTCGCATAGTTTGGTGAATGACCAAACTGACTTGTATCTTACTCATGGGAATATGCATACTACTAATTTTCACAATAAAACAAAACGGAAGAGACTTGTAATAACTTGGAGATGAATCCTACAAGTTTGGAGGTGGGTTGAACATGTTTTGTTACTGCAAATGAGAATTCCATGATGGGAATGAAGTCATGATTGCACAACTTCATGGATGGAAAGAAAATGAAAGGTATGGAAAAAAATGGATGGAAATGGATGGAAAGAAAGGTCTGCAACTCAGGAAATGGGTTGTTTTGGATTAATGGAGTTTCAGTTGTGCTTGGGTATGCCTCCAAAGGTTGAGATTTCATCAAAAGAAAAAAAAATTGCTAAAATGGAAATGAATCTTTGGAATACACACATGTTAATGATGACTTCCATGTGGTCCCACCGGCATTCCAAAACCATTATGTCAAAAAAAGTAGAACCTTGCGATATGGCAATGACAGATCCCTACTTTTTGATAACATAAGACCATCTTTCAAGTTGTAGGACTTGCTACTTGAGATGGACCTCCAGAGAAGGTCGGTTCCTCTTCCTAATCCTATGCTACAACTACTCCTAATGCAAGAAAAACACCTATCTAATCTTATCTTATCATTTCCAAGGAGATAGGGAGAAAGGGGGTGCATAAAAAAGGGAAAATCCTACACTAAGGTGATAACACCAAGACCGGGCATGCCAAAACCGTTATGTCAAAAAAGTAGAACCCTGCGATATGGCAATGAAAAATCCCTACTTTTTGCTAACATGATACCATCTTTCAAGTTGTAGGACTTGTTACTTGAGATGGACCTCCAGAGAAGGTTAGTTCCTCTTCCTAATCCTATGCTACAACTAATCCTAATGCAAGAAAAACACCTATCTAATCTTATCTTATTAGTTCCAAGGAGATAGGAGAAAGGGGGTGCATAAAAAGGGGAAATCCTACACTAAGGTGATAACACCAAGATAAGGGGTGTTGGAAAATCTAAAATGCATGAAAATGGAGGAAGATGAGAATGAGAGAGGATGGAAAAGCATAACATATATTAACACATAAAATAAATCATTTTCATTAAGAAAAATAGTATTCAAGCATGTAAATGAGAGCAAAGGAATGCACAATATACTTGTAAGCATGAAGAAAGGCAAGAGAAAGTAATAAAAATAATGCAAGGATAGAGAAACAATCACAAAACATTGATTTTATTGCCCCAATAATCTGCACAATACATCATTATAGAATAAAGAAGCATGATTTCCCATTACATAGCTTAAAAATGGGAGCTTGGAGCTCCACAACTACCTCACCATGAAGAAGAAGGGAGCAAGAAGATGAAAAATTTCTAACTCTTACAAAAATTCTCTCTTTACAATATAGAGGAAGAAATAATGAATAGAGAGAGAGGGAGCTCTAATTCTTGCTTCCACCACCCACAAAAATCATCATTGCACCTACAAAAGTGATGAAATTCCTGTGAAAACCATACCACCTTGTACTCTGGCTTGTGGGAGAAGAAATGGTCCTCTATGATTTCATTAACTCCATTTTTGTGTCTAGATATGTTTATTTGGACCGGAGCTTCCCCTATTTTTCTCTCACCTACTCCACCCACTTCTAATTTTTTTATCATTTTATAGCATGGGGATTTAAATCACGAATCCATTGACTATAATTTTTTCAAAAACTGTAAATATGGAGGAAGTTATTGAAATTTTAGTCTAGGTTACTTTTAGGTTCCTCCCACCACTCAACTCTTTTGTCTTTAATGTTGGCTCGCCAACCACCCTAATCTTCAAACTACCTCTAGCTTACCTCCCAAAGTATCTTGGTAGTTCACACATCTCGTACTTTGGTTTCCAGGACATTGGTCACCCTTTTGTATTGAAATCCTCGACCACTCCCCCACAAACTTCGTGCACCACATCTCCGAAACCCCGATGTCGACTCGCCCATTAACCCCAAAACGGCCGCATTGACTCCAACCGCCTCATCGGGATTCAAAATGAACACAATACACCGACTAGTTTTTGAATTCAATAATCCCGATGCGGAATAAACCTATGAAACCCGATGTCACCTTATATTCACAATTCCAAAATCTGAAATTCTAAAATTCCAAATGTTTGAAATTTGAAATTAAATTCTGAAATTTTGACACTTATCCAATTTTTGGATTTTCATAAAAATGGTTTTTGACTTAGTATGGATCCGACGGATTTTACAAGAGGAGACAAAATATCTTGAACTATTGTAACTTTTTTGAAATGTGAATTTTCCCATTTCTTACTAATTTTTAACTACCCCAGGTCCAATATAAAATGGTAGGTTATCAAAATATCTTGGGGGTATTTTAGAGAATAGTAAGAGAGAAAAAGAAACTTCTCATTTCTACAATAAGGACTCTGGAGCTCAATATGTGGAGGTTGCACATCTGAATGTAGAAAATATCATGGGATAAATGAAACCTGATGATTATGTAATGATGAAGGTATCCCTGGGTTAAGCTACTCATAAAATTGATGCTTGCCTATTTAAGGAATCATCAACTCAAAAATACCATTGATCAATTGGAAGAGTGTGTGAAGACCTTGTCTTTATATGTATTATCCTTTCTCAAACTAGGTTCATAATCCTTTCCTCTGACTGAACCAGTCTCTCCCATTTATAGATTTTATTCTCAGACAATCAAGAAATATCAGGTGTTCATCATGCAGGGAAAATCCAATGATAAATGGGTGAACATGATTTTTAAAATGATAAGACTTTGTTATATGAGGTTCTCTCATTGTTCCACTATGTCTCAAAGCTACTATGTCAAGGATAAGGGATACTAATAAGGAGTTTGAGAAATAAAAGGGCCATTTGGGAAAATATTATTCCATTGGTCTATGAGATGACCTATCTCAACTCTTCTTAGTCGGTCATAAAGTTGTTTCATCCATTACTAAGAACTTATCACACATTGGTCCCACACAATGGCTACAAGGTGTGATGTGTTAAATGAGGAAATTTTTTAGCTTTAGGCATATGAAGAACATGTATCTAGGATTTCTAATACGATTATCAAATTTTTTTAGAAGCGGGAACACCTTCACTCAATAATTGCACATCCTCATAAGGACTTTTGACTTCATTTCAAGAGATGGTCTAGATAGCTACAAGGAGCCCTCTTCATTCAATAAGAATACATTATAATCTCTCATAGAGATTAGGGAATATATTTCTAATTTTGTAAAATATCATGTGATTTTTTTCACGTACTATAGAAGGCTTGGTAGCATCCCTGAGACTTGGCTTAGTACTTTGGAACATGTGCACATCTCGTATTCAGAGAAAGTAGCATTTGTAGTGGCTCAATTCAGTGAGGAGTTCAAGGGCACAAAGTTCATCATCCAAGATTATCCATGAGAGCCTACGAGAATTGATTATTCATCGGAGGGACTTCTTCATCAAATTAGTTAGTCAACTCCTTTATCCCTTTCTATCTTTCTCCCTCTTTCTTCTCTCCCCTTTTAATTCTTCATTGTAAGAAATCATTGTAATTTTTCTTATTCACTTAAGTGACTTCCTTATGTTACATTGTAAAATTCCCTTTTGATTTATAAAAAGGGGACTTATTTTCTCACTTCCTAGGAAGATGGAAAGTCACAAGTGTAATAAGAACTTGAAAATTCATGTGGGGGGTAGATGAAAGGAAAATTCACAAGGCTATAAATTGGAATGGATTATCTATTCCAAGAGGATATTGAAAGTTACTCTTTTTGTAGCAATTGTAGATTATGATTTGGATGTTGAGATTGTGTCACCAACAAAACAAATAAAAGCTACATTTCTTCCATTTTCCTTTCTCATGTGTTCCTCTTTTCTCTCTCTTTTCAGCACTTTGCAAGCATAATGATCAAGAAGGAAATTTGTATCCTTGATTAATGAATATAAGAACTATGTGTCTTTAATTTGTTATTCTCACTAATGGATTACATTGTTTCCTTCCTCTAATTGAATGCGAGAATTACTGGTTATTGTTTGTGAACTCTGTTATTTCCTACTAATAAAAATAACCCCCTCTTTACTAATTTCTCTCCTTCACCCCTCATCACAGCAATTTCCTCCCTTCTACCTTGTACAATATCTTTACCACATATTCATTGAAGTGTTCATGTGTGATCCCCAACCTATTTTTCCACAGGGAAAGAAGATCCATACCATCTTTACAGTATCCAAGAAAAGATAGCCTATAATGGAGAAATTTTTTTGTCTATGATGACCTTGTCATCAAGTCTTGGTGGCTCCTATTCAAGTGGGCTGTTATTAGGGAAATAAAATTGGAATCACACCTATTGATGATAAATAATCCATGAAATGGATGAGGAAGATTCATAAGAAATATGAAGTTTTGTATAAAGGGCATGATGGTGGAGAATCTACTGAAGGTAACATTTTCAACTTCCCACATCTGACTAACAAGTTAAGAACATTTTCCTTCATCTCCCTTCCTCTAGATGATTTTATTGCATATGGATATGAAGAAGTGAATTTATTTAGAATAGAATTTTTACAAAGGATTCTAAGTGTAGAAGAAGGAGATTTTGATCCTAGTTCCTATCATGAAGTTTATAATTATGCATTGACTTTGCAAAGAAGGTATGAACATATTGAAGAACTTTATAATGTTAAAGAAGAAGAAAATCATCTTTCAAAAGAAGATTTTGATGATTTTCCACACTATGAGGTGTTTATCCTGGAAGATTCTATTACACCTCTAATGAATTCTCTATTCTTAAACCTTCCAATGAGAATCAAATCAACACCTTAGAGGAGGATGAAGAAGACACAATATTTGAACCTCCATTCATCAATTCATTTTGGCTCAAGGCACAGCCCATCGAGAAAAATGGATTCAAGAGAGGAATATTATTGTTGTATGACAAATGATCTAGTGCTTTTCGAGTACTACATGAAGAAGTATGAGAATTACATCCTTCATCTTGAACTCAAGATGATGAATTCTAGGTAATCATGGATAATATCCTTTCTAATTTTGACTCTTGAATTGATATACAAATGTTAAATGATGAAGGGGAGATAGTTGGAGAATTAAATTCCCTTCTCGATTCAATCATGGGTGAATAAATGAAAGAATCCAATTTATTTCTTAAAACCAAGATGGATGAGAAATTTGGACATGATCTCTTTGGAGGAGTGTAATACATATCACCATAGTAAGTATGGAGTCTTTACTTTTTCTTGTGAACAAGAAGATTCTATGAGGAATGATCAATATAGAGTTAAATATTTCTCTCACATTTTTGTTCCAACTTTTTATTCTCCTTCCTATCATGAGGATAATCTAATGGACCTTAAGCTCAAAGGTGTACCTTTCCCATATAGCATGAATATCCTCTCTCTTTCTAAAAATCCTGAAGATAGGGTATTCTCAAGCTTGTAAGAAGGAAACTCATGGAGGGAAATAAGTGTGTATCATAAGGAGGATAATATTTCAAATGAATTATGGCAATGTGTAAATCATATTTTCAATCATCTCCCTGTGGCTCAACTTGAATAATTTTCAAATGAAGGAGAAAGTAAGTACATGGTAGCTTTAAAGGAGGATTCTGTACCAAATATCTTGAATATTTTGGAAGATAAGTATGATTCAAGTTATGTTTCTTATTTCAATGTTCTAATGTTTAATGATGAAATAAAGGAAGTAGATGAGCTTAATGTTCTTATTGAAGCATTAGAAGATGGAAGGTGATTCTTCTCCTTTCCCACTTTGTAAAGTAGATTACATCCATGATGAACCAAAAGGAAAATAAATTATTGAATATCCTAAAGATGTCTTCCATTATGAATAAATCACTCCCATAATGTAAAGTGAGATCATAATCATTGATGAGCTGATAAACACCTAGAAAAATCAGCTAGAACAAATGAATGAGAATATGCAAGAACCTTGTGAATGGAATCAAAATTAGCTTACTTTCATCATTTTTGAAACCTTTTATGATTTTGAACATGATTCTATGCTACAAAACTTACTCGAGGATGATGAACGCCCCATATCGGTAACATAGCCTATATGATCGAAAGCAAATTTTTAAAACAACAAAATGAGAAACTAGAAGAAATAGATTTAACAAAAATAGAATTTTTGTATAAACCTAATTGTAGAGTAATAAATGTAAAATATGATAAAAAAACTACTAGATACAACATGACACAAGAAAATAAACTAATAAATATGAAACCCTATGTGCAAGAGAGAGAGTAAAGGACTTAGTTGATTTAACACTTTTCCTTGAAATGATGTGTATTGGAAAACTGATGAATAGGAAGGGTAGATAGTTGCAATTGTGCACAATAATTTTTGAATCTTCCGGGTATGTATTTGGACTAGGGTCTCGGATGGGTTAGGGGTGTCTAGGTGTTAAATTATTCTTTTGGGCTCCTATATCTACAAGGGGAGATCAAACCCTAATTTTTATGGTATCTATAGACACAAAATCACACACTTGGGTACATTTCTAGGTTCTAAAAGCATACTTGCATTCATAAGATTCTTAAGAGAGAAAAATAGTAATTGACTACTATCTTAGGCCTCTTTTTCTTACTTTCTCTTTGTTCTTACACACCCTACAACCCGATCGAACTTTAGTTCTTGATCTTTCATGACTCTAAAAACCAATGCACATCTAGGACAACAACACCCAGGAGTCCTTGTCTCCTCTAGGAACCCCCAACCTCTTTTGATATTTCTCTATCTCTTTAAGCTTCTTTTATCTATTGGGTATCTTATTTTCCTATGGATCGGCATTCCAATTGTCAATTACAAAATTGAACCAAGGGAATCATATAAATACAAATCTATATGAAAAAAATAAAGGAACAATCTCTAAGCATATATTATCAATTCCTAAGGTTGCATACAAAGGCATTCATAATAACATCAAAGGAATCCATATAGCACTCATACAAGGGAAAATGGAGTGCATTTTATATATAAACTTCATAGGAAGTGGAATTTCATTTTTCCATCCACACATCTATTTACATCAATATATTTATCTATCTCCCACTATCATGTGCACTTGCACAAGGGATTCTTATGAAATGATTATTTCACACACACACAATAACTACATGGATTCTAAGATGTAGTGTAACGCTCAGTTGCAAGTTCACTCAGTTGGGTGACCACCTAGGTCAACTTGACTCCCCATATTGCATATTTTCTTTTTGGGATTTGATTTAGTTTGAGGATTTTACAGGTCATCTTCTCTTTGCAGGTTAAAATTGAATTTTTTGATCATAATGCGACATAAGAAACCAAAAACGGCCACCTTGTGACACCAAAAACTAGATTCGAGCTCCTACATGGTCACATGATCCCAAAGAAAGGTCTTTAACACCTAGGGGCCCTCGCCCAAGTCCAAGAATATTCGACAGCTCCAAAATTTATCGGGCATAGTTGGACAACATTCCCTTCCTGTTCATCATCCTTCTAGTCCGGATCGGTTCAAGGATAACGTAAATATGATAGGTATTCCTTTCCCTCTCTTGCGTTGAGGTTTTTATATTTATCTATCTTATTGTTTATGTCATCTTGTATCTAGTAGTTATTTATCATAGTTTACATCTATTACTCTGCAATATAGGGTTTTACAAAAATTCTATTTCTATTAAATCAATATCGCAAGATGGTTGTTAGTGGTCATTTTTTTCCTATGTGTCACTCTATGATCACATAATTCATCTCGTAACTTGTAAAGATATGATGACCTATAAAACCCTCAAACTACATCAAATCCAAAAATCAAATATGTAATATGGGAAGTAAGATTGACCCTAGCGGTCACTGATTGAGTGAACTTACGACCAAGTGTTGCACTACATCTCAAACTCCATGTAGTTCTGGTGTGTGTGTGATATAATCATGCACTAGGAATCCCTTGTGTAAATGCACGTGATAGTGGGTGGTAACTAGATGTACTAAAGTAAATAGATGTGTGGATGATAAAATGAACTTCCCCTTCTTATGAAGTGTATACAGAAAATGCATTCCCTTGTCCCTTGTATGAGTGTTAGATGGATGTCTTTAATGCTCTTAGATGCCTTTGGATGTAACCTTAGGTGATGATAATAGATGCTTAGATCTTGGTCCTTTATTTTGGTCACATAGCTTTATATTTATATGATTCCCTTGGTTTAATTTTGTAATTGACAATTGGAAGGCCAACCCATAAGAAAATAAGATTCCCAAAAGATAAAAGAATCCCAAAAAGAGTGAGTAAAGTATAAAGGGGTCAGGGGATCCCGAGAGGGGATGAAGGAACCTAGGCGCGGGCGTCTTGACTAGGTGTTAGTGTCGAAGGAATAAAAGATAAACAAGTGAATCTTTGATTGGACAAGTAGGGTGTAAAAGACTATAAACAAGAAAATAAACAAAGCAAAGATGCCAAAGATAGTTATCAATTACTATTTTTCTCACTTAGGAATCATATGAATGCAAGTATTCTCTTAGGATATAGAAATGTACCAAGTGCGTAATTTTATGTCTACATTTTTCGCCACTTTATGTTGTTGAGTGAATACTCGATAACATAAAGTAGATAAAATATGTGTACCTAATAACCATGTAGAATGTGATGTTGATAACATGTCAAGGACACATGTGAAAGTGTGAAGTGATAAAAATAGAGAATGGAAGCTAAGAAAGAGGAAGTGAATCTATGGGTGAAGCGTATTGTGTTATACCATGTTGTACCTGTTGTTTTGCTTAATGTATGGCTACTTTATTACGTATTAAGGATGAACCTACAAAATAAGAGCAAAAGAGTATTCAAAGTCATGTATTATGAAAACTCTTACAAAAGTATGTAAATATGTGTAAAAATTAGTAAAAGGAAAGTGTGCACATGATCGTGAAGAGTGAAAAGGATAGAAAATATCCTTAAAATGTTGTAGAAGAGCAATTTTTTGGAAGATCTCATGCTAAGAACAATTTTTTTGGGCGATATGACACCAAGTGTGAGTTTTTGGGTGATCTCATGCCACGACAGAAGAGTGTTAGGGAGAGAGGTCTAGTGTTACCCTCCTTCCATGAATGCATCCCGAATAAGCACCACTACAAATGGTACGTCCCAATTGAAGGACATCGTAGGAGATTGCATGCATTCTGTATTATGAGGCCAACATCGATCTGTGAAATTGATCTATAAATTGTTTTGAAATGTGTCGATCTAAGAATAATTTTGTGTGTGTCCCCAAGACATTAATGCTTAGGGGAGGACACATGCACCTAGGTTCTACTATTTGATGTTGTGCGCTAGTTTCTATGTTGTACTAAGCACCCAAGTTAGATTCTAATTCATTGTGGTTTTATGGCTATTTTATTCCTATAATTTTTACACTTGTACTATAGCTCTAAGCTGTTGTATGGGGTGATTGATTCGCCCAATGTATGCCCCCTTTATTTGGGGTGCATACGACATCGCTACAAGAATATGACCCAAAGAAGAGGACCGGATGATGATATGAACTATATCCCTACAAGGGGAGGGAATGTGCATGGTAAAGACCAAGGCATATGTAACTAAAGTGGCTAGATGTATGTGTTAGTAGAAAAATAGAGTAACAAGAAAATGTGCATACAAGAGAGAGACTGTGAAAAGTGGGTTTCATACATGGGACATCACTCACAATATCACAAGACAATCAGAGCCGAAGTTTCCAAAAATTATACGGTGTGCATACAAGACAAAGGTCATAGCCCACAAACAATAACATATAGTGAAAACAATGAAAAACAAGCTGTAATGAAAACCAAGGTAGAAAATAGTTCTGAAAAGAAAATTTTGCATGTGAAGCACCCATTAGCATGTTATAAAGATAAAGAGTATGTAAAAACATGTATAGATCAATGGAAATTAGTGTGCTAGTAAGAATAGGAAGTAGTATAGAATGAAATAGTAGCACCTATAGTGTTTGAGAAAGTAGATTCCCCTAGAGCCTCGGTGGGATTTGCTAAGAGGTACAGTGCCAAGCATCATTTTTACATGTAAATATCTGTAAGAAGTCTACATTCACAACTAGAGAACAAGTGAACGTGCATGTGTATATGATAAAGATAATGATATACTAGATATTTTCCTAACATATTAAGCAAAGTGTATATGTAAGTATAAACAAGTAATAATAAGTGCAACCAAGATATGTAATACGATGTGAGTGTGAATGGAATGGAATGCAAAGTGAATGTGTTAGGAGCAGTGTTCCCCTAACGAATGTGTATGATTATGAGATGAAATTCATTTATAAAAGACCCCTTAGTAGTTAAGAATGAACCCTAAAACAAGAATGTGTCATCGGGAAATGGATTTATAATGTGCACTAGACATATATGATCAATGAATCATAAAGTGTAAAGAGTGCGAGTGAGGTGAGGTTCATTTCAGATTTAGATGCTTAGTAGTCAAGTATGAACTGTGGAACTAGAGTGTGTCATAGGGTAACGACGATACAAGTTGTGTACCAAGTTACGTAAGATTGCTTAGAAATAGAAAGTATGTAGCACAAAGCGTAAGAATAGAAATGTTAGACACTTGATGATGCTAAGAGGTGGGAAGTAAGTATGATTCCCCCAAGTGCATTACGATGATTGAACTATCCAAAAAAAGTGAAGGGAAAGGATCCTCCATCCGATGTGTAAGGATATAAAGGTGAGTGACCATGCTCTAAGATTGGTGAAGAATGAGATGGGCATTGTATATATGAAGGATATCTAGGAGGTGAACACCTATGGGAAGTATACCTAGAGGTGATGAACACCTATGCAAAGTAAACCAAAGAGGTGAGGAGTACATATGTGAAGGAGATTGAGGAGATAAAGGAGGTGATGAAATCCTATGTGAAAAGGATGCCCAAGTAGGGGAATTAAGCCGAGAAGATGGAACAATGAGAAGGAGTAGGTAATGTGCAAATGGGAGAAATATGTGCATAATGTGCCTTAGATTTGAGAGGTCTGGGGGACCTAGATGCTTTAGCTAGTGTAATGGAAACTTCAAGGCCATGGTGTGCATGGAAGAACATCGTTGATAGTGATAAATTTAGTATTATAAATGAATTTGAGACCAAGTGATTCATGCAAATTATAGCTTGAGAAACACAGAGCCAAGGAATACCTAAGAACATGTCACAACCTTTAATGACAGGTTCCACAACGAATGACACAAGCATGGTGAGAGGCCCAACTATAATTGGAAGCTTGACGTAGCCATAATATTTAGGAACTAGATATGAAATATGAGATAGTGGGTAGTTGATAGTGATGAGGAGTACAATAGAGCACACACTCATATGAACCGATGGATCAATCATTGTGTTATTGATAGTATGAGGTCCAATAGAAGCATTGATATGTAATGTATTAGAAGAGAATGTAACATGATAATCATGACCAGAAAATGTAATGAATGGTGGAGATACATCAACATTAGCAAATATAAAATCAAGAGTCCCCGATGAAGGAGGGGACACAATGTGATATATATGATTGGCTGCAGAATCGCTAGCTTGGTTGTCATGCTTAGGGAGAGGATCATTAAAGATTTTGAGTTTTTATTTTCATTGACCTTTGTAGATGACAAAGGCTTAGGAAGCGTGATTTCATTGTTGTTAATAATATCTTTAATGAGATGTCGATTTTGAAACATCATTTAGTAGGATGTTTAATGCACTGGTGATAGTCACATATAGTATTTTTTTCATAATTGCGACCTTGTAGTCATTTTTACCCTTATCACAAAAAGAAAGGTACCCGTGCACGCGACCTATCACCCAACGGATGTTGGGTGCTCACCCGAGGCACGCGTGGGTGCCGAGTCTCTCTTTTATGTGAGTTTAGTGGGAAATATCATCATCTATGATTTGTGCTTAAGAGATTTAAAAGGATTTAAGACATTCAAGAACCATAGAGCTAGAATGACCTCTAGATCCTTACGGTCATTAGAAGAAAGTACTTAAGATTATATAAGCTTGTACCATAATAGAAAGAAGTACAAGCATCCATACTTAGCATAAACATAAATGAAAGAGAACCTATGAGAAAGACATATGCATTAGAATCATTGATATTCATATTCATATAACTGGTAACCTCATTACATCCATGGATCCATTATAGAATGTCACAAAGAAATAGACCACAATCATGATTTATAATGGACTAATGTAGCTAGGCTATCAAAATAAAATTGCAATCCCCATACCCATTATACATTCTTTCCCAAATACCATTATCCACTAATAGAGTTCTTGCAGTATTTCTGCAGAGCTCCGCCCTCTTTTGTTCTCTCATGTTTACTCGGTTGGTGCTTGTATTTATAGCCTTTATGGGCTGCCAACTCATCCTCCAGTGCCCTCAAATCTGATGCCAAGTGTTTAAATGTGATCCCTCATGTGAGCATGCTCTCCTAGGCCTGAGCTTTCCACTTTTCACCATGATGTGCTTCTAGAAGCTTCTATTGTAGGAATGCTTCTTCCTGGGCCAACTTGTCGCCAGGATGGCACCTTATCCACTCAGCATGCGTAGTCAGGTCATGCTTTTCACGTGTTCTATCCCAACACCCAATTTGGCTAAGTCTAGACCCCTTAGTTCTTTCCACGCACACCACAGGATTCCTTAAGCCCTTTTCTTAAACTTTGCCCTACGCACTTTGTCCTTGCACACTTTCTTCAACTAGGATTGGTGCGCATACGCACCTTTTGTACTTAGCCAACATTCTAGGGGCCCAACATCACCCCACACTATGCCTGTTCTCTATCTACGGGAACATTTCTCTAGTGAAAGAAATAATACAACAGGCTTACGCCTTAGAACGAGAATAAGGGGATGAAAGAATGGGGGAAGAGGAAAGAATGGGAGAGTGAAGGAATCACTCCAAAAAACTTGGAAAATCCTTTTGCAATTCGGCCTCCAGCTTGTTCCAGGCATCAACTTCTTCCTACGCTCTCTGACAGATGTCACCGACAAGGCACTCACCTCCCCAAAATTTAGTCCATCTCCTTGTGTGCTCATGGTATCAATGATTTTCTCCAACTCCTTTCCTATATCCTCCAGTGTGTCCATTCTTTGTGTAATAGGTGGATATAGTTCCTTCAACTAGTTTTTGATTAAACCCTTAAGGTTTCAATGGCTTCAGATTTCCTCTTGAGCTTGGTAAGGATTTTATCCCTTTACGCCCTATTTCCCTTGTTCTTCTCCTAAAACTCCTTGAGTTCTACTTCACGAGTGGTGACCAAGGCGCTTGCCACTTTTTCTATGTCCGCACAATTATCATGTGTGGCCTCAACAGTCCAGGAAGCAACCCTTACATCAGCAAGAACCTTGTTGTATGTGCCACGACAAGCACTACGATCTTCAACTTATCCTCTTTCTCTAGGCATGCATAAACTTCTTCATTAGACTCCAAGGCTAGCGGTTGTCTTTCCATGGTGAGGTCCTTGTTAAATCCTCCATGCATCCCAAGGCAAATCCATAATTTTGCGTGGGTGATACCAGTCGAGATGCTTTAATACTTTAGCCTCATTGATGGATTCCACCTTCTTGTACACAGCACATGCCTTAGCCTTTTCATCCTTCAATTCACGCTGCCACTAGGTGTTGATCAAATTCTCCTGGCTTAGCTCCTTTGTCATTGCAGCTAGCTCTTCCTCTTTTTTCTTTAGCTCCCCTTCCAGATCTCGACCCTATCATTCTGCCTGAAGAGTCTAGCCTCGATCTCAATGGAGACTTTGTTGAGTGCATTGCATAGTTGTTCATCTGAGATTTGTTGGGTATCCACCACTAGATTATCTTCTCTTGGTCTTGGAAATGTTATTATTTCCCCATGGCTTACCTTAAACTCTGGATCATCAAGGTGGGACTCTATTTCCCATGTGAGCATCTTCCTTTTCTGTGGATATGCAGCCTCTTTTTCAAAAGATGACATTGCTACAAGCTCCTCTGCCGGAATGGTATTTTGGAACCGTGCGTGAAACACTTTCTTGGGGTCATCAATATAACCCATCTCTAGTCTCTCCCCTCTACATGCCTTCCTCCCATGCATGTACCCTTAGGTATACTTACAGTTAAAATGGGGCCTCTCTAGTTGTCGTGTTCCTCTTACACGCACTCTTTTCCTTGTTCAACACTGGCTCAAGCGTTGTGTTCCAATTTTTCCTCCACCATGGTCTCAATGTTCTTGGTCTCTTCTCCTTCTGCCACCTTGGTTGTCTATTTATATGCATAACTTGGAGACTCTTGCTTCTACGCGCTAGCTTCCTCACCTTTTCCCATGTCTTGGCACCTTCTCTACCGGAAATTCTCTTCCACCATACGAAAAGGAACCCATGTTCTTCTTCTCTTCCTTCCTCCTCTGAATCATGCATATTGAAGATGGGTGGTCCTTGATCTTTCCTGAGGTCCTCTTCTCCACTTACTTCTTCTCCACTCTCATCCTCTTTGCTCTCATATTTTTCTCTTATGTACTTGTCCAAACTCTTAGTCTCTTCTGAGATGGTCTCTTCTTCTACCCTCTACTTCTTCCTAACTAGAGATTCTAGTGTAGGTGACTTCGTTTCTTCCTCTCCTGATGACTCCTTGTCTGATGGTTTTCTAGCTCTAGAGTCTTCTCTTTTACTATGGACCTCTTCTTGCATGCATATATACTAGGTTTGGCACTTATCCAGGGGGAACCTATTACCTGAGTCTCCACCACACTTGGTATTTTCTTTTCTGGCTCTTTTTCCTCCCATTTGGGTGCGGGTCTCTTCCTACCAGTTGGATCCTGAGGTATAGATACCTCATTCTCCATATATGTGCCCTTCTCTTATACTTGGGTCTTATGCGGATGTACATGCGTGCTATGGATCCTTTTGCAATGAGAAGAGTCATGGGCCTTGTCATTTGAACTTCATGTGACATGTACCACTCCACATACATGCATGCTTGCCAGGGTAGACCAACCCTTTACTCATTTCCCTGTGGTCATGGTCCAGGCAAGGTCTAACTTCTTGGACTCCTGAACCTATTTACTCCTTCTTGGAGGTATTGAGTTGTGAAGGCAAAGGGGAGCTTGCACCATGGGATCCATGTCTCATATGACAGTTTGAATCTACCCAAGAAGAAATCTTTGAGTACACAACAAATTCTGCGCTCTCTCCCTAGTGGCATTGTTGGCAATTTTTTGGGAATTCTCCATTCCACCCTGAACGCATTCCTTAGGCACGTATACCATTTTCCAAGCATGCCTTGTGCACAGTTTGTCATAGTGTCACAAGCATATTTCTCAAACCTCTTTGTGGGTGAGGGGTCTTCAGTAGGGTACTCCCACACAAACTTGTCTGATGAATCTAGTACCTTGATCTCTGAAAACACGATGGTTAATAGGACATTGCCAAAAAGGATCCTATCACCTTCCTTTCAGCTGATAATCTCATCTGCGATGAATGCGGACAAGTTTTAGATGGTGCCCTATGAAATTTTCCTGCAAACATTCAACCATGGTTTATTAACCTAGGTCCATCTCTCCTGGCCATTTAAATTTGACACCAAGTGCACGGCCATCTTCATTACCGAATCCTTAATGTTTGCGACATCATAATACCTTGACCCCTTCTTGTATGCATAAGTGGTGATAGTTTCCTTAATCACTTATTTTTCGATCAAGTCATCCTCCAAACCATCTCCTTCACATATGAGGCTGTGAAATTTGAAATGATGTGAGGAGTTATGTGCATCTTTGCCCTGTGAAGTGGAAGTAGTCCTCATGGACACGCATGACATCAGCCATTGATATAAGCGCTTAGGTTTCCCAAAGTAGGGAAACTCAAAGAGTTGTAATAACCCTACCTTCTCCAACTTAACCTTCACATCATCATTATAAATGGGAAAACCCTCTGGTGTCCTTTTTGTTTGTTGGACACACTAACACCAGCACCATCTCCTTCTCGATTGTGCTTTTCGATGATTGTAGTCATTCACAGACATGTTCCTCATATGGGACTCCCACTCCTTCCCCAACAACACTCCATCTGGGTACTACATTTCTGCATACCACTCCTCATTTGTGCATGCATTAGTTTCTTGTTACTTACCCTTTCCCTTTCCCTTTCCCTTTCCCTTCTTGGGTGTGCTAACTGGTTTCTTGGGTGCCATTCTCTAGGTCTACTTCAATCACTTCGTGTTACTCTATTCTTCCACTCTCTCCAACATTAGATCTCAAACTTGTGAAGAAAATTCCTTAGCCTTGTTCCCTAGTTCTCTAAACCCTAAGTTCTTTGGGATACTCCTTTCACAAGACGATGCACCTTTCCCACTTTTCCTACGCCCATGAAATCCTTTCTCCTGGTTCACAAATCTGAACTAGTTACTCACGCTTAAATTTCTCCAAATGTTTCTTCACATGGATAAGTTTTTGGAATCCCTAGTTTTCAAAGGTGCAAAAAGACAATTCCTTCTCTTTATACGCAAATTGAATAATGAAGTGCCCCGACCCTTTTATTTATAGTTTTTCCTTTTTAAGCATTAAGTGATCCTTCACCTACCACCATACTTTTAATATTTAATGCAGCTTTTTCAAACAAAGCCTGACTTTAGTGCTTTCCCTCACATGCCCAAACTTGCATGGAAAATCCTCCAACCTTTTGCGCACAACAAATCCAACATGACATGACACTCTTGCATGCACGTAACAAAGACCGAAGGCACTTCTTCTATCCTGATTTTTTCTCTTGCCTACCTCATGTTGCTTATGCATTTTTCCCTTCTCTGTAAGTGGGATCTGAAAGTAGCTTTTATCTTGGCACTAACCATCCTTTTTCCATCTTTTATTTCCAAGCACCTCTTTCAACAGGGCCATTCAAATGGGTTTTTCAATAGAAACTTCATTGGCATTTTAACCATGCTCTCCTTCACATTACTCTACCCCACACTAAAAAGCGATGTGCGGTCCTACGCACTCAAAAATTCTCAAAAAGTGGTAATAAGGTTACCGAGCGCCAAAGGTGCAAAACAAAAAATAACAATGCGAAAGGGAAACATAAGAAAAAAATGCATAAAGGAAACTTCTAAACTAACTAGAAAACCCCGCCTTATTTACAAACACCAAGAAGACTTATTTATAGTATGGCTTTAACCTATCTTGCATTGAAGTGTCTAGGAAATTTCTTTCCATCCAAGCGCTTGTGACTCGCATGCATGCACCGAATCAAGGATGTATGAGATTATGTAGGGACCTAACCAATGGACTTTCAACTTCCTAGGATGGTGCAGAAACTTAGAATCATATAGTAAGACCATCTGCCCAACCTCAAACTTCTTATTTCTGATGTGGTGATCATGCCATGCTTTTTTATTTTATTTCTCTATTGTTTAACTCCACTTCCGGTGAGTGATCATCTCTTATCTAACTTCATTACCACTCATCAATTCTCTCCTAGCACTTGCTCATCAGCCAACCCTCCTGCGTGCGCTATTTGCAGAGAAGGTAACATGAATTCAACTGGCAGAATGGCTTCCACACTAAACACCAATTGAAATGGTGTGGCTTTGTTCAGCCTTTTATAAGTTGGTAAGCCCATAATACGGTTGATACCTTGTCATCCCAATCTTGTCTTCGACATCACAAATTTTGGTCAGGGTATGACTCAATATTTTGTTAAATGCTTCTACGGTCCCATTTGCTTGTGGGTGATAAGGGGTAGTCTTGTGATGAGCTACCATGAATTCTGCTAATAGGATCCTCACGGTCTCATTTAAGAAATGTGTACCCCTATCACTGGTTAAACTTAAAGGGCATCCATACCTTGTGATAATGTTCTCCCACAAAAATCTTGCCACTGTGGCTGTTGTGTAATCTTTAGTTAGAGTTGCCTCTGCCCACCTTGTCAAATAGTCCATGCAAGTGATGACATAACGTGATGATATGTGCGCGATTTGGTGCAATAGGGCCTACAAAGTCTATTTCCCACTTGTCAAAAGGTTTTGTGCTTTGGCTAGTAGGTTCCCCCAATCCCACAATAACTGAAACCTTGGCAGGATCCACTAGCAAGCCCTCCTTGCATATGATGTTCCCTAATAAAGTCCCAAAGGGTGTAGCAAATACACACTTCTTAATGTTGAGGGATTTCCTCAACTGCCTACACCTCTCAAAAATTAACCTCAAATTGTCACAATGGTCTTTTACTAGCCCATACATTGTCCAATCATCCAAATAGACCTGAAGAAACTTATGGATGAAGTCCTGGAATGCTTGCACCACTATGCATGAAAAAATAGCAGGCACATTCTTCAAACCAAAGGGCATGACTATGTATGTAAAACTTCCCCACTCGGTGGTGAAAGTAGTCTTCTCTGGTCTTCCTTTGCAATCTGGACTTGGTGGTACCCCGAAAATCCATCTGTAAAGGAAAAGATTTCGCGCCCAGCAACTCCTTCCAAAATCTCTTCAATGAAGGGGGTTGGAAAAGGATCGATGACACAAACTATGTTCATCTCAACTAATCCACGCAGATCCTAATCCACCCATCCTTTTGATGCTTGATTACCATCAGACTTATCCATTCTAATTCTTCAACTCGCTTAATGATCCCAAAGCTATCATTTTGTCTATCTCCTCCTTAACCCTTACGCGTAAATTGGGATTCATTCGGTAGGGTCTCTTCCTGACCGGGCACGCACCATCCTTCAACTTTATCCTCATCTCCCCAAGGAATGGGAGGACGCCTTTGAGCTCATGGTACCCGCACCGGAATAAATCCTCAAATTCATGCAATAGATCTATGAGCTTGGAGACTTCCTTCTCTGACCAGTAATCTCCAATGATAGCCTCCTTAGGTTCCTCTCTTAAGCCGATGTTAACCTTCTTTGTCTTTAAGGGCTCATGGTAGGCATGTGTGTGAGTATCAGTACCTTCAACTACCTCATGCATCCCTACAGAATGGCTAACATCCAAGATTTGTGCTTCCTCCCCATTAATCACATACACCAACTTCCCTTTCTCTTTTTCCAAACATGCGTGCTCAAGCTGTAAATCTTCTGTTTCTTCTACTTCTTCTTCAAAGTTCACCTCCAAACCTAGTTCACCTAGCGAGTTCAAATAGCCTATCTTCTGCCATGGCATTATCCCCCATGGTAAGGTGCTTAACAAATTGTAATGCCTTATCAAATGATGGCTTGGTACTTCAATATTCAAATGTTTAAATGAGGTCAGTTGCTAGCTCTTGTCAATTTCCTATTTGGTGGCGTGTCTTAGAGTGTATGTACCATGCGCGCGTAACCCTGTAGTGTAGAATACAACTTGTGTACCCAAAGGGATGGTGGAAAAGCTTCCGCGCCTTCTCTCCAAATCCTCTCACACTCCTGGATATGGAAAGGGGTGGGCTCCTTATCATGGTAGTCCTTGATGATAATGGGCATGTTGCTTCTAGAAAATTTGATAGAGAGAGAAATTCTCACCTCGCGCCATTCCAAAAGGCTCTCCTGATGTGTAGCCCACCACCGTGCCATTATGCCGAGTAGGACATAACTTAGCATCCCTCTTCGTTCCTTCTCCTCCTTCCACTGATATTCCATCTCCTATAAAAAATCTCGGGAAGGCCCCTCCTAAATACTTAGGTAATTTTTTTCCTCCTAGGTGTCAAACTATGTGTGCCTTTGTTAATTTTGTTACCGATCCTCTCAACTTCCATCTAATCAATTCATAAGTCCCATGCACCCAATTATCACATGTTAGGCTGGTGGTGTCACTTACTGACTGAGCATCCTCAAACTGGATAACTCCATCGGTAGGATGGATTATCTCTGGGTTTGATTGAGCACATATATACTATCCAAAACTTCTTCTCCCAGAGGTTTAGTATAGGGTGTCGACTTCCCATCAGCTAGGGGTATAATGACCCACTCCTCCTTATTTTCAAAGATGATGTACCCTTTATTGAACCGAAGGTCTGCATTGTTCTTGTAACACCATGGGCACCCAAGTAGTGTTGGAAAATTGTCTACCTCGGTGAGTGCCAAGACTTTGAAGTCCCCAGTAAACTTAGCTCCTGGTAGTGATAGTTGTATCCTTTAAGACACCGATGGGCATTTCCTTAGTCTTATTTTCAATATATAGCACATTTGAAGATGGTTGTAATGTAGGTCTTCCCATCGATTTCATGCATCCATAGTTAGAACATTGACCTCCGCACTTTGTGTCAATGAGGATATTACTAATGAGCCATCCATCTATAATTGTATCGATGTGATCTCCTTGTCATATTCAAGGATGTGAGGGGGAAGGTTTGTGTGAAGACCTGCCTCTCATGCTCTCTCCCTCTAGCGCGAGGTACCTTCTTCTCTCAACCATGATCCTAGTAAGGGAATAATATTCTCTTGCCTTAGCATTTACATACTTCCTTGACCTCATCCAGTCATCCTTGGTGCCTCGACTCTCCTTCTTTGTTCCTCCTTCTGGACTACTCCTTTAGACATAATTGGATCTCCCCTTGTAAACTTCAAATGACATCCATGGTGTCTTGATATACCTCCTTTTGACGTGCAGGGTTTGGGTACTTTCTATGAACTACTTCCTCCCTCGAAACCAAGTTCTTTTACCTTGGTATCTCTTTTACATGTGCATAACTTCTGTTCTTGTTACCAAAATGGCTCTAAACCTACATCACATGTTACCCATGGCATCCACTGTGTGTCTTCCTTTTTAATGCTGACCATTGTAACACCCTTGTCTTTCTAGTGTTGTTGATTCATGTGCTCAAATAACTCCGGGAACTCTTACTTTTGCTTCTTTCCGCACCATGAGCACTGCAACAGGTCTAAGAACTCTACGTTTGTAATGCTCTGTAGACTCACTGTTGAAACAAGTTCCATGTGAGAACTCAGTCCTTCCTCCGCTACAGTTACCATGACCATAGAATCCTCCTCGAAAACCCCTTCCACGCATGCCTCCATCTACACACTCCTCATAACGGTGATAATCACCCTTAGAACTACTGGAAATGCTGGGCTGGCACACCCCATGCTCAATGGCTTCATGGATTTGATCAATGAGCCTGTAGTCCTTAGTATCATGGGTTGTGGAGGTGCAGATCTTACAGTAGCAAGACATATTCTTTTAGATTACATGTTATAATAAGGGGCATCTACTTGCATCATAGTCCCCATGAAAAATTTCACAGTCTACTATCATAGCGCCTACCGTCTTCTAGGGGCAATTATCCTTGACATGCCCCTCTACTTCATAATTTGTGCACTATAAACCTTTTGCAAGTCTCATGGGATGAGTTTGCAAACAAATTTTCCATCGCTTATCCATAACAACAATTTGAGCCTCCGGGAATGGGCTAACACCTAGATCAATGCTACCAATAACCTCGGCGCATAGAGCATCTTCTAACACTTCGCGTGGAGTCGTGAAAGTTTTATGAGATAAAGCCCTTCTAAAAGGTGTGATCAATCCTCCAACAAACCACTGAGCATGTTGTGAAGGGTGAATATCATATGATAATTTAGACAAGAGAGTTTTAAAGCACGCATCATACTCTCACACACTCTCTGCCATTCCTTATTGAATCTCCTTCAAAGCGCTAATGCTCTTTTGTTCAAACTCAGGGATGTGGAATTCTACCAAGAATGTGTTCTTTAAAGCAAGTATAATCCACCATTGTTTGATGAGGGTCATATTTCCTATACCAGCTATGCACATGCCCTTGCAATGTGGTTGCAAATTACCGACTAGCCTCCCACTCGGGGTTGTGATACCCTTTGCATGCCATATCAGTTCACACTTGTGAACATGTTCCACAACATCCTCAATACCTCTGTAATATGGCAAGTGTAATGACATCTCAAAGAAGACTTGAGGGGGTGGTTGGGGCCCTTATCCTCCTGAGCCAGAGCCTTGGTTCCCTCCGGTGTTTCCTTCACCACCGGATCCACCAGATCCACCAATTCCTATGCCTCCTAAGCCACCAGATCCACCAAAACCACTAGGTCCACCAGGTCCTGTGCCCCCTGACCCACTAGGTCCTGTAGTAGTCATGCCAAGTGTCCCCACGGTTCTACTGAACTATGCGCCAACAGTCTGTGATAGTGCCCCACTACCACTATTGTACCCCGCACCACTCATAGACGCGAGACTGAGGGCTTTTTTACTGGTTCCTTGTCCAAAGACTCCTCCAAATACTAGAATATGTGTAGCCATAAAAGTGGGAACTAAAAAATTATACCTCCTAGGCATGATCTATCACTTCCACTAATATCAACTAGGTCAATGATACTCCTTCCTGGTTCTGGAAAACCAAGTGTCAGGGTTTGGTTACTGGGTGGGTTCAAATACGTGCCAACAACTCTTTTGTATCTATGTGATGAACTCTCACCAGAAGCTAAAGGGGTCTCTCTTACGCGCTTTCCAAGATGGGATAGCATAGACTACTCAGGTTCCACATCCTCCACGTGAACCTCGACTCCTTCCCGTAATGTCTACCTCCATAGATCCATTGCACTTGTAGCCTTGTGTTGTCTAAAAATCTCCCTTTCATGCACTTCACTATACTTGAGCCATCTCTCCTCCCTTTCCTTCTCTGTCATAATATCTGCCATCTTACTCTACCCTAGCTCCCTTGCCCAGACTCGGAATGGTCTATCCAACCACTAGAAATGCCTCTAAATGCAAAGTAACAACTAGGATATTCATTGCAGAGGGATAACACGTAGAAATGATCCTCTAAGCTCCCACAAAAACTCAAACTCAACAACCTCTGGACAAGAATATGTGGAAATGGCATACTCCAGAGTGTAGTTAGCCAGTACTCCTTTCCATCAATGATCCACAACACGGGTCCATGTCGATCTCGCATCGTAGCCTTTGGTAATCTTCTTGGGTCCACATGTGTGATCCATAACACCAACTTGATCTAGAAGCATACGCTAAGAGCCATTCATACAGCTCTACTGGGAAACAACAGAAAAATGTTTCATATAAATCATGGTAGAGGTTATCTTCTACCCATTTACGTGCATCAAAATCATGTACAATGCTAAATCTCTCGAGAAAATTCATCCTCTGTGCTCTTGAACCATGATTCAACACTTTCCAAAGTTAACTGTTTTGTCATTACTCACTACACAGATCATGTTGTATGTTATTTCCCACTACAACTTTGAAAAGAGGTCCGGAAATAGAACCAAGATGTAGTCATTTTTACCCTTATCACAAAATAAAGTTACCTCATGCACACCGACCTATCACCCTACGGATCTTTGGGTGCTCACCCAAGGCACACGCGAGTGCCAAGTCTCTCTTTTATGTGAGTTTAGTGGGAAATATCATCATCTATGATTTGTGCTTAAGATATTTAAAAGGAGTTAAGACATTTGAAAACCATAGAGCTCAAAACGGCCTCTAGATCCTTGCGGTCATTACAGAGATAGAAAATAGTTAACATTGATTATATAGCTTGTACCATAACAGAAAGAAGTATACAAGCATCCATACTTAGCATAAACATAAATGAAATAGAACCTATGAGAAAGACGTATGCATCAAAATCATTGATATTCATATTCATATAACTGGTAACCTCATTACATCCATGGAGCCATTATAGAATGTCACAGAGAAACAGACCACAATCATGCTTTACAATGGACTAATGTAGCTAGGCTATCAAAATAAAAATTGCAATCCCCATACCCATTATACATTCTTTCCCAAATACAATTATCCACTAACAGAGTTCTTGTAGTATTTCTACGAGCTCTCTCGCCCTTTTTTTGTTCTCTCCTATTTACTCTTCTAGTGCTTATATTTATAGCCTTTATGGGCTACCAACTCATCCTCCAGCACCCTCAGATCTCGATGCCAAGTGTCTGAATGTGGTCCTCCATGTGAGCATGCTCTCCTAGGCATGAGCTTTCCACTTTTCACCATGATGTGCTTCTAGAAGCTTCTACCGTAGGCATGCTCCTTCCTGGGCCAACCTATCACCAAGCTAGCACCTTATCCACTTAGCATATGCAGTCGGGTCATGCTTTTCACGTGTTCTGTCCTGAATGCCCAATTTGGCTAGGTCCCAAACCCTTGGTTCTTTCTGTGTGTGCCATGGGATTCTTTAAGCCCTTTTCTTAAACCCTACCCTACGTGCTTTGTCCTTGCACACTTTTCTTCAACTAGGACTTACGTGCATATGTGCCTTTTGTTCTTAGCCAACATTCTAGGGGCCTAACAAACCTTTAGGGTAATATAGATCTAGATTCATTGGTGGTAGAAGTGTAATAAGATTACTTTTGATAAGTTGTGGTAATAGAAGACACGGAGCACAAATTTTTTTTGTGAATGTACGATTTGGAGGTTACCATTGAATCTTTTCAGGAGCAGAGATAGCATTAACATTAGAATTTTATTCATTGGACTTAGAAGATGGCTTGAAAGTTGATTTTATTTGAAACCGATTAGAATATGATGAAGTTTGATCAGGGTAATTGAGTTTTCCCGTAGATATAAGTTTTCTTTCACATAATTTAAGAGCATGACATAGATGATCAAATGAAGGAGATGTTTCAAAGATGACACTCTCTTGTAGAGGTGGTAAGAGACTTTGGACAAATAGATCTTTAAGTTACGATTCAATGAGCACATTGGTCATCTTAGCTAGGTTTTTCTTATAGTGTAATACGTAGTTCACTAGATGCGCAATAGATCCTTGTTTAATTTTCTCTAGTTGAGCATATGATATCTTATAATCGATATTGATTGAAAAATGTGCAAGAAAAACATCAACTAAATGCATAAATGATGTTACCGAATGAACATATAGATCATAGAACCAACACATAGCATAGTCTTAGAGAATCCATGGAAATAACTTAGCTAATAATGTATGATCATCCACATAATCTAGACATGCCACATGGAAAATATATGTGATTTTCTTTAGGGTTACCATGGCCATTGAAGGTGGTCACTTAGGGGTGATGAAGTTTGGAGGAAGTGCATAAGTGGAAATGGTGGGTGCAAAAGGAGTATGAAGGAGTAAGGTGGAATCAAGAGATAGAGATGCATGAGAAGTAGTTATTTGAAGTTGACGAATTTGAGTTTGTAGATCCTGATATAAATAGTTTAAGTCATGAGTGCTTTGACAAAGAGTCGGGTTGTGCTGTGATAGAAGCATTAGGTTGAATGATTGAAGCGGTAGTAGTGGGAATAAAAGTAGGAATATGAAGGGGTTGAGTGGAGGCCATGACATTCAAGGAAGAACCTATAAGGGGTAGAGAAATAGTATCTTGAGATTTTTAAGTAACCATTAAAGCATGGAGAATATGCGGAAGATGCGTAGGATTGTCATGCAAATCTTGATGAAAATTGGTAAGCTTTTCTAGTTGTTCATGATCAATGTTGGTGTCATTATCATAGGATTTTTCACTATCAAATGTTTCAATGTTTTAAAGAAGAACATTTTGAGAGTTGGAAAAGGGGTCATCAAAGGAAACCATTAATTTAGAAACCCTACGGGAAGATGGAGAGAACTCAATTTTGTAAAAGACCAAAACGACCACTACGGGTAATAGGCATAAGAATAAAACCCTAGAAAGAAGGTGGAATTCAAGAGATGGATTCACCAAATGATTAAAAAAATATTTTTGTACAAACCCTAATTATAAAGTAACATATGTAAACTATGATAAAAAGATGCTAGATATAAGATGACACAAGTAAATAAGCTAATAAATATGAAACCCTAGGTGCAAAAGAGAATGTAAAGGAATTAGTTGATTTCTCACTTTTCCTAGAACTAATATGGATTAGAAAACTGATGAACAGGAAGGGTAGACTATTTCAACTATGCACAATAAATTTTGGAGTTGTCGGGTATGCTCGGAATGGGTCAAAGACAACTAGGCAACATAGTTTGTTTTCGGGTGCATGTATTTGCGCATGAGCTCTAAACCCGTATTTTATCATATCACAAGATGGTCACTGGTTGTCACATTTTTCCGCATGTGTGTCGCACTATGATTTCAGAACTCACCTATAACCTGCAAAGAGATGATGACCTATAAAACCCTCAAACTACATCAAATCCCAAAAATAAAAGATGCAATATGGGGAGTCATACTGACCCCAACGGTCACCTAACTGAGTGAACTTATGACTGAGCATTGCACTACATCTTAGAATCCATGTAGTTCTAGTGTGTGTGTGTGTGTGTGTGTGTGTGTGTGTGTGTGTGTGTGTGTGTGTGATATAATTGTGCCTTTGGAAGCCATTATGCAAGTGCACATGATAGCGGGTGGTAACTAGATGTACCAATGTAAATAGATGTGTGGATGGTAAAATGAACTTCCCCTTCCTATGAAGTGCATGCAAAATTTTTTGTCCTTTGTCCCTTATTTGATTGCTAGATGGATGATTTTGACGCTCTTATATGCTTTTGGATTCAACCTTAGGTGATGATAATAGATGCTTAGAGCTTGGTCCTTTATTTTAGTCACATAGCTTTGTATTTATATGATTCCCTTAGTTCACTTTCGTAATTGACAATGGAAGGCCAACCCATAAAAATATAAGATTCCCAAAATATTAAAGAAGCCCAAAAAGAGCAAGTAAAGTAGAATGGGGTCGGGGGCACTCGGAGGGGATGAGGGTGCCTAGGTGCCTTTGGAGTCCTGGTTGGAGTGCGATGTCGAAGCCATAAAAGATAAACAAGTGAAGCTTTGATTGGGATGTAGGGTGTAAAATACCAAAAAGAAGATGATAAATAAATCAAAGAGGCCAAAGATAGTTGTCAATTACTAGTTTTCTCTCTTATTAATCATATGAATGCAAATATGCTTTTATGACCTAGAAATTTACGGAAGTGCGTGATTTTGTGTCTACATAAACTTTTTTATGGGAAAAAAATCAAGTTGCCCTCACCTCTTCCATATGCTCCACTAATTTTGGGATGATCCCATACCTGTAACCTTCACCTATTGATGGTGAATACCTTTATGACAAAAGAAGAGATTCTATTTTTTAGAACATGGAGGAATGGTTTCTTACGGTCATGAAATATCAAGGTGAGACTACAAGAGGCAACATTTTCAAGCATGTTACAAAGTGTTCATTAGATGTAAGAGTGTTATCTCGTGCAATATAATTATGAAGATGGAATCTTGGAAGTCATCCTTCTTCTCAAACCATGAAAATCCATTACAAGAACATGGCATGATCGGGTTATGATTCTTGAGCTTTAAATACTTGAATTTAGTCCATTGTTTCATGATGGTACATACTTCTCTCACCTGTTGTGGGGCATATTTATATTTTATCCCTACCTCTATAAATACCCCCCCTGTAATATAGTTTCCCTTTCATTTTTATGTTATTTTCCTCTTTTTGTTTGTTTCTCTTGTGTATGTGTGTTTGTTTGGAAGAAATGACTCCATAAGCCCAATGGACAAGGCATTGGTCCACGTAGTCTCTTGAGATTCTGGGATTCTTGCTTATCGTTTCCTCACTTGTGTTTAATCTAGAAAATTTCCCAAAGCTAGAACCAATTGTTGTCATGAAAATTTTTGGCATGAAAAATTCAAAAAAATTGACATGACAACTTAAGTCACCCTTGAAAATCCTTCTCTTGGTCAATGTGAACTTGCCGTCTCGACCAACTCAATCAATGTGTTACCCTTATTATGGCCTGGAGGGATGTGATAATATGATTTTCAAGTTTGTTTCATGTGCAGGGGATGGTATTCAAGTTTATTCATGAAGGTATTTGGATCTTAACAAAGATAAGTGCTTCTGAGGCCCCAAAATACCTATTTTCAATATTTTTACACCTAATGAACACCCTTCCGAATGAACAGAGGAGATAAAATGCATCTAATAACCGTGTACAAAATATTTGTGATCACAGGGTATTTTAGGAAATTTTGTATGAAAAGAAGGTTTAGGAACAATTTTTGTAACATTGGGCTACTTGTAGCATGGTGTAAGGAAATGAAAATAGTGAAAAATCTAGTTATCTTATTCTGAATGGTTTAGGAGCCTCGGGATGAATTGGAAATCAAGAAGATACTCTTTGAAAATATAAGGATTCCTAATTCACATTGCAAAAATTTTCAGGAGATTTTATGGTTCATATTTTGAGATATGGTCCTGGAAGTACAGATTAAGATCCTTGATCCTAGTCAAGATTCAATGAAGGTTTTGGAAGTTTTATGAAGATTTGGGACTTGATTAAAAATAAAAAATAATAAAGTGAATTTCCTATTCACACCCAATGGGTTTGTTTACATTTTTATTATCATAAACTTTTGGGGGATCTCCTTTCACCGACACACAGGTTTGAGAAAAATTGAAAAAGGGGAAGAATTTAAAATTATAGGCATAATTGTCTCCTTAAAATTATGGGAATTTTATCATCATTAGAGTCAAAAACATATAATGGTTTCCTATGAAACTCCTACGGAAGCTCCCAAGGCCGAAAATGGGTTTAGGTGACTAATTCTATTAGTGTTTGGTGAAGGCAAGCTTCCAAAAGTGGAAAAACCACACTTAGAAATCCCCGATGTCCCATTTCACCTTTATTACCTTTCCTAAATGGACATGGGGGACATTATAATGTGCCACCACATTAATTAGAATATTTTTCACTTAAATGACAACTTGAAGTGTTAGGAAGTTGTTATAAACTCATTTTGACTTTAGGCCCCTTCCTCATATTGCTAGGACCCATCGCACATTTTGATAATTCTGATGTCCTTTTTCCATTTCATAAAGGGACATGGTGGACACTAAAGTGTGCCACCACATGGAGGAAAAAAATTTCATCACTTGAAGACTTCAAACTTGCTCTCTAGGTTGTCATTCTCAACTTCCAAACTGATGTGTTTTGGCCCCCTCTCCATGAGTCATCCACCCTTGGCACATTTTTCACTCCATGATGTCCCTTTTTCCCTTACTAAATGTGTTAAGGGACATGGGGACATCTCATACCCATTTAGAAAGTTTTAACCCACCCTCACTTTCCAGTTAACCCGAGTTAAACCATAATGGTCAAGGGTGAGTTCTAGGTTAGTGTTATGAGGTGAGTATGATAAACACTTATCCATTTTTAAATATCGTGTTTAAATTTTTTATTCCCTCCATTTTTTCTGTGTACTATTTATTTTTCACATTTCCCCCAAAACCACCATTTCTAGAACAATCCTTTTCTCATATCTCCCTCATTTTGGCTATGTTTTCCCTGAAATTTTGCTTGAAATTCCTACTCATGAACAACTTGAAGATGATATTAAAAAATTTGATTTATCCTATAAATTTTTTTATAGCACCCCCTTGAACATTTTAGAATAAAAATTTTCCTTTTCATATCTTTGAAAATCCGGAAGACAAAAACACTTGAAATTCAGAGCAATGAATGAGATAAAAATTCCTAATCTAATGAAACAAAATTCATCTCAATCAGAAACCCGGAGGTCATGATTCTATTTTTATTAAGTTTTATGTTGAGACTTACTAAAAATAGTAAGTGATAGTGACACAAAGAAACAATTCTAAAACATCATGCAATCCCTAAGTCTAGAACTCCAAAAGCGCAAAAATGTGAAAATTGGGAAAGTTGGTTAACAATAAAAACTGAGGTGGGGTGTAAATTGATAAAAATAGTAAGTTATATGATCAAATTAAAATTTCACACACACCTCCATCTCCTCATTTTGATCCTATGTTTGGAACAATGCTACCGTCTTCTCCTTCCCTAATTTCATGGAATGATCAAGAAACATGTGATTTTGAAGAAAGAATAATGGATGTTTTGGGGAGAGAAAGAAGGAGGATGTTGATAATGTTGAATTATATCCTTCTGTAAAGGTATATAAGAGGTTTAAGGTTGGATAACATCATCTTGAACAAATTGAACCAATTTCCTAATCATCCGGTGGATCTAGGTGTTCATATTGAAGCACTCAAACTAGTTCATCTCGGTCGTGCTTTAGTCCCTCACCAAACACTCAAGATGCCTAGTTTCATTTCCACACCTGTTGAGCCTTTCTCATGGGTAAAGGAATTATTTGCTGAAGAATCTAGGGTAGTGCATCAAACATTGACTCCTAAATTTGAGGCCATCTTGAAGTACATAAATAATAAGAAGGGAAAAAGAGAAAAAACAACTTCCTATTTATACACTAAGGCCTCTAGAGCTCAATATGTGGAGGTGGCACATCTGAAGGTAGAAATGTTCATAGTAGAAATGAAACCTAATGATTATGTAATGATGAAGGTCTCTTTGGGTCAAGCTACTCATGAAATTTATGCTCACATGTTTAAGGAATCATCAACATAGGTCCCTGCACGGAATGAGGAGTACAATAAGACCATTGATTAATTGGAAGAGCATGTGAAGACCTTGTCTTCATATGTACTATCCTTTCTCAAACCGGAGTTCATCATCCTTACCTCGATTGAAGCAGTCTTTTCCATTTTTATATTTTATTCCCACATAATAAATAAATCTAAGGTGTTCATCATGGAGGGAAAATCCAATGATAAATGGGTGAACATGGTTGCTTAAAAGGAGAATACTTTACTACCTAAGGTGCTCTCATTATTCCAATATGTCTCAGCTACTATGTCAAGGATAAGGGATATTAGGAAGGAGTTTGAGAAAGAAATTGCCATTTGGGAAATCTTATTTCATTTGTCTTTGAGAGGACCTATATGGACTCTTCCTTGTTTTGAATCATTAATGTTTTCATCCATTGTTGAGAACTTATCCAAAATTTGGTCCTGCACAATGGTTGCAAGGTGTGATGTCCTGAATGAGGCAATTTCTAAGTTTTAGGCCCGTGAAGAACACGTATCTAGGATTTCTAATAAGATTATCAAAGGTGTGCAAAAGCGGGAATACCTTCACTCAATGAGAACACATACTCAGATGGAATATTGACTTTATTTCAAGAGATGGTGTAGATAGCAATAGGAGAGCCCTCTTCATTCAATGAGAATACTTTAGAATCTCTTGTAGAGATTAGGGGCTCTATTTCCAATCTTGCAAAATATCATGATAATTTTTTCACACAATGTAGAAGGCTTGGTAGCATTCTTGAGACTTGGCTCAAAGTACTTTGGAACACGTGTGCATCCCACATTAGAGAGAGTAACATTTGCAAAGTGGCTCAATTCAATAAGGAGGTTAAGGGCACAAAGTTCATCATCCAAGATCTTCCATAGGATCCTACGAGAGTTGATTATTCATCAGAGGATACTTATTCATCAAAGTAGTTAGTCAACTCCTTTCTCTCTTTCTCTCTTTCTCCCTCTTTCTTGACTTCCCCTTTCTAATTATTCATTGTAAGAAATTGTTGTAATTTATCTTATTCACTTAAGTCACTTCCTTATGTTACATTGTAAAAGTCCCTTTTCATTTATTAAAATGGGACTTATTTTCTCACTTCCTAAGAAGATGGAAATTCACAATTGTAATAATAAATTTAAAAGACATGTCGGGGTAGATGAAAGGATAATTCATATGGCTATAAAATTAGAATGGCTTCTCCATTCCAAGAGGATTTTGAAAGTTACTATATGAAAGGAATGATAACTAGATCGTACCAAGCCAAGAACACAGATGCTAATCAAACACCACGATCAATAAGATGAAAGCAATTCGCCAAAATAAATTTACATAAAACCTTTGCAAATAAATGAGAAATAATATCATATATTATTATCAAACTCAATACAATACATTGAGAATGGGCCTTGCTTAAATAGGCAAGCAATAACAATCTAAGAACCAATCAAGGTCGTAGATCAATCCATAAATCAAGGAAATAACTAGTCATCAAAGAACTAGTCAAGACCATAGATTTAGGAGAGAACTAGACATCAAGGATCTAGTCAATACCATAGATCAAGGAAAGAACTATACCTAACAACTAGATAATATCTCCTACTATCTAAATAAGATAAAAGAAATATCCACACACATAACAGGGGGTGAGGATAAATATAATAAAGGTAAATAAAGTACCTAGGTGAACATGAGCTAAGGTAAATACATACTCTAGCACCCCCCCTCAAGTGAAGCTAGGGGCCAAAATATAAGTGGCATGTCCACAGTATGAATCCTGAAAACTAGGCCTGATGAGGTACTCATGTACAATAACCGGGGAAAAAGGGACACCACAAGGTACCCAAAACCAGTAATAACAAAGTAAAGAGAGTAAAGACCCACTCCAAGGCATCCCAAGAAGCTCGGATCAAAAAAATCATACAATCGTTGAAGAAGTTTGGTGTGCACTGTGGTCTGAATCCACTACTCGATCACAAAACTCAAAAACAATTGACACTGGGTTTCACCAGAATAGCTCCATATAAGGAGACTATCAATGGAGTGATGTCGAAAGTGCAAAAAAACACCAAACATAATTCGATCAACTGCTGCAAATAGGTGTGCCACAATCCAAGAACAATAACCAAAGCAACAAGGAAAGGACACAAACTCCAAAGTGTCATGATCCACAAAAATCCAAGGTAACAAGGCAAGGACACAAAACCCGAAGAAGCATGATCAACACCACACCCTTCCATACTGCTAAATGGGTGGAGTGATGCTACAAATATGTATGAGTTACCCAAAATCAACTACTCGAACACTGACAAAATAACATTGGACTTCACCAGAATAGATCCCCCACAAGAGATACTATCAACATGCCAAAAGTGTAAAAATACAGAAACAAAATCTCTCAACAAACAAGAGAGATACACTACACCTGCTAAAGAAAAATGCTCAAAACAAGAAGTATCACAATGTATAAGGTATAGAAAGTGGAGCAAGAGGCCTAATGGTGAAGGAGTCATGCTGTAGAGTCCTCTCAACGAATGCCTATGTCCGCCAACACGAGTGATCGGATATCCACCCCAAATCAACACGGATGGATGAAGAAGATTCTTACATATGACTTGGTGCAAAATACACAATGGGTGCATGCAAAAGAACATCAGAATGTGTGTCACGTTGATCATGTTTAACAACGGAAATATTAGGTTTCTCAATCCTGAGTGAAGGTGTAGAACTCATGTGTTGCTCATGATGCTCGAGGTAAAGAGTTGAGAAAACAAAAAAAAAGGAGCTCTGTCAATGTGTGATCCTAATGAAGTATATCGCTCAAAAACCATTGTCATGACGAGAATTCCACTTAACATGTGGAATAGAGGAAACAATACCCTGTGAATGTCTGGCAATGACTCGCTAGTGAGACCCATAGAATGGAGCATGCGAGATCCGAATGTAGTGGTATGCTTCTCAAAAGGGCCATGCATATGAGAAGAAGTAGGATACACAACATGTGGTACTGTAATAGGCATAGATGTGGAAGAGCATGCAGTAACAAGCCTTACAGGATTAGAAGCATCAAAAGCAAGTTCAGGCTCAAAGACTAGCAGATCAATGTTAGTGGGTACAAGAGCAACTAGTTGTAAGTGGACTAGGAGCATGGATATGGCTGTCCACAATATGATGGTGATGTTGTAGGCTAGCAATTTTGTTCTGTAGGAAGTGTATTATTGTATCCTTATCGTGAATGAGTGATTGTAGAAGAGAATTTCACTTCTTGAGCGATCTATTTTCTTCCAAAAATTTTACAATATCCTCTTGAAGTCCACACACTTCAGAGAAAAGCATATCATTCTCAAAATCCATGATAGATACAAAATGCAACTCCCAGAATTTTAGGACGTCGGGCTCAGCCGAAATTGCATCCACAATTGATTACAACACTCCTCCATATTTGGAACTTTATAATTATAGTGCAAGTCTCAAAATAAATATTTCAATGGAAAGAGCATGAAAAAACAAGCACTTTTGTAAAAATGGCACTCAAAACCGAGTTACCGATCAAAAGTTACAAGTTTTTTTAATATTTTACTCTGTTATTTATTTTAGTTGCCACTAAAACAAAATAAATTGTTGTTGCCTTCACCACACAAATAAAATTAAAGGGGTTGAAGTTAAGCACCTACTAGTAGGAATCACAATATTTAAGCCCTCATATGACCATACCATATGACCAAGGGCTAAGGATTTTAATGGGTGTTTGCACAACTTACTATCCTATGGCAAAAATTACTATTTCTGGAATGTGTAGATAGTGAGCTTTATTTGCCAAAAATAGCAACATGAGACAGACACTGCTGCAATAGAAATATGCCCTATGTAGATCTCGAGAAATCCAATAGACCCAAAAAAATAATCCCACAATTTTTTTCTTTACAGCACGAATCCCGAGGCAAACCGGCGTGCTTCCTGTAACAATACAAAAAACCCAAAAAAATGACTGCCTCCAAAAATGGTTGATTTTACTGAATCGATCTTAGGGCTTTTCTCCTTCCGAGATCCAATGGAAGCCTCCTTTTGCATAAAAATGCATGCAACAACAAAATACGACCAAATCCCAAATATATGAATATATAATGAATTTATTTGCAAAATAAAACTTACAAACGGATGTCAACAACAATCTCCAGCTCTGATACCATGAAAGGAATGATAACCAAATCATACCAAGCCAAGAACACAGATGCTAATCAAACACCACGATCAATAAGATGAAATCAATTCGAGAATAACTTTACATAAAACCTTTGCAAATAAATGAGAAACAATATCATATATTATTATCGAACTCAATACAATACATTGAGAATGGGCCTTGCTTAAATAGGTAAGCAATAACAATCTAAGAACCAGATTAAGATCGTAGATCAAGCCATAAATCAAGGAAAAACTAGTCATCAAAGAACTAGTCAAGACCATAGATTTAGGAGAGAACTAGACATCAAGGATCTAGTCAATACCATAGATCAAGGAAAGAACTATACCTAACAACTAGATAATATCTCCTTATATAAATAAGATAAAATAAATATCCACACACATAAGTGGGTGAGGATAAATACAATAAAGGTAAATAAAGTACCTAGGTGAACATGAGCTAAGGTAAATACCTACTCTAACACTATATTCTATAGAAATTGTGGATTGTGGTTTGGATGTTGAGCTTTGTATCACCAACACAAGAAATAAAAGCTACATTTATTCCATTTCACTTTCTTATGTGTTCATGTTTTTCTCTCTTTTCAGCACTTTGTGAGCATAGTGATCAAGAAGGAACTTTGCATCCTTGATTGATGAATCTAAGAACTATGTGTCTTTAATTTTTAGTCTCGTTAATGGCTTACATTTTTTCCTTCCTCTAATTGAATGTTGAATTACTCTAGTTATTGTGTGTGAACTTTGTTATTGCATACTCACAAAAATAACCTCATCTTTCCGATTTCTCTTCTTGAGCCCTCATCGCTGCAATTTCCTCCCTTATAACCCATTTAAGAACTATTCCACATATTCACCGAAGCGTTCTGTGTGATAATCAACCTATTTGTTCACCTTGCATCAATTAGATAGAATTAGGATAATATAAATTCAATAATGTGAGACTCCCCATACACAAGAAGGAGGGGCATATCCCGTGAGCGTTGATGGAAAAACATAATTTACAACATGACAAATAATTTCACCAACAAGACCATATGTGAGTGATATGAATGATCAAGGAATTTGTGAGACAATGTTGTAAAATGTCATTAAAGGTCATAAAATAACGGAATATATCAAAAGTGGTTGAAATGGTCATAATGTACTATGAAGTAATTACATGATTATTTAAAAGGTTTAGAATACGTAATGTGATATTTTAGGGTTTCTATACATGATATCTTTTATTCTTTCTTAACAAGTATGCTAACAATTAGAAACATTAAAAAAAATAGCATGTTATATCAATTAATTAAATGAAAGAAATGTATATTGTGGTAGAACAAGAAAATAAATTAAAGAAATGCATCTTTTGGATACTTAAAAAAATGTAGTTAAGGAAACAATGTATTTATTGGGTTGTATTAGCATACACTTAGAGGATATGAATGGGTGTAATCAAGAAGTAAAACCTATAGTAATGTTAAGTATTTTCTCAAGTTTCTCAATTTCTTGTAAGAGTTTGATAACATATGCCATCAAGATGATGTTTCCATGGATCTCTAAACATGCAAAACCTTGCACGTCCAATAATTTCAACCATGCATATATAATGCACAATTATAAGTGTAATGCTAAATAGAAACTCACGTCATTTTAAGTATTTACAATCCTCACCCACTAAACATGCATGGTTGCATGCTAATAAAACAAAAATGAAGATTACATGGTTAGTATATGTTCGAAAGTGTTTTATTTCTTAAGGGAGTTTGAAAACATCCTGAAAAGGTCATTTTTTGCATCTCTTTGATTCATTTTATTGAACCGTTCTAGATTTCCCATTTTGGCACATGTTGGGATATGCTAATTTAAAGGTCGTGGATTTTAGGTTTACACCTAATAAATGCATGTGTTTGAAAGTTTGGATGACCTTTTCAATTAATCCAATTTGTGCTTATCCCGTAATGATTACAATCCATGAGACCACATTTCTTTGAGGAATTTTTGAACAATTGATGAGCTTGGGTATGCTTCCACATTTTGTATACATGTGGATACTATGGCACTTGTAACCATATCTAGCAAAAATTTAGCTTTCGATTATGATTTGATGAATGTCCATGCCATGTGCTAAATCATTAATTTTGGCATATGTTGGGAGGATGTTGAGAAAAGATGTGGAGTCTAGATTTAAACCCGCCAATTACATTTTCTTGAAAAAATTTAAGGCCTATTAAAAAAACCCATTTATGCAAATCCCGCAATTATTGTAGTCCACAAGACTACATTTATTTAAGGATTTTTTTGAATAGTTCACATGCACAAGGCATGCTTCCATATTTTAGGTACATATATACTAGGTAACTTGTAACTACATTTGAAAATTTTCCTTTCTCCATTATGTTATGGTGAATGTCCACGCATTGTCTCATATCTCTTATTGTAGCATAGGTTGGGTGTATGCTAAAAAAGGGATCTAATCGGGGAAAATCCTTTCTCCATGACCTTGTGTATATGATTTATAATTGAAGGACATGTGAAGTATTGACATGTCCTTCTCATTCGATAACTTCTTGAAGGAATTTTCTCAATTGGATTTTATTTGAATGATTTGTTAGTAGATTTCTCAACTCAAAGTTCATGACATTTATCAACTATGTGCCCTAGTATTAAAAACCTGCGATATTTCTTGGTTTTGTTTTGTAGACTATCCTAGTGAGTCTACTCTAGGATCAAGCTCCTTAACTCCGGATTTAGCTAAAACATTCATTTCATTATTCAAGCTTAGACATATTAGGCCTTTCTTTTTCTAGACACCAACATGCACATGCATGAACTTGGTTTGGTTTCATAAATTCTCTCCGATTATAGTCCAACCACCTATAACTTGATCTTAACTTGATTAGATTTAGCTATGGGTGTGACAACATAATTTTTATTGATTCAAGATGTTATTTGACTAGCTACCGTATCTTTGGTATTATAGTAGGTCAATATACAAAAATAAATTAGCCTATCATGCACCACCTACACTTTATTTTATTATTTAAATAAGTGGTGTCCGATAGGATAATTTATTTTTTCCTATCGACCTTACTATAACACCAAATATGTGGTAATTAATGCGGCACACACCCATGTATGAACTTTGGTTAACATGTTTACATTTAAATAATTATACCTCAATTTATAATTTTAAAGATAATAAAATAAACTAAATAATAGTATAGTTTAAATTTTATAAATAAAACCCAAATTTAAAATTTTGAAAAAAACTAATTGACATACTTTAAATATTTAATTTTAAGATTGTGGAATCCATACATATAAGAATTGTGAATATATTATTTATAAACAATAATTGAAGAATTAATGTGTTTTTATTTAATAATTATATAGTTAATAGACTTTATCATAAATTATTTAACTATTAAAATATAATTTAATATTTATAGAAAATGTAATCTAATATTTCTTGATAATTTTATTTAAAATTTATAAATAAAGCTCAAAATTAATTATGTATTTTAAAATTTATGGAATACATGTATAGAACTTATGGTTGTATCATTTAAGAATTCTATTTAAATAATTGTTTTATGTTTTATCGTGGTGTTATGATTCAATAATTATATAATTAGTAAACCTTGTTTCTCTAATGTATTGTGAAGAAATAAAAATATTAAACCTTAAATAATTATGTATAACAATGGGGCATTTAGGGTTTCATAATTAAATTCTTCTATTGCTACAATTTTCCATTGTATTATTTACATAATAAGTATTATGAAACTCAAGTATATTTGATGTAGAAAGAACAATAAGCTAGTCTAGTATCCGGTGAAAAATATTATAATTCAAACATAAATATAAAAATAAAAATAAAAGATAATTAATATTTACATTTTTTTAATATAAAAATATGAATTTATATATAATAATAATAATAATAATAATAATAAAACTATTTCATATATTTTGTATGAAATATAGTTGAAGAAATAATAACCCTTATTTTATAAATAATAAGGAGATTGGTCACACAAATTTGGTCTTAGTCATTATTGATAAGATAAAATTGGTCTTATTTTTATTGATTTAAGAATTTAAGTCTACGGAAATGTAGTTGTGTGGCTTGAGTACATATTCTTTATGTTTCATGATATTTTGTGTTACAATAACTATATTATGCATCTTAAATACACACATACATATTGGGGTAATTCAAAGGGATCAACAAATATCTATTGAATACTTTTAAATATATATTTTACTACTTCAAATCAAATATATATTTTTAATTTCGATCCTAAAATTGTCTTTGTAGATTTTGGTACAATCCCCATTTATTGTTTCGGTGATCTTTCATGTGATGATAATGATTCCTGACGCACACGGATTGGGTGATTCTACAAGTAGTTGCTTTATATCCATTCTTTGCTTTCAATTCCTCAATGGAGTAGGAAAATTATTAACTTAATTCATGAAATGCAAGAGTCTTTCTATTACTTTGCCTCATTGATCTTAATATTGGTAGGCCACCCCTACAAAGCTTCCCAAAGTGGATGCCCCCAGTCTCTCCAACAAAGAGATATACAATGGCATTCATAATGACGTTTATAGAGCCCACGTCCAATCCACATGGTCTCAACATAAAAAGTCGCTCACCTCAAAACTTTAACACTACTTATATCTCCACTTTAGTGATGGATTGATCAAACTTTTCGGGTACACAAAACTACAATTACATTGTAGCATGAGGGTTCCACTTGCTTAGTTCAAAGTTTGCTCTCGTCAACTTCACATTAAAATAGACAACCATATCTCTCAAGAGCATTGTGTTTGTCATATTTACTCTTTGGAGTTAGAGACCGAGGACCATTTTGTTTTTAAATGCTCAAGTCAATTATGAGATAAGGGGGCAATTATTTTGTCTCTTTCAAGATTCTATTGGATGTCTCCAAACATCCACGGCTTATAAAGACCATAGGTGCTTAGCCCTCTTCCTCCAAAAAATGTTTGATTTTTATCACAAATTTTCAAACATAAGTCCCTAAAAGAGACCTACGATTAATTGCATCCTACTTCCAACAATTTCACATCTTCAATAGGAAGAGACCTTATAACCATCCTTTAAACTTCTATACAACTACAACTTCACCACCATAAATATTATAAGTGTTTTTTTATAACAGAAAGCCCTCTTTTCTATTTTTAGTTTTTCCCTCAAATTCCACCATAAATCACGATGTAACGTTTTCGTAATGTTTAAGTGGCCCAATAATTCGGTACTATAAATCCGTACCTCTCACACATTTTAAGCATTGGCTACATAAATTTTGCACTGGTCAAAAGTTATATTTTATTTTAGAAGCGATTAGACAATAAACGGTCAAGGACAATAAACGGACAGATTAGGTTTTGTATTTTTGTGCCATAATTGATTAAAGAGTTGATTAGACTTGTCATAAATTTTTGTATTTGGGATTCATACGTGTCTCCATGATGAAGGTAGGCCCACCATGTACAAGGACAAATAAAGCATTTTAAAAAGCTTATATACTAACTCAAATTTGTATTTTTGATGTTTGTAACACACATTCCAAAAAATATTATGTTCGGCATTTTAACCCCTAACCTCAATAACTTAAAACAAAATCACACATATATGAAAGAATGTCATTATATCTTATAAGTTTATAAATATAAATAGAAGGCTTCATAAAAAGGTGGGTGGTATAGACTAGCAATCGCACATGAACAGTCTAATTTAAATTGGAGAAAGTGGAACATTGCATTACAAAGAGGGGTGATGAAGAAAGGGATTGAGGGAGGAGAAGTCCATGGACGGGAAAAATATTGGGGGGAACCTATGTGAAACTATTCTTTCTTACGACTAGGGACATATTAACCACGAACCTTTTTGCCAATCATTTAAAGGAGAAAAGGGTGCGATGCGAGAGATTGTCAAGGCAATATAATTTGGAGATATCTTAGAAAGGAAGGGGCGTTCGATCAATATTGCCAATGTCATAAGTTGTTTGCAATGTCGGTTGTTGTGATTTGTGGGTAGTTAGAGCACACATCTATTTAAGGGGAATTCACTTACGCATGTGTTAGTAGAAAACAAGTGCATACAATGTAGAAGGGAGTGCAAACATGTCAAGCAATGCCACACAAAAGGTAAACATTCTTGGAAACATGGTACACCCATGGTGTTACATGACAATCAAGTCTTGTGAGCATGTAAAAAAGAGATGCAAAACCACACACAAGGTATAATGCCACAAATGAGGGACACCCACAGATCGTAAGCAGTTAAGGACCTTAGGCCACAATCGAGTAGAAAGTAAGCATACACACATACGACTAGAAAGTATGTGTGAAAAGAAAATATATTCAAATGAACAAAGAGGAGTTAGCAATAATTGTAAGCACTACACAAAACACATGTGTTAGTCTTGTTAGTCCAAAAGATATAGAACACATAATAAATTTATATGTAACTAAGCATAATGAGGAAAGAAAGGAACTATAATAGAAATATAACACATGGATATAATATGCAAAAGTAGATGCCCCTAGAGGTTAGTAGTATAGGAAAAGGGTAGACCAACACCTATCATCATGTACCACTCTGTGTATGTCCTACATCATGCTCAATATACCATGTGAATGCATGTGTGTAAAGAAGAAATGCTATATATCAAACTAAAGGAATAAACAACATGTATAATGTAAAGTGCAAACAATGTATGCTATAAAAATAGGTCTTGATTTTGTATTTTACAAATATTTGAATGTTTTTGTGTGTTAGACCCTCTCGTGAGGCCATAAATGAAAACCTATTCTCTGAAGAGAAGGAAGAGTGATACAAGAATTCCCCCACAAAGGGGAATACATATAAATGATGCAACTAAAGGATGGGGAGAAATACTGCCTCCCTTTGCATGTACGCATGCGTGCATGTGTGTGTGTTCAAATTGAGGTTCGGGTGTAGAATTGCTCCCTAAACAATCAAGTTGAACCTACAGATATAGTGCACCATCAAGAAAGAAGGGGGTGGAAGAACATGATAACTAGTAAATATTTTGAAGTCCAGATCATCAGTGGTAGGATCAAACCCAACTAGTCTAGGATCCACCATATTCGTAAATTTACGGAAGAGTCTATTGATAAAAAAATCTTATCTCATGGAAGCGATTTAGTGTCATAATATATTCCTCATCGGTGTAAGGGGTATTTTGTGCATACATAGTATGAGTCCAATATGTCATATTGGGTTGATAATTATGAAAATAATCATTACGAATAGTGACCATGCCAATAGTGAGTGGGAAAGTGATGCTAGTGTTGTGCTTATCGACATTACAAGAAATATTCCACAACCAAGATTTACCAAAATCCAATAGGGTAGGTTAGGGATCAAGAGAAACCCAAACTTTAGTGGCCATGACACGTAACCCAAAATCTCTCATGAGTATAGTATGTCCTTTAAATTGGATACCAGAGGCATAAGGAAGGGTGTAATGTCAGATAGTGTGAGTCCTAAAGTAATGAAAGCTTCATAAGTGTAAATTTTCTTGTCTCGGTTGAAATTAAGAGGAACATGTGGCCAATATTTATTATGGAAATACACTAGTAAAATGTATTGAAATGATGAGCCCCATTGGGAGGAGAGGGTGTGTCATGTAAGATGGTGATAGTTCTATTACACTTGAGAGTGTTGGTTTTATCGATTAAAGAATGAAAATTATTAGTGCCACGACCCATAAAATGGTGGTAATCACAAACATGATGAGTGGGATGCCTAGAAAGCTTGTCAGAGAATGATGGCACTTAAAAGATAATGGGATAAAACCTTGACCAAGTAAAATGGAAAGTAATTCATGGTGTGTATCAAGATGAGTTGGGATGGCAATAGATGTAGCATGAGGTGAAACATCTAGATTATTGATGGTATTGGCCATGGGATCAATGTGTGTATCAATACAATTAATATTATAACAAGGATACGAACTACTATCATTAAGGGAATTATCCTTAAGAAAATAATGTATGGGTCTAGTGGATATAAAGAGAGATGAAACATAGATTTATTTGCATTAAAAGGATTAAAATTGAATTTATGCAAATTGTCATCCATGAGTTCAATTTGTATTGTCATCACTATCATTAGCATATTCATGTGCATTAGGATGTTGTGAAACACCATCTAATATATTGGAAGTATCAAGTGATGGGGTGCTAGGGATAGAAGATTTCGTTGGATTCATAAGAGGAACGTTGACATACAAATCAACATGTGGATGTGTATCTAATAAATTCTCAATAGGGGCACTAGTCTCACCAACAACATATGTATCTAGATTGTCCATAAGAATAGGTTGTGGTGGAGTAATTGAAGATGCTCGTGGATTAGACATTTTTACCTTGAAATATCAATAAGGATAATAATCAACATGGACAATATACTCAGTGTCATTATGTAAAAATTTGATGCAATGATGGAAAGTAGAGGAGACAACTTGCATATCATGGAGCCAAGGATGACCCAAGAGTAAATTATATTACAAATCAGTGTCCATAATGTGAAATGTAGTGGGTAATGTCTTAGGACCAACAAGTAGGTCAAAAGTGATAGTGCCAAGTGTAGAACATGTGATGTCATCAAAGCCTCGCACAATAATGGGAGAATGATTGATTGTAAGAGGAGAAATGCCCATCTTTGTAAGAAATGATTTAGGACATATGTTGAGACTTGATCCGTTGTCTACTAGAACCCATTCTAGAAATAATCCTTGAATTTATATAGTGATGAATAAATGCAGACATCAATTCATATCATTATTAGACAGGATATCAGATGTAGTAAAATTAATAGCCTTGTCAAGTGCCTTAAATGTATCCATGAGAGAAGAAAATGCAATTGGATGGGTATCATTAGCTAATGTGAAAGAGCACAAAGTATCTTATAATATGTATTTGTAAATAGGGGATTTTTGAAGAAACTCAAGTATAGATATATTAGCAGGGGTATTGTTGAGTTGTTTAATTAAATCATATACTTGAGATGGAACATTAGCTTTAGGAATAGGAGTAGAATATGGGGAGGCAAAGTGGGATTACCCCAAGACGTTTTTTATCATGTCGTGTGGTTATTACATTGAATATAGCAAAATGAAATTGATGTGGATGATCAATAGTGACAAAAGTGATCTCAAATTGGATATCAATGTAAGCAGGATAGGTATCATCCATATAATTAGTGGGGTCATCATAAGGAGCTTCATTAAAATGCATAGTATGGAAATGGACTTGGTGAGAGGGATAATAGTCTCTACTAGCAGGTGATTTAAGAACCCTAGACCAAATATAAAGATCATATAATTTAGTGGGAAGTGAAATGATGAAGAAATATTGAATACCACAACTAAAGAATAAAACCCCAAGGATTATATGAGTAAAGCTGTGATGTTCAATGAAAGAACGTCGAGTTCACCAAATTATTACACATTTTTTGAATTCCTATTTCGTTCCCTTTTAAGTTTTTGAGTGTGTTTATGATGAACATAAATAAAAAGGATGAACTAATGCAACTGGTGGATATTATGATTTAGTTAACTTATAACATTAATTGCACAAATCATAATAATACTTTTCAAAGTGACTATTGATCTAGCAACTATCAAAAGCACTAAGGAGAATTGCACTTAGCTGATTTTGTATGGATATGAGAGACTTTGAGTGATTTGAATGGAGGAACATGCTAATATGAGACTAGAGATGCTTTGTTATAGAAATTGACACTTGAGTCCGAACACTGGTAAAACCATACAATGAGGTCAAGAGCATTTGTATGGTCATGACCTCATATATGGTCTTGGACCTACTTGGAACTTTGATTTGAAACTTCATGATTGCTTCATCTTCCTAAACATGGATATCACTATGTGTCACTCATCTTCAATCACCTTCAAAATGACTATGTAAGCTATGTTCAAACTCTAGTGATTTAATGAAATGTAAATATTTTTTTAGGACTCGAGTGATACGAAAAACGTGTGTTGTATTTTTTTCACTTTTAAAAGTTTCCAAAGATCGTGATTTTCTTAACCAATTTTAAGTATTCTAAACTCCAAAAATTGATTAAATTTTGATTATTATGCATCCATAGAAGTGCAAAAAACTTGGGTAGTAAATAAATAATTAGAACTGAAAACACTCAGATAACAAACAAGATTGTTTACGGGGTTCGAAATTCCTACGTCCCCGGGTTCGGATTGAACCGATCCATTAATAATATTGAAATGTAAGTACAATAACTCTTACAAACAATCAATAATGAATCACAACCTGCAAATGAGCTGATCAATGTCCCAAGAACTTTGAAAAATAGCAGAAACTGTCCCAAGAACGATCCGTGGCTCCTACAATGTTTTCACAATGTGATCTCCCTGCAAATGTGTTAGAAAAACACCTACAAATGGAGATTTAAAAACATTCTATGAAAAAAATCATATATCTGAGATCATCTCTAAATTCTGAACACTTTTCATGTTTACACCAAGTCACATTTGGACTGAATTGCATTGAAATTCGTGTTTTCCAACTAGCTGTCTTGTAGATCCCTGTTAAAAACTGAATTCAAAGCTTCCAAAAACAGGTTAAAACTCAACAAAAAACATCAAATCTTACATTGTTGGAATCATCTCATAATTTCCTTCATTTCATCTTTTTACTCGAGTTCTCATTCTGAGTGTAAGGCCTTCAAAAATGGCGTTTTCTAAAAACTGCCTCCTTATGGCTTTTACATAGACCTGCCCCTCCAGTATAAGTTGCAGCGACCCATTTTATAATCCGCCCAAGCCTCTAGGCGAGTTGGTTGGTGGATATGTCTTGGGAAGTGGAGGTTATGGGTTCAAGACCCGCGGCATGCATTATGGCGGAGTTTGTTTTGCATGTGGGTGAGATATCCCACATTGAGCGGAGGTAGTCATGGTTGGAGGTTTAAATATAAAACGACCCGCCATTTTAAACGTGGCTTAGGCCACACCTGTTTGCCTTTTGTTGGCCACCACTTATATTGGCCGAGCTGTGTTTGACTTTGGATTTGTGTTGTTTGAAATGCCCGTGATATGGGCCGAGCTATGTAGTAGGGTTGTTTATCCACGTGGGTGGCAATATGGTAAGGTTTGACCGCCGAGTTAAGTGGAAACCGGTGCATTGTTGGTTGGCCCCAAACGATTTGCGTTGGTTGTGGTGAGTTGTTGTTGACACTGAGTTGCTAGGAAATATGCGGATATGTTGGGAGATAATGTGGCAATGTTGACTAGCCCAAAATCCCAAACACATAAAAAATGACATGGACGTTAAAATGCCAAATAATTACAAAGGTAATATATGATATTCGACCCAAGTAATATAATGACATTCCAAATGAAATATGGAAATAAATACCACTTGTCAACCCTCGATAGGCAAATCGAACTTGTGGTGGCAAGCCACGTGGTGGTTTGAGGACCCACCACGTCGGCGATAATATTATCGTCCTCACGGCGGCCGGCTCCCCTCCGTAACAAAAGTTGAGCCTCTTGTTCTGGCCCGCTTTTACGTGTGTCGAAGACCGGAGGTTGCAAACAACTCAAACAACCTTCATTTTCTCTTTTCTCCTTTTGCCACGTGTTGCATTGCTATTGGTCCATTATTGACATGTTGACCAGAGTTGACTTTCCGTTGACCGAACTTTGACCGGACATAACTAGAGCTCCTGATGTCCGTTTGCCGCATTCTCACAGTCGTTGGAAAGCTCTCGAGATGATCTTCTACACTGACACCATTTAGGGATGTTTAGGGAAATTTCAAAAATGATCCCTGATCACTTTGAGATCAAAATAATATAATAATAAGAAACAATATCTATCATGCAAGAGACTAGAAAGTGTGTACAATAGGGGGATAAGAGTGACTTAGATTGTATTCATAGATTTGGTTTTATTATGGGCTAAAACCCGAGTGGAACATACTAGATCTGGATTGTATATTCTTTGTATGAGAAAGCGTGATATACGACTCTTTCGGACAAGACCACCTAGATTATGATAGGACCACTCATGCACTAGTGTATAAAGCTGGGCACTTGTTTCTGAAAAAAACTCTACTTCCGATATTTTTAGAGTCCGAACTTATATTTTTCAATTCACTCTTTTTCACTCTAGCTTTGTTGTAAGGTTATTTTATTATACATGAACCTACAAATCAAACCCTTGATACATGCACAAGGATCAAGATAACATCATATGAAATAAATAATGTACATGCTTGATTCAGAATGACCTCAATAGTCACCCCAATGTGATTGTCACCTAGCACCGCACTAAATTTTAGACTTTATGTAGTTATGTGTGTTGTGTGTGTGTGTGTGTGTGTGTGTGTGTGTGTGTGTGTGTGTGTGTGTGTGTGATTGAATGTTGTCCCTTGAAGCTAGGTTTCCCTTGTTATAGTCACATCAAGATAGAAGGATACACCTAATTTACGCCCAAGATAAATGTGTAAGATGGAATTTAGAAATAACCCCTCCTATGCAGTGAATAATGCAGCCCAAAATGCACTCTTTGAATGTTACTATTTTCCAAAGTAGCAAATAGTTGTAATAGCCCAATTAGTCCAGTCTTTAATAATAATAAGTTTGTGTATATATATGAACTCCATGTTTGAATTTTGACAATTAGTGACACCAAAGGACGACCCAAAGAATTAGAACAAACAAAAATTTAAGTATCAAATTTTAACTTAGGAAACAAAAGAGAATAGACCAAATTACCCAAAAGGGACACTAACACCTAAGTGGTAGTGTTGTTAATAAAGCGACTGTTCAAAATCCAAGAAAAAAAAAAGAACAAGGAAAAGATAAGGATCCCTATGACCCAACCGAAAAGTTATAAACCTAAGAAGTATAAAATAATATCACAATAAAAACCAATCAAATAAATGAAAGGAATAGGAAAATGGTGTCACCAAAGTGTCTAATCTTCATACTCATAAATCATGTATATAACAACATACTACGGGCATGACATAACAATAACAAGTGCATAATTTTGTATCTACATTTTCGCCCTTTATGTTATTTGGATGAAATTCGATAGTATAAAGGACATAAGAAGAACATACCTGTAAAGGGCCAAAGGATTTGTAACAAAGGCACATCTATAGTAAGAATCATAGTGTGGTTAATCATGGATCATTGTTTTGATCCATGTGGGGTGAATGTGTTGTCACAGAAGGATTTATTGGATAGAAATTTCCTATGGAGATATAAGATAATTTGAAACTTTGGAGATTAAAGGAGGGATCGTGAGTGATCAATTCTGAACCGGTGTTAAAATTATGCGGATTTGAGCATCTTGTCACTTAGAGAAAGTGTGTTTAGGAGAGCGATCAAATTTTCTCTTCACCATGACACTTCCTCAAAATAGGTTCCACCTCTACATATGGAAATGAACCAATTTTTACTTTTCTACTAGTCACAAAAAAACCCCATAAAGTGGACAAGGATAGATAATGATGTCTCATTGCCCCTACTTTACGATGCAAGGGTATAAACTAGGCTAAATGGAAAAGTGCTTGAACTTGATTGGCTCCTAAGTTAGGTCATTTGGGAGGGATATTGATATTGGTGGAATTAACATTCGGAAATAGCCTATATTGATTGAAGCATGGTATTTGATTGAACCTGATTAATTTGAACCAAATTTGGAGAGTTAAATTTCCCCTAAATTAGGTCATTTGAGGAAAATTTGTGAGAATTCGTGAAATTGCAAGAACCCGAGATAATTTTGCACTTGAAATAGATTAATCATTGTGATTGTGAGTCAATTGGAATGTAGTATTTGATTGAACTTGATTGATTTGAACCAGCTCTGGAAAGTTGACTTGCCCCCAACTTAGGTCATTTGGGGATGAAAATGTGAGAGTCTGAGATGGTTTTGCACTTGGAATAGATTGAACTTTGTAATTTTGAGCGAGAACATTTTGTAGGATTTGAATATTGCTTCATGATCAATCTAAAATAATGTGGTAGTGCGTAGTGTGGTTGTATGTTTTGAATTGGAAATTTACTTAAATCATTGTAGAATGGGTAATAGGATAACCTCGAATATTTTCCCCCTTTTGGAAAAGGGTGAGAAGTGAGACGACGAACCTTGAGATGAAATAAAAATAGATAGTGTTTGGAGAGGAGTTAGAAACATATAGAATAGAATATATAGCGAGTGAGTGAAATAAAAGTTTATTATGTAACAAAATATAAGAAGTGTGGCATTCAACTATTGAATGTGGTAGATGACAAAGATATGGTTCTAAGGCCATTGATGACACTTTGAAAAAACACAAATGAATCTCAAGATATGGTGGAAAAAGTTTCGGTGAATTAGTTGCGAGTAAGACGAAGTTTCAAAACTATAGTAATTGTAGTGGAAATAAGATCTTACTATAAATAGTAAGGCTAAAAAAGTCAATAGGTATCTTAGTTGTAAATTGAATCAGTGTGAGTTGAGATTTGGATTGTGACGATGTCACATGCACGAGTGGTAAACTTGACGAGGTTCAAGAGGGTCATAGAGGCGATATCCACCTAGATGTAATATTATCTAGTATTTATTATATTTTTGAAGTAGACTAGGCGGTCTTATAGCGAGTTTTAGCTTTTTTTGCTTTTTTAGAATTTGGGAATTTCTATCCAAGATGGAGCCGGTGGGGATAGTTTTTTCTGTAGATGACACTTTCCATTTCTAAGAACTACTATCCAAGTCTTTGGGTGGTAGTGTATAGGCTAATGACCATTTTTGTCTAGAAGTACGTTTAAGTTTTGTATCATGTTTTTAACGTGACTAAAATAATCACTTGTGGTTTTTGTGCTTATCTATGCCATGTATGAATATATACATTCACTAGAGTTCCATACGGGAAGGAATTTTTCTACCTTGTTTTCCTTCATCTTAGAGGATGATGAGTGGGGCGTATTGGGTGTGTCGGGTGTGGCATATCATTAGATAGAAGGAGGTGCCTATACAACTAAAAATCAACACGTGACCTTCAGGCACACTTGACCTCCCGAGGTCATGTCGGGACAACCGATGTGGAATGGATAGATGGCTATGTGGAATGAAATACTCAAATATGGGTGAGTGTGGTCAATAAGTTATCAGGGCAATCTAATGTCCTCTACGGGCACTAAAGGGATCTGCTCATCTAGGGCAATAAAATCCTCTCTAACCTGAACGGGTGTGATGGAACAGTCGAGAAGGATACACACATGTAAGATTCTATCAATATATTTGTGTAAAACTCTCTCAATTGGTTATGGGATTTGTGTTAATTTCCTTTCATTTGCCTCGTAGAAATTTCTAGATAAGGTCATGGAAGTGCTAGAGGAAATGTATAAATATGACAAGTGAGTGGGCTATGGGAACTAGTTCTACCCAGGTTGGTTCTGTCATAAGTCATAGACTTTGTCGGCTTCTTTGTTAAGGATGTTTAACTATGATATGATGAAAGGTGGAAGTGGTGAGGACTAAAAGACCAAGATCCTAAGGCTCGTATCAATGTCTGTCTCAAAGTAAGTTACATTCAACTTTAGGAATCGACGATCATATACTTCTTCTCTTGGTTGTTGTGGTCCCTGGATGGTCATATGGGATGTGTAAATGGATAACTATGGTGAATGGGGAAATACGTGGAAAGTGATCAAGGTAACCTATGACTAGGTTGATTTAACCAAAACTTGAAAGCTCTATCGTCTTCGATGTTTAAAACCCTCAACTATGCAATCATAGCGAGGTAGTTATGAAGTGGTTGAAATATGTGAATTCGAATGCCTTGGTCGATGTCTAATAATTCCACTAACAAGTTTGGTTTAAGGTCTTGTTGGTTTAAAAATGTAATCTTTGGGCTCTCTAGGACCACGGATGGTCATGCAAATATGGGAACTACTGAAATGAAGGAAACAACAATCTCGAAAGGACCACAAGTAGGAAAGGTCAATCCTAAGCCAAATAAGGCGCGTGGCGAGATGTATTAATTTCTTCTAATAAAACTATGTTCCTAATTAGCAAATCTAAACAAGTATATTTAAACTAAAATGATTGATTACTTTCCTCGTGTTAATTAAAATTGTGTCTGCTAGCAACTAATTAACAAATGCAAGCTAATTAATTCAACAAGGGAAAAAAATCTATTCTAATGTTTTTGTTCTTTTTAATTGAATAAAGGAAATGCAATAAACAAAACAAACTAATTAAACTAATCTAATGTTTTTGGATTTTATACTTTCTGGAAAACAAAAGAGAAATTAACAGAAGAAATACGAAGAAATACAATTGCTTCTACAATACTATTAACAAATCTAAACAAATAAATAATTAGATGTGACTATTAAATGTAAATCTTTGAGTGAGTGTAACCTATTATAATAAAACAAATCTTTTTCCAATTTATGATTATGGATCTAAATCCTCTGTTCTACCTCAGAGACACGGGAAGAAGTAAAAGATTCTCAGAAGCACTTCTTCCCCTGAAACTTCCCGGTAGAAGTAAATAAGGATTCAATGGAAATTGTAGATTGAAATGGAATTGTAATTGCTTAAAACAAATACATAAGCTTTCCTCCAAACAAAATTTCCTTACAAACCCACGACGGGGATAGGAATGGAAGCAATCTATCAGTGGAAGATTTGTGTAGACAAAATGAAATCTACAATAATTACTCAACTATTACAATGATTTGAATTAAAATGATTTAACTAATCTAGTAAATATTTTGCATACAAATTAAATAAACAAATCAAGAAAACTTAAGGAAATCCAAGTACATCCCTAACCTAAAATTTATAGAACTCTGGAAAAACTAATAATGGTTTACCGTGATGTCCCCTCAGCTTCTTTTCCATCTTTTTGCTTAGGTGAATCCAGGAACTATGTTGAGTAATGCAAAAGAAACAATGAAGAAGTGTTGGAGCAGCGGTGGCTTATAGGTAGTCTGGTAGCAATGTAGGTAGGAGAATAACAATGTAAGAGAACTGGCTTGATTGTGTATTTCCTAGCAAGATTATAACAGCATAACGGTGCAATTCACAACAAAAATCTCCAACCAATGCTTCGGGAAGAAGCCTGGTTCTTATAGAAAATGGTGGGGAAATGGTCTAATCCATTTGGCAGCTAGAGGATGCCATATCAAAAAAGAAGGGAGAGTTAATTTCAATTATTCATCAAGGAAAGAAGAGGAACTTGGTACCTATCCAAAAATCCCAAGAATAGCCAATTTGACCAAGAAACGTGCGCTAACATCATGTTTGAAGAAATGAAACATGTTGAGAACATGCCAAAGAATATTTCGGAAAAAACACACATAATCGTTTGTTTTTGCGGAGGGCGGTCTATGCAACCGCTTCTAAGGGCATAATGAAGGTTGTGAAACCGACGTGACATTTCCATAACTTAAGGCAAAAACATGTGGAAAATCCATGAAAGAGATAAAGGAAAAAAAAAAAACATGGAAATGGTTAAGGGAAGCATTCTAAGCCACAAATATAAAGTGAAAATAGGAACTAGGACTTGAACACCATTGGAAATTATAATAATCATCATATGGGACTTTGAACCATTTCTAAAAATGTAGCACATACAAAATTGGGTGTGTACATATTACCCCCTTGGAGAAGCATTCTAGCCATGAAGAGGCATAGAACGTAGAGTCCGAGTATGGTGTTCCCAAAATGGGGAGTTAGAGGTTATACCCGAGACATATGTGTGTCAAAATGATGCCGATCCAAATTCATGCTACCTTCAAGAAAAAATGAGAATCAAGTGTAGATAGATATGAAATCGACAAAACATACTAAAACCAAAATGACAAGAGGACTTACCATATATGTGGGGATAGAAATATACTTGTGCCAATGCTCCATCCTTGAAAAACACACACACTTAAAACATAGTTAAAACATACTATATATAATCAAAACCACTATTTTTAGAAATCATTTTCACTCACCACCTAGTGAATTTTTGAGCTCTAGATTACCTATGATGGTTTCAAGTGAGAGTACAATCGAATAAAAGAGCACAACGATGTGATGGGCAGGTGTGATCCATAGGGATCCAAATGAAGCGCTTCATTAGATCAGCCAACACCAAAGAAGGAAAATAATGAAGAAAAAGAGGTTCTGTCTTGATATTAGCAGAACCTTTGCCCAACCCGTGCGACAATCCTATAACCACCACCCATACGGGGTGGCGGTCCTATGACCACTGGTCTACATTGGGCGCGATCCCGACACTTTCAGACAGAAAAATAAAATTTGAAACAAATAGTCCCATAATTGGAAAGGATGTATGTGTCTCTTCTCCTCCATGACCTTTCCCATCCTCCAGTGCATGAGAGGACATGAGAAAGGATATAAATACATATAGGAAGGATAGTTTTTATTATCGAAGCATGAAAGCAAGTGAGCAAGAAATTCTTAGTGTTGGAATTGTGTTTTTATAGGAAAAGAGTGTTGAGGAAGAGAAAACAAGTAATTGGGAGGAAGTGTGAGATATTATTTACTTCTCTTTCATACTTATTATAAATTCTATACTTATTATTTGAATTGGCCAATAAAAAGTGGGAAGAAAGAGCATTTTCCTTCTCGACTAGTTTTCCTCCTCCAGAGGTTTCCAAGATAAAAATTGTTGGTGTTCATGAGTTTATATTCTTTCCTTTCCTATAATTGTTGATTCTAAGCATAAGAAAATTCATTCACTAGCTATCTCTATCATTTTCTAATCAAAATTAGAACAACATCGTTTAATTTTGATTCTATGAACGATTCCAAAGTAGAGAGTTTACAGATCATTTTGGTATTAGAGATAATAAGTATCTAGGACTATGGTATTTGTTATTGGATTTGTATGACGATGATGGTATCTAAAGGTCAAGAGGATTTACCTTGCGATCCAAATATTTCTACAAGGAAGTGGAAACAAAGAATTCGAGGACAAATGGAGGAAGAAAACTTTGTCCGTAGAATCGAGATGTTGTAGACCATGATGGATAGGATATTTAGAAGGCAAGAAGAATTTGTAGATTTGTAGAAGATGGATTCTGTTAAGAAAGACTCCATGGAATCAGTGGTTCAAGGATTAGCCAAAAATTTTGGCATAGGGAGGATCCACCATGAGGAAGATTATGGGGAAGAGCATGAAGAAGAGATTTCAAATGCAAGAGAAAAGGTAAAATCTGATCATGCTCCTTTTAAAGTTGAGGCGAAAGTTGAAATTAAAATATTTGAAGGACAAGTAGATGCAGAGTTGCTTAATAAATGGTTAAAATAATTAGAAGTCTACTTTAACATCCATAATGTCACTGAGGCACATAGGATCACCTTTGAACATCTCAAAATGGAAGGACACACTGCTTTGGTGGGAAACCCATCTAGCCACTGTGAAAAGAAGAAGCGTCCTATTGTGAAATCTTGGTAAGAATTTAAAGACTTACTTAGAGATAACTTCTATCCTATTGGCCACAAGACTAACCAAATGATTAAATGGTAGTATTTTAGACAAGGAAGTGGTCAAAGTTTGCAGGACTATACTATGGAGTTTTGGAGGTAGGATATGTTGCTAAATATGGACTTGGAGGATGAGGATATTTTGAATAAGTACTTGGGAGGACTTCACACTAAACTTTGAATAAAATTCATCTCCTTGAAGCCCAAAGATTCCAATGAGTCGTGTGTGTAGGCATACTAAATAGATGATGAAAAGAAGCAAGGAGAAGCAGATCCAAGGGAAAAGCAATCGAAAAATCAATAGAAGAAAGAACATGGGAAAATAGTAGCAAAGGTAAGTGGAAAGGGAAAGGTAAACAAGCTGCCACTACTTTAAATAATTGTAAAGATTCCATGATTTTTTACAAGAATTGTGATATCAGTGGTCATATTGATGCTACATGTCAGAAGTTGTATTCGGAGTTACATATGAAGAACCAACCTAAGGACTCAAAGAAGTCCATGATAGCTATAAATACGAAGAGGAGGTGGAAATTGAAGATGACTCTAATGTAGACAAGAGGCTTGGATGCACGGCCATCAACGTGGACAACCAAGAAGAGGAGATGAGTAGACTATTCTAGATCAAAATCTAGATCAAGAGAACTAAGGTAAATGTTTTGGTTGATATCAGTTCTCAGTCTAACTTGATTTTTGAAGTAGTTTTAAAGAATTTTGGTATTAAGACTTACGAGCATCCACACCCTTATCATTTGGATTGGGTGAAGAAGGGTGTTGAAATTCAGGTAACAAAAAGATGTAAGGTCAAGTTGGGATAAATTCCCAGTATATTGATGTATTGGAAGATGATGTTATTCCACTTGATGCTTTTGATGTTGTTTTGGGAGTCCTTACTTGTATATCAGGGATGCTATATTTATGAGAAGGGAAAACTGATATAGATGGGTCAAGGATGGGATCAGCTACAACATTTGGGCACACCAATGTAAGACACGAGTTACTATGGTGAGTGCTAACCAAGAAAAACAACTTATTCAGGAAAATCATAATCAGTTTTGTTTACTTTTGTTAAAGGATAAAAAGGATGGGGTAGAAGTTTACAAGATTTCTAACCGGGGAAAATAGGATTTGGATAGTATTATTCAATATTTTTAGGAAGGTTTTGAGGATCCCAGTGGGTTACCACCAAAGTAGGAAGTAGAGCATGAGATTCAGTTGTTGTTAGAGTCCCCTCTACCAAACATCGGGTTGTATAGGAAATCCTTGCTGGAGAGTACTGAAGTAAAGAAACAACTCCAAGAACTACTAGACTAGGGTGTGATACATCCAAGCACCTCACCATGTGGTTCACCTATTGTGATGGTGCCAAATAAGGCTGGTTTTGGTGCATCAACTACCGTGCTACGAAAAAGATCACCATAAAGAACATATATCCACTTCCCGCATAAATGATCTCTTGGACCAGATTCAACATGTCAAATTATTCACGAAGTTGGATCTCAAGTCAGGTTATCACCAAGTCAGAATGAAGGAGGAGGATACATGGAAGACCGCCTTTAAGAAAAAACAGGGTTTGTATGAGTGGTTAGTACTTCCATTTGGTTTATGTAATTCACCTCTTTTGCATTTATGAGATTGATGAATGATGTATTGTGGGATATCATAGATTCATTTGTCATTATTTATCTAGATGATATCTTGATTTTTAGTGCCACATGGGAGAAACATCTAACTCATTTGCAGCAAGTCTTGCAAATTCTTAGGGAGAAACAACTACTTTATAATATGAAGAAATGTGAATTTTCCAAACAGTCACTTGTTTATCTTGAGAACGTGGTCGAGGAGGAGGAGAGCTATGTGTGGATCCAAAGAATGTGGAAGCTATCACTAGTTGTCCAACACTAATTGGAGCCATAGAGACTAGGATTTTTGTGGGAGAAGTACATTACATGTGGAAGTTCATTCCAGGATTCTCCGTGATTGTAGCACCTCTATAGATAGTGGCCGAAAAGAGTAAGATTTTTGATTGGGGTAAGGAACAAAAAAATCCTTTGAGTTATTAAAATACAAGATTAGTCATGCTCTAGTACTTTATCTTCCTAATTTACGTATCCCTTTGAAGTAGATATAGATGCTAATGATTACGCTATAGGCGCAATGTTCCTTTAGGGAGGTAAACCCGTATGATATCATTCTAAAAATTTTACTTTAGTAGTTAAAGGATATTCAATATATGATAAGGAAATATATGCACTAGTTTAGGAAATTAAAAAATGGAAGAATTTTTTAATTAAATAAACTATTGTGCACTGTCGACTAAAAACCTCTCCAATATTTGCAAGCACGGTCTAAATTGCAACAGACAAGGCACTACAAATGGATTGGGTTCCTTCAGCAGTTCAATCTGGTGATCAAATACAAGAATGGTAGTACAAATTTGGTGGTAAACATGTTGTCTAAGCTGCCGACAGAGAAGTTCTCATGCTTGGCCATTATCTCTCGATTGATCCCTTCATGAAGGAAGCTTACGGAGAGACATATGCCGAGGATAAAGACTTTGGGGTGACATTTCAGTAGTTGCAGTCCCAAGGGAATGAAAGTACAAGCAATGAAGATTGTTATCTCAAGGACATGTTGTTCTACTGATGGGGAAAGCTTTGTGTGCCTAAAGAAGAAAGAATTCTATTGATGAGGGAAGCACATACCTCGAAAGTAGTGGGACATTTAGGTTTTGGTAAGACCCTAGCCAAGTTGCAAAGGTACGCGTATTGGCCCAATATGCAAGAAGAAGTATCAAAATTATACATGGATGTAAAATTTGTTATACCAAAGTAAGCCTAAGACTAGGAAGGAGGGTTTTTATATGCCTTTTCTAGTACCTACTCGTTTGTGGGAGGACATTTCTATGGATTTTGTAGGAGGATTACCTATGTCTAAACATGGCCATGACTATCTCTGTGTTTTTGTTGATATATTCGGGTAAGATGTGTATTCTTATGGCATGTAAAAAGACAAGTAAAAGCACATGCGGTGGAAAATATTTTCTTTGCTAATGTATGAGTGTGTTTTGGTTTGCCAAAGTCTATTATTTCTAATAGGGATTCCAGGTTCTTAGGGAAGTTTTGGACTACTTTGTGGGACAAGATGGATACCAGGTTACAGAGGAGCATGGCTTTCCATCCACGAGATAGATGGATAGACATAGGTGGTTAATAGGATTTTGGTACGATTGATCGAGAGGGTATAATAGCAAATACCCAAGGACTTGGGATGAGTCCTTAGCCTACATTCAACATTCCTATAACTGGGTAGTACACACATTCACTATGAAGTAACCGTTTGAAGAATGCTTGGGATACCTACCTACAAATCTGCTGGACATAGCAGTTAGGTATTTGGATGAGGAGGAAACACGAGACACAAAGGTGGTCAGAGAAAAAAAATCATTAAGAGGATCCACAAAATCCATCTCAAAGTCAAAAATAGTTAGAGAAATCTCAAGCCAAGTACAAGGCTAGTCATGATCAGCACAATAGATAACATAAGCTTCATGTTGGAGATAGATTTTAGCTTTACTTGAGCAAGGAGATAATACAAGGTCAAGCACGAAAGCTCAATCCATTACGATATGGACCCTTCAACATATTGGAGAGCAGTTGGAGAAAATGCTTTTGACTTGATTTTCCGTCATTTATGAGGATGTACTCAGTAGTAAACTATGAGAAATTGCACCTATTTGAGCCATCCATGCTAGATGAAGATGAAGGACTATAATTTCTACCTTCCATTAAGGATTGCATCTAGGAATCATGAGGAGAATTGGAGGAGGGTGCAGTCTTTGCAGCAGAAGGTCAGAGAGACTAGGAGAGGTCCGCAGGAGTCTTGGCAGGTTGGACTGAAATGAAAGACACTAAGGTAGGCCCATTAGTACTCGAAGGAGCAAGTGAGGGAATTGTTTCCTATCTACTCCCCCACTAAGATTTTTGGGACAAAATTCCTCTTACCATGGGGAGGTGTGATCCATAGGGATCCAAAATGACTCTGCTTCATGAGATCAGCCAACACCAAAGAAGGAAAATGAAGAAACAAAGGTTCTGTCTTGATAATAACAGAACTGCCGCCAAACCCAAGCGATGGTCCTATAACCATCACCCCACTCGGATGACGGTCCTATAACTATTTCCTAGCTAGGGTGGTGGTCCTATGACCTCGGTATACACTCGGGCGACGATCTTGAAACTTTCAGACAAAAAAATAAAATTTGAAACAAATAGTCCTAGAATTGGAAAGGATGTCTCGTGTCTCTTCTCCTCCATGACCTTTCCCATCCTCCAGTGCATAGGAGGACATGAGAAAGGCTATAAATACATGTAGGAAGGATTTTTATTTATTATCAAAGCATGAAAGCAAGTGAGAAAGGAATTCTTAGTGCTGGAATTGTGTTTTTAGAAGAAAGGAGTGTTAAGGCGAGAAAAACAAGTAATTGGGAGGAAGTGTGAGATATTATCTACTTCTATTTCATACTTATTGTAAATTCTATACTTCTTATTTGAATTGGCCAATAAAAAGTGGGAAGAAAGAGAATTTTCCCTTCCCGATTGGTTTTCCTCCTCTAGAGGTTTCCAAGATAAAAATTGTTGGTGTTCATGAGTTTATATTCTTTCCTTTCCTCTAATTGTTAATTATAACATAAGGAAATTAATTCACTAGCTATCTCTATCATTCTCTAATAAAAAGTAGAACAACAATGTTTAATTGTGATTCTATGAATGATTTCAAAGTAGAGATTTTATAGATCATCCGCCCCCATCCCTGCCTTGCGCAAGGCCATCATGTGTATTTTGGCTTCACGTTTGGTTGGAGACAAGGGCAGAGATAAGTTACTTTATTGTTGGGCTCTAATTATTTAGAACATAGATGAACATGGCTTCACCCATGCATGGGGGATTAACATACTTGGTTCTACCTACCATGATATATACATAGTCGTTCAACTAAAGGGAAAGGATTTTATTCATCCAACATTGGTGACCCATTGGGTTTTGAGCGTATGATCCCCTATTAGAGGGGTGTTAGGATAGATGATCCCGAGGCTATCAGAGTAGTTAGATGGATAGTTATGGGCATACTAAAGGGGCATCATTAGCCTGCTACTACACTTACCATAGATGGTATGATTGCATGACCATACTTGGATATGGTTAGCCTATAGGGTGAGGATGTTGTTATTATGGTAGCATACAACACCATTACACAGTTAGTAGATAGGATTAGCTAGGTAGAGGTCCATCCGGTTCAGAGGGTACCCCAGTAGTTTGGGTTACCCTATATTGATGCCTTCCTAGTAGTTCCAATGGTATACAAAGGGATTAGAGAGGTCATAGCCACTCGAAGGGTGAGCTCCCATGGAACGTTATTACACCGGGGGTCCCAATTGACACACCACATACCGAACATGATCCGGCTAGGTTGGGGTGGTTCTATAGATTGAGGTTTCTCCCATACATAGGCGGGAGGAGGAGGAGGATGAGGATGAGGAGGGGGGTGACAAGGAGGAGGATGATGAGGAGGTCCATGAGGAGGACACCGACACTAAGTGGAAGACTATCGAGAGGCTGCCACGGTGGTGAGGGCCGAGGCGAGGCTGATTCCAAGACTTTATTCATAGAGGGCACTCTCACTTCTGTAGGAGGAGGGAATGAGGAGTCGGTTTTGGATGACAGGTAATGTCGATGAGATCAAAACTAAATAGGTACCTCCATTAGTAACACTATCAGCACTCAAACACTAGTAAACCCATCATGGCAACCAGGAGATCCGAGTAAGTTAACACTCTTCTCTTGAATCTACTACTTAGACTAGAAATGTTAGCGAATTATGCATTGTTCATACATTTTTTTTTCTAGATTTTTCTAACTCACCGTTGTTTCCATTTGTTTTGTAGCCACCACCGATATTTGGTGAGATCTTATTGGAAGAATCCTTCTTGAAAATTTTATGCACCCCATGGGCATGACACACGATAAGTTGCTTGTGGACTCAGGGTAGCCGATCATGGCAAGGTGGCACATTGATGTATTTTCTCCAACATGGATTATAGCAGGATAAGTGACTAAGATGAGGATTGATATTTCCGGGTATTAGATGACCGAGAGGAGGAAGTGGTGAGAGAATTCCCATAGTGAGGTCTCCACCAACAGATCACCCAATTCATCATATCACGATAGCTCTCATAGATTTGGGCATGGAGGTTCTCACTCCCACCATAGGAGCCCCATCTATGAACCTTCATCTGGATCCCATAGAGAGGGATAGGCCATATGCCTTTATTACTTTGGACCATTTTTAATTGTACATACCAATTTTTTGGGATTTTGAGCTTATTGTGAGATTTTGACCACACCTAGAGTGTGATGACATTTTATACAAACTCGATTATTTACAGATATATACATATGTACTTATTTTTGGCTCGGATATCTCGTGTAAGAGTTGACTTGTTTATGACTAGCTTCATCTGTGTACTCTTAGATGTGTAGATTCGATGATTTTTAATATGATTTTATGAATGCATGTATGGATGATGATGATGCAAATGTGTAACAAAATGATCTCTTTTTTTTATGCTTATGAGGACAAATTGCAAACTTTAAAACTTTGGTTTTCAAACAATATTTGGTATTTCTGTTTCATTGGCAAGCTTGATGAAAATGATATGATGATAAAATGAACCCACTCCATTCTTAACTCCATGCAACCAATAAGATGTGAGGGCTCAACACTGAGAGCTAAGAAGGATGTGAGTTGTATGACTTTGATGAATGAAAGTGATGATATGAAGATAAGGTTTTGATAAAGACCCAATTAGGAAACTACAACTCAATTCTAGGCAAGGCTAACTATCTAATTTAGAATGTAGTTTTCTTGCAAGTTTAACTAGACTTAGACCCATAGATGGCCTCCTGATTGACAAAATCTGGTTTTATGGATTAACTCTCTTATAACTTATGAATCTAACTCATTTTCTAATGATTACAAAGGATTCAAAGCACTTTTCACTTATTGATTTGTTTACAACCTATTAATTTATTTAAAAGGACCCCTATGTCTTGCCCCATGCAACCAATAAGAAGCATGGGCTCATCACTAAGGACAAGGCATAGATAAGTAAGGGAAAGTCCCCCTTTCCTAGATTCGTATAACCAAGTAAAAATTATGGGATCATCACCGAAGACTTGTGAGGCAAATAAGTGTAGTATTATTTTTAGAATGAAATTATTTTTGTATTTATTGTTTTTTAATTGATATGATTGACTTTTAAAAATTTACTTATGATTTTGGGAGGAAAAATTCCCCTAGCCTCAACCCCATGCAACCACTAGGATGCAAGGGCTCACCACCAAAGGTCGAAGTAGGCAAACAAGCAATCCAAGTGAAATGTTTTAGATTGATTTGTCAAAAGAGAGATTTTTAAGGAAAGATGTGACACCAAGAAGCTTCTAGTATAGACCATGGGAAAAAAAAACTAAGCTAGAAGTAGCCATGAATATAACTAAGTAGGTAGGTCTTGGTAGGATCAATGTCAAAACTTCATCTAACAAGATGATAAAATATTGAATAATATAGAGATGATATAGTGGATAGTTGAAGAAGTATGATTAAATGTTTTGCCAATTCTCAGAAAATTTTGAAAGTTTCTTGAAAAATAAGTTTCTTGTTTCACAATGTTACAATATGATTATGCAAATGATATGCAATGGATGCAATAATGTACATGTGGAAATGCAAATGAACTATGCATAGAAGTGTTTAAGGTGAAGTGAATTGACTGATTCACCAAACTCTTCACCTTCTAAGGTACACAAATGATATGTGCCATTCTTATAGTCCTCTATGACTTGATATGGACCAAACCCTTTTGGTATAAACTTCCTTCCTTCACCACTCTTTTAGTCATTTTGGCTATCCAGTCTTAACACTAGATCACCTACACATATTTCATGCTCGTAAATTTTTTTGTTATATTGACATGCCATCTGTTAGCATAAACATTGTGTCATTGCTCATCATTAAGCCAAGTTTCATTGAGGGTTTCCAATTGAACAAGTCGTGCCTCTCGATATGCATCTTCATCTAAAATTCCTTGCAAAGATATGTGGAGGCTAGGTAACTCGATTTCCAGTGGTAAGACCGCTTCACATCCAAAGACTAAATAAAAGGGATTTCTCCGTAGGCATTTGTAATGACATACAATAGGCCCACAAGGATGGAAATAGCCTTAAGTGCCGATCACACTTATTCTCCTTGATTTTTTAAAGGAGTATCAACTTCAACATTTTTATCACCTCAACTTGTCCATTGGCCCGTGCGTAATACAAAGAGGTTATGTGATGTGATATTTTGAATTACGAACACAACTCACGCACCTCTTTGTTCTTAAAGGACGTGTCATTATCTGAGATAATGACTTTCAAGACTCCATACATGCAGATGATCTGATTCCAAATGAATTTGGAAATTACAGACCGAGGTAAAGTAGTGAGAGGCATGACCTCGACCCACTTTGTGAAATATTCCATGGTCATAATGATAAAGTTGTGGCCATCGATCGATGAGGGAGAAAAATTCCCTATCAGATCATGACCCCAAGTAGAGAAGGGCCAAGGTGTAACAATTGGTTGTAGAGCCTGAGCAGAGATGTGAATCTCATGTGTAAATTTTTGACATTTATGACACTTGCGTACATATTCTATAGCATCATGCTCTAAGGTGGGCCAAAAATAACCCATTCGATGAATATTCCGAGCAATCGCATGCCCTCTTAAGTGACCCCTATAGACTCCTCTGTGGGATTTGAAGAGAATATTTTTGGATTCTTCTTCATCTGCACACCTCAAAATCATTTCATCAAAGGCTCAACGGTAGACCACTTCTTCTATAATTACATACTTGGCAGCTATGACACGTAGCCTCCGCATTCACCGTGAGTTTTCTCCCTCAAGATATGCGCATTCCATAATGTGATTGATGATATTATAATACCATGGACACGATGAAATGACATGCTTTGATTGCATGTAAAATACACACTCATTGGGGGAATCTATGTCTACTAGGTCTCCGCAATCTATCGGGTTCTCGCAACCAACTAGTAGTAATAATTTATCCTTTGACGGACTTTTGATTAATGAAGGTGAATTTGAATTCACCCATCAACATGAGAAAATGTCCAGCCTTTATAGACAAGGCACCTTGAGTTAATAAAGTTTGTAGTTTATCATACTTGACAATTACTCACGATTCTTGGTTAAGCATGTAATTCCTTAACCTTTTCGTTGCAAAGACAATTGCCATACATTCTTTCTCTACCTGCATGTAATGGGTCTTATAATCATGTAAAGTGTGACTAATGAAATAAACAACACGTTCATGATTATCATTAACTTCTTGCACTAACATGTAAGATAGTGAGACTTAAGTGGCTCGAGATTACAAAATTAGAGGACAGTCCACATTTGGCGGCATGAGTGTGGGTGGTGACATGAAAAAACATTTGACTGACTCAAACACTTTGTGAAATTCAAAAGTCCACTTTTACTACACTCCTTTAACAAATTGTTAATTCAATGAATGTCATAGGTTAAATCAAGAATGAACCTGTGGATTTTTCCAAGCTTACCAAGAAAGGACCTGATGCCTAACTCATATGAGGGTAGGGTCATTTCTAGGACCATGCGAATAATTTCTAGATCTACATCGATCCCTCTTAAAGAGATAATGTATCCTAATAACTTCCCCTCATCACCCCGAATATGCACTTTTTGGGATTTAATGTTATCCCATATTCGATGAGATAAGAGAGGATCATGCGAAGCACCTCAAGGTGATTGTAATGCTTATTTGCATTAGCTAGAAGATCATCAATGTAAGATTCCACAATTTTATGAATAAGATCATGGAATATGTAGGTCATTTCTCGTTGATAGGTAGCTTTGGAATTTTTTAGGCCAAATAACATGACCGCATAACAAAAGGTCCCCAAAGAGTGGTAAAATTTTTCTTTGATTGATCCTCATCAAATATCCTAATTTGTTTATAACCCGAAAAACTATCTATAAGTGACAAAAACTCATATCCAATTGTTATATCTATGATAATGTCAATGGAAGGCAACAATTTTTTTCTTTAGGACGCCTTATTTATGTCCTTAAAATCAATGCATATGTGAATTTCCCCATTCTTTTTAAGAATGGGGACTATGTTTGAAACCCACATTGAGTAGTCTACCGGTTTAAGGAATCTTACTAGTAGTATCTTCATAACCTCCTCTTTGATCGTCAAAGCTACTTTTTCACTTTATAGGTCTTGAAATTTGCTTTATGGGCTTAACGTCGAGTTGGTTATCAAGTTATGTACTACAATATGGGGAGAAATTATTTTCATCTCCTTCTAACTGAAATAAAATGATTTTGAGTGTTCTTTGAGAACCTTTGTATGTTCTTCCATCTCGTTCGGAGCAAGAGAAGAACCAAGCTTCAAGATCATTGGTTCCTCCTTTGTCCCTATATTAATATCTATAGTCCCTTTAATTGGACAGGCGTTACCTTCTTCAAATTTAGATGGGACAGGAGGTAATTCTAACTCCTTTTCCTCTATCTCATAGATATCAAGACCTTCCAATGAGGAAGGACACAATGTGCAATCTCTAAAATAAGAGGAAGGGTGAGGTCTAAGAGAAAAACTCTCTTATGGTGAGTGGGATGGAGATAATTATATGCATTGAGGAATCCTAGGATTCCCTCATCATTCTCCACAAATTCTATAGTGGAAAGCTCATTCTCAGCCTCAACATATGTCATAATTGGATTATTTAGCATTCTTCAAACTAGAGGTTCAGGTCTGACCCAAATAGTGAACTTGGTTTCTTTCAAATCTTTGCTTGGAAAAAATTGAGCGAAGAAGTAGCTATACAAAGTTGACTAACAATTTTTTCTAATATGGGATAGCCTCAATAGAGATGAAATCAAAACCTTTGCTAAGGTCAAACACAACAATCTTATAGAGTTGTAGATGTTCCTCTCTAGTCTCATAAACTTCCGAGACCTGATTGACGACAAGTTGGGAATCACCTAGAACCCTAATGTTGTAAACACCCATCCTCTTAGATACAATAAGGCTAAGAAGAAGAGCCTCATATTTGGCACCATTGTTTATACACTCAAAATTAAGCTTAAAGGTGAAGGGCATGACCTTCCCTTCGAGGGAAGTTAGAATCATGCCTACCCCAACACCGAAATGACATTTTACACAATCATAATTGAGTGTCCAAAATTGCTAGGGAAGATATAGGATTTATCATGTTTAGCTTCTTATTCCTTTACCTCTGAGACCTTGACCATGTAAATATCTTCGTAGCCACCAACCGAAGAGAAGTGAGCCCAAGAGCCTACCCCATACCCATGGAGTCAAATGGAAGGAAGATTGGTAAGTCATTTTCCAACAAATCCACAATCTTAGCCATGGTTTTGTCGACCTTTGTTTCGACTATAGTGGCTTCATCCTCACATGGAATACCACCTTCAATCACCTTGGGGGATTCTAATTCTGTTGTAGGAATTAGCTTTGACACTGGTGTTGAATCCTTGGGTTTGTTCAATTGATTGGATGAGAGTTCAAACTCAAAGTGAACACCAGGTTTCTTCTTTAATTTGGCTAGATGAATGTCAAAAGGCTTTAGGTCACCCTGAGCAATGAAAAATTTCTCCACATGCAGGAATCTAACTTCCTGGAAGAGCGTGGAAGGGATTGCCTTCATTCGATGGATCCACGGTCGACCAAGAATCATATTATAGTTGGTTTCCTGATCTATAATATAAAACACTTTTTCCACCATCTTTGGCCCGAGGATAATTGGAAGCACTATAATCCTAATAGATGTTGCTTTGAGACCTGTCATATCCTCTTAGCATGTTTCACATTGATTAACACTTGGTTTCTCCATAGCCTAACTTTTGAAGAAACAAGAAAGGAACTATGTTGATGGTTTCTCTATCATATATCATCGTAATTTTAACATAGTTATTATAAATCCAAACCTGGAGGTACAACGACGTATCGCCTCTTCATGCCAACTTAACGTTGGTTGGCATTTTGCTAATATCGAGTACAAAACTAGGATCTCTTTCAGGATTCCCTGGAGGCTAGACATCAAAGTCTATGTGATTAACTTGGGTCTCTCGGAGGAGGGGTGAGGTGAATTAAATGGCCAAGGCCCAATGCTTCTCAAAAAGCTTCTCGATGTGCACCTGAATTCTTCAACAAATCCAAAAAGGAAATGTGAGAGAATTTCTTGGTAAAATTTGAAATTAAATCATATGCCCCCATGGGTTTTGGAGCCACTCGTGTATTTTTTGAAAATGAAGGGTAAATAGGAAGAGGCTAGCAGGAATAATCGTGAGCACGGGTCATTCCATTAACCTCAGTTTCAGTCTCTAAATCAACCAAACCCATAATTTTGGTTTGATTCTGACCATTTCAAGGATGGGATACCAGGGTGTTTGATGAAGTGGATGATTAGTGATCATTTTTTCCAATGGTATTTCCCTTGTTGGGTCCGTGGGGGTTAAGATTTTTGTTCTTGGGGTGCATTGGTAGAGGGTTTGTGAAAACCCCGAGAGTATAATTTTTAGGGGACATGGGCCCCATGTGAGCATTTTGTGTTGGCACCATAGGATTAGCCAAAAAAATCTCAACAAAGAGGTTCTTTTGGTCCTTTGGAATCCGTTGGATAAATTTTTTATAATCACGACATGTATGAGAATCATGTCCTCTAACCCTATGGAAACCACAATACAAATCGGGTCGTAATCACGAGGCCTTTGATTTTGGTTTTGTTGCGGCCCATAATTTCTGTTGTTATTTTGTTGTTAGTTGTTATAATTAAAGTTTAGGGGCCTTTAGCCTTGGTTCTAGTATTGGTATTGGTTCGGATAACTGATCGGGTATTGAAACGATCCTTGGGCCTAGACTTGTTGAGGTGGGGAAGAGGATGACTGAAGTCCACCACATTAATGGAAGGAGTAAGATTATTACTCCTTTGATTATTGTTATTTGTGTTGTTATTACCATTATTCACATTGTTTTTGTTAACAATGTTTGGATTCTTGGATTGGTCAATCACATTGTTCGTTGTAGAACCATGGTTCTTATTGATGAATTTGGGTCCTTGTTTATTAATTTTAGAACCTTTATGGTAGCTTAAATTAACCTTAGAGGGGTTGACCAATTTTCCATTTGATCCGTAATTTCTCGGCTGCTATCAATATCATTTGGTCAATGCAGAGAGTACCCTCTAAAACCTCCTCGTAGCTTCTAAGAGGAAAATTTTGGACCTCCTCCTTAGTTTCTTGGTTAAGAGAGTGAAGGAACAAGTTGTAAAGCTCCATTTGGTCCATGTTCGAGAGCACTAGAGGAGGAGTAGAGGACTTGCCACCATCTTTGAATAAAATGGGCAGCAGACTCATTGTGCTCTTTCTTGATATGGAGGAATTATTTGATTCTTGTTCACAAGAGTTTGTTCATATCAAAAGCCTTTACAAACTCGGAAATGAGTTTTTGAATGAATGGATCGAGGCTTCTAGTATCATGTAGTACTAGTCAAGAGCGATCCCCTCAAGGGTCTTTGAGAAGATCTTAGCTACAACCACATCCCATGGGAATAGCTCTCCAAAGGTAGTTATATATGCTTTAATATGCGTATTTGGGTCCACCTCCCCTTTAAGTTTTGGTAAGCCGAGGAAGTGGTCATGAAAGCATTACACTTCGGATGGTAAAATCAAGGGGCTTCTTAAGATATTCAGCATACGTGCCCAACGTATAGGACTCTACCATAGATGACCCTAGATGGGGAGGTGGAGGAGGCATAAGAGGCTGATATGGTGCAACATAAACTCATAGAGGTGTAATGCATCCCATGAGGTGAGCATATGAACTAAGAAAAGAAAACATGTCTCTCTGTAACAATTTTTAATACATATGCAAATACGGGGGAACATTATTTGCAGTACGGAGTAGTAGGCACAAAACTAGAGAACATCACATTTCAAGTTGGGATGGTATTCAAGAACACACTTCCAATGGTTCTGATGAGGGTATTTGTATGAGGTGTGAGGGGGCATACCTAATGTGCCCGATCCGGTGAGGATATCTCCGGGGCTAGGAACACCCATGTAAATTGGAGGAGGTGATGGCACAGAAGACACATAACCAGGATTTTGAGCATGGTAAGGGACCTTGCCTTTCTGGAAAAAGATGAAGCACGAGATGACTGGGAAAGATCCAATTCCCTAACTTTATCTACCAATGTAGAGACTACATTGCCAAAAGATGGTGTTGTATTTTGTTTGGGCATGTTTTGAGCCTTATTAAGAGATAAAGGTACATGATGTGTTGTTATAAATTATTCTCTGGGAGGCCACCCCTCTTTGGGTATATTTTCCATTGTAGAGGGAGGGATAACAATGTTGTTTTGAAGCAGAGAATGAGTATACTCCTACATCCTTTCTAGGGAATGGTCTATGGCATAAAAATGTTCCTAGATTTGGGTGAAGCATGTCATGATTTCATCATTAGATGAGAGGTAGGAAGAGAAAGGATTAGACTACATGTTGACTTGGGGCCTTGACAAGACTTGAGGATAGAAGCCTTGTTCTCCTATGAATGTCATATTGTTTGAAATGGAGAACTCAGATCATCAATCTCCTCAATCCTAACAAATGAACCATTTTTGGCACCTTGAGGAGGAGAAGTGTAAGGTGAAGGTAAGTTAGAAGAATAATTTTCAGCCCACCTTGATAATGAGGGTGACTACTGCATACCCATTTGGTGGTAATAAGCCTCCAGACCCAAAATGGGTCTGTTGTAATCTGACCTGACATATTTAGGGGGTATATGAATACTTGCAGAATAATGGGAGAGGAGAAGGATGGGTGAAAGAAGGTAAGACAATGTAAATGAAAATGAACTAGTCCTTCACATCGGGTTCACTAATTTATACGACTGAAAAATAAACTTGTGACCTTTAGGCGGACTCGACCTCCCGAGGTCATATTGGGATAGCGATGTGGAATGTATAGAGGATGGGTATGTGGAATGAAATAATCAAAGATGGGTAAGTGTGGTCAACTGGTTATTAGGGCAATCTAATGTCCTCTATGCACACTAAAGGGATCTAATCATCTAGGGAAATAAAAGCCTCTCTAACCTGAATGGGTGTGATGGAACGGTTGAGAAGGATACACACATGTTAGAGTATATAAATATCTATGTATGAAACTCTCTCAACTGGTTATGGGATTCATGGAAATTTCCTTTCATTTCCTCGTAGAAATTTCCAGATAAGGTCATGGAAGTGCTAGAGGAAATGTATGAATAGGACAAGTGAGTGGGCTATGTGAACTAGTTCTACCCATTGGTTCCGACATAAGTCATAGAATTTGTCAGCTTCTTTATTAAGGATGTTTAACTATGATATGATGAAAGATGGAAGTGGTGAGGACTGAAAAAATAAGATCATAAGGTTCGTATCAATGTCCTGCTCTCAAAGTAAGTTGCATTCAGTTGTGGGAATTGGCGATCATATACTTCTCTTAGTTGTTGTGTCCCTTAAATGGTCATATGGGATGTGTGAATGGATAACTATGGCAAATGGGGAAATATGTGAAAAATGATTAAGGTAACCTATGAATAGGTTGATTTACCCAAAACTCAAAAGCTCTATCGTCTTCGATGTTCAAAACCCTCAAGCGTGCAGGCAAAGTGATAATAGGTAGTTATGAAGTGGTTCGAAATATGTGAATTTGAAGGCCTTGGTCGATGTCTGATAATTCCACTAACAATTTTGGTTAAGGTATTATTGGTTTAAAAACGTAATCTTTGGGCTCTCTAGGACCTTGAATGGTCATGCAAATATGGGAACTCTTGAAATGAAGGAAACAACAATCTCTCGAAAGGACCACCATTAGGAAAGGTCAATCCTAAGCCAACCAAGGACATGTGGGGAGATGTATTAATTTTTGCTAATTAAACTATGTTCCTAATTAACAAATAGAAACAAGCAGATTTAAACTAAAATGATTCAATTACTTTCCTCGTATTAATTAAAACTATGTGCTAGCAACTAATTAACAAATACAAGATAATTAATTCAACAAGGGAAAAAAAAATATTCTATTTGTTTATTCTTTTTAATTGAATAAAGGAAATGCAATAAAACAAACAAACTAATTAGACTAATATAATGTTTTTGGATTTTATACTTTCTAGAAAACAACAAAGGAAATTAATAAAAGATATACGAAGAAATACAAGTTTTTCTACAATACTATTAACAAAACTAAACAAATAAATAATCGGATGTGACTATTTATCTATCTTTGAGTGAGTCTAACCTATTATAATAATTTTTTTTTCCCAATTTATGATTTTGGATCTAAATCCTCTGCTTTACCTCAGAGACACGGGAAGAACTAAAATCTTCTCAAAAGCACTTTTTCCCTGAAACTTCCCTGGTAAAAGTAAAGAAGGATTCAATGGAAATTTCAGATTAAAATGGAATTGTAATTGCTTAAAACAAATGCAGAAGCTTTCCTCCAGACAAACTTCCCTTGCAAACCCACAGGGATAGGAAGGGAAGCAATCTATCAATGGAAGCTTTGTGTAAACAAAATGAAAGATAAAGTACTTACTTAATTATTGATATGATTTAACTATGCTAGTCAATATTGTGCATACAAATTACTTACAGAAATCAAGAAATCTTAAGGAAATCTAATTATATCCCCAACCTAAAATTTACAGAACCATGGAAAATCCAGTAATGGTTTACCATGATGTCCCCTCATCTTCTTTTCCAAATTTGTGCTTTGGTGAATCCAGAGAACTATGCTGGGTGAAACAATGAAGAAGTGTTGGAGCAGTGGTGGATTAAAGGCAATCTGGTAGCAATGTGGGTAGGAGAATAACAATGCAAGAGAAATAGCTTGATTATTTATTTCCTAGCAATATTATTATAGCATAATGATGTAATTCAAAACAAAATTCTCCAACCAATGCTTCGGGAAGAACCCTAGTTCTTATAGAAAAATGGTGGGGAAATGGTCTAAGCCATTTAGCGACCCAAAGGACGCCACATCACAACAAGAAGGGAGAATTAACTTCAATTATTCATCAAGGAAAGAAGAGGAAGTTGGTACGTATCCAAAAATCCTAATAATAACCAATTTGACCAAGAAACGTGTGCTAAAAACATGTTTGAAGAATTGACACGTGTTCATAACATGCCAAAGAATATTGTGGAAAACCACACGCAACCGTATGTTTGTGCGGAGGGGTAGTTGCGTAACTACCGGGGTGCTTATGTAACCTCTTCGAGGGCAGATCGAAAGTTGTGTAACCAACATGGAAGTTTAGCAACTAAGGCCAAAACTTGGGGAAAAGGTGTGAAAGAGATAAAGGAAAGCAAGAAAACCATTAAAATGGTTAAGGGAAGCATTCTAAGCCACAAATATACATTTCAAATAGGAAGTATGACTTGAAAATTGTGGGAAAAGATAACAATCATCATAGGAGACTTTGAACCATTTCTAAAAATTTAGCACGTGTAAAATTGGAGTGCGTACGATTGCCCCATAATATGAATTTGATTACTGCACTTTGTAAGAGATGGTGTGCAGATACATGTAATTTTTTGTTTCCTACTAGAGAGATGGCAATGGCATTGGAGGATGTGTATATGATACTATAGTTGCTAGTAGTGGGAGAGAAGGTTCATGTTATTCCCGAGGTGATACTTGATAGAAATAGAGAGCTTCAAGGAATTACTTTACGAGGCTCTCGGACACACACATATTTATCGATTACCTTGGATGAGATAGCGAGATCATTTTTTTGTGGTTGTGGAAGTTTATTGCAATTGTATTAACCTTGTGTGAAATCTGTTGAAGGAGAAAGTGTGTCCATATATATAGGATGCACAATATTTTTATGAGTATATAACAATATGGGACATTGTATACTTAAAGGCATTACATGTTGGATCAGTTGTATAGAGATTTGAGTAAGTTTACCGAGGAGGATTGTTGTGGAGGGATTGGTGCTACCGCATTTTCCATGTATGGGTATATGAGGACATAGTAGTACTGATGTTCTTAGGTAGTTGTAGACACAAAATCACACACTTGAGTAATTATCTAGTCTCTATCACATACTACTATTCATATGATTCATAAGTAATAAAAGCACTAGTTAATCCACGTCTTTGGCCATCTTTCATTGCTTTCTGTTGCTACTTTTAGTCTTGTACCTTTACCGGCCAAGTCTTTCTTTTCATACTTTAGGTTTTACCCTTCACGGATCTGGGGCACCGGTCAAGATGCCAACTAGGTGCCCCCACCATCTTTATACTTTACTCACACTTTTTGGGTCCTTTCTATCTGTTTGAGAATCTTATATTTTTGTAGTCAGCCTTTTCAAGGTTAATTACGAAATTCAAGCAAAGGAATCATATAAATATAAAGTTATGTGATCATAATAAGGGACCAAGCACTAAGCACTAGTTATCACCACCTAAGGTTGTATCCATCAAGGCATTTATAGCTCCATTTGCATCCATCTAGCTCCATCACAAGGGACAAAGGCTAGTTCATCTGCATCACACTTCATAGGAGGGGAGTTTATTTTATTCCATGCACACATTATTTACATTCTACATCTAGCTACTTGCTCGCTACTTCAAGTGTGACACACATAAGAGAAACCTAGGGCACAATTCCACACACACACATAACTACATTGGGTCTGAGATGTAGTGCAGTGCTTAGTTGTAAGTCCACTATTTTGGAAAATGAGGACAGTCTAACCCCTTCATATGAATCTTTATTTTTAGTTTTGATGCTTTGTTTAGGGTTTTGTAGGTGATTCTTTCATTCCATATTTTCAACGATAGCCAGAAAAGTTTAGTGACATACACACGATAAGAAGCAAATAAGCGCAAAGCTCTAGTGACCCTATTAGAACTAGGATCCAACCATTTTCACGAGACCAAGGTTCCTAGAATTCAACCCAAAGCACCCTAGATGCCCCCATCCTTCTCTAGGTGCCCCAATTTAGCTAGATCACTCATATATGCATTTTCTTAGGCTCATATGTGACAATCTCCCATTCCTGTTCAACCAATAGCCACTACGACACAATCCTGACCTCTCCAAATTAGCTAAGGATCTTCTAACCCTCTTTGCACATTAGGGTTTCTACATTTCATTTCTTATTTTTCTTGGGTTATTTCCTTTATTTATTTATTCATTATTTACTATAAACTTGCATTAAATTAGGCTAATATATTACATTTTAGCATAATCATTTTGGTGAACCCCACTCGTGATTGGTCTTTGATCCTTCTTTGGCATATCATCTTATTTATCATGGATCCTAAAATTCCTCAAATTTCCTTGTCTGATTTACTTCAAATGCATCCTAATTGCCAAGTTGTTCTTAAAAATGCCCTAGACACCATGTATCTTCCCCGAGATATGCCTCCACATCAAGTAAGTGTTATTTTTGATCATTTATTTGATGACCCTAGTCTTCGTGATCCTCCATCTAATCAACCCATGTTGGAGTCAATTCAAGCTTTACATTCTTTATTTCAAGACAAATTTAAGGCTATGGAATCCATGATTACATCTCTCAAATCTGAAATCCAACATCTTAAGGATGCTTCTCAGGCTCATGTTTTTTCTCCTTCTACATCTCATCTTCATTCTATGTCTACTACATGTGCTCATATCAGTGAGCCTCAAGTCATACCATTACCATAGCCTCTCACCTTTGATTGCAATACTAAGCAACATGAAATTCTTATTGAGCTCCTTAGTCATCAATTGATCACTTTACCACCTACTCATTACTATCCTCCTTATCGAATAGAAAAATATCAAGGTCATCCATATTGTAATTATCATCGAATCAATGGACATAATGACAATGATTGTTACACTTTACAACAAAAAATCAAACATCTTGAGCATCAAGCTTTTATCTCATTGCTGCTACACAACCTTGTGTTACATCATCCTCTCCAATTAAATCTCGGTGGTTTCCTAAACCTGATTTGTCTATATCTAATGAGCACCATGTCATCACTTCTAATGGTCGTTCTATGAAAAATTCAAGCACTGCCTAAGCAACCGCCTCTCAAAATCAATATAGCACCTCCTCTCAATTCATATACAACATAACATAGTCAAACTACCTAACCACCTCTCAAAATCAGTCTGCCTTCTTCTCCCACCAACTCTTTTGCAACATCATCCATACCACCAAAGCTACCACCATTCAAGATTCCTCCACATCCTACTCCACTTTCATTTCCAATTCATTTTTTCAAAGAAAATAATCCTACTGATAGCCAAGACACATTTCTGCCACCATTACTTGGTCATGCTTTGTTGCTTTTGCCACACATACTTCCCAATAACACACTCTTGTGCTTTGGTTCACCCTTGACTATTGATGGCATCCTATAAACATAAACCTCACACACTACACAATAGATACTACACAATACACTTTACACATCCTACATCTTTGTCTATACACATCATCTTACATCTTATATCCTACATCTTGCATCTTACATCTATCATGTGCCATTCACACTTTGTGTTTTACATCATACACAATCTACACCTATATCATTTACACATCTTACATTACACACTATATGTCCTACATTACACATTACATATTACACATCACATGATGACTTCTCATCACTACATCTATTGCACATAGTATACATCTACTTATACACGATTCACTCACTACCTTATGACACACTCTAGTCTCACGGTCTATCTTTGGATGTTGAGGGTATACATTACAAATGAACCAAAACATATTCACACACTCAACCATTCAATATTTCTATCATGCGACATTCATAGTGATATTTGTCATAGGCTACATCATCACTTCCTCGAGCATCACTTAGTGATATACGCTTTATGCTAAATCATCACACATTTTCACACCTCATCTTTATGACACATATCATCACTACATAACTTCATCACACCACACTACACACAACATATTGTTTGAACCATTTCCTGATGATGCACTCTCGTTTACGGTTTATTCTTGACTAATGAGGTGGAATAAACAAATGAACCTCATTTCATACACACACATACACTCGAGAGGGCATGAGGATCCTATCATTCACTTTACATTCCATCCCATCCATCCACAACATATTGCATATCTTGGTTACTTTTACTCTTTCTCACATTTACTTGTACATGTTCGTCTTATTACACATGCTAGATAGATATCTTGTATGTCATTATCTTTATTGTACACACGTGAATGCTCACTTGATTTTTAGTTGTGATCGTAGATTATATAGGTTCATTACATGCAACATGGATGCTTGGCACAATACCTAGTACTAGTCCCATAATGGCTCTTGGGGCATCCACTTTCATACACTACAAGTGTTATTGTTTCATTTTTGTTTCATAACACATTACTTTATCGATTATACACACTTTTGACATAATTTTTATCTTTCTAACATGCTAATGGGTGCTTCATGTGCAACATTTATTTTACAGGACTATTTTCCACCATGGTTATATTTTACAATGCTTATAATTTCTTGTCATTGTATGCCTTTATTTTTGCAGGATTTTCCCTTTGTCTTGTGTGCACACTTGTATTCTTTTGGCCTTTTCATCCTTAATTGTCTTGCTACACTCGTGAGCTATGTCACATTTTTGCAACCCAATTTTTGTTGTCTACATTCTATTCTTGCATTATTTAGCTTACACATTGTTTGTTTAGCTTACACTTTGTCTTATACATGCATGTTTTTATTTGCTTGTAGTAACACTTATTTCCTAGCCACTAGTTTGTGTGTGCCTTGGTTTTTACCAAGTACATTACCTTCCCCATGTAGGGAACAATTTTAGTTTCAGCGGTTGGTCCTCTTTTGGGCATGGACCCCCAAAGAGGGGGCATCATTTGGGTGAATCAGTCACCCCATATAGAGTATACACAACATAGTACCAGTACGGTATAAAAAGTTCAGGGCTCAAAATCAGACTTGGGTCCTTAATACAATGATTCATTTCCTGGATTGCCTATAACCAGGGGGTAGTTACATAGTAACAAGGTTCAATATAGTCTATAGAACTCTACACATCAGATTTTATAGGGTAGGTTGTCCTTAGCACATGCATTGGTACACATCATCTACAAAGTGGTGTTTTATTCTCGGGAGTAGTTAAAAGTTAGAGGATAATAACAGACCTTACTCTCTATACTACTTCTACCGTGGCATCAAATCACCTAAAAGACTAGGCAAGTATAGAGATCTCTTCATATTTGGGAAACAATTAAAGTTTGGAGGATAAATAAGACTTTCCTCCCTATACTTCTTCGGCTAGTGGCATGAGATCTCCTAAAAACTCACACTTCAGCGACAAGATCCTTTCTACACTCTTTCCTCACACGGTAGATCAGTGCACATGTTATTTTTCACATTTTTCAGAATTTTTTTACATAATTCCTTACATGATTTTTATACATATACATGTGTATTTGACTACTTGATCGTCTTCTCTTTTATAGGTCCTGTCTGTATGGGAAGAAATCATTCAACATCAACATTAACACTACTCAACATCACACACATTGATACTAACAACGGGTATATCACAAACATTGGCATCTACACACACGCTTATGCCCTTGGTTCATTTTCATCACTCTTTACACTTTTACATCTTTAGTCTCCATGCTCAATAATTTTATCACTCCATGTTTTGTCTAGTCCCTCAAAGCACAAATTTTTCATCAATCTACATGGATATTAGGTACACATATCTATTTAATTTATGTTACCAAGAATTTTCTCACCAACATAAAGTGGGGGAAAATGTAGACACAAAATTGCACACTTTGGGTAATTATCTAGTCTTGATCACATACTACTAATCATATGATTCCTGAGTAAGAAAATTACTTATTAACCCATGTCTTTAGCCATATTTCATTGATTTATGTTGCTACATTTTGTCTTGCACCTTTATCGGCCCAATATGTCTTTTCATACTTCATTTTTACCTTCTTAGATTGGGACACCCAGCCAAGATGGCAAAGCTAGGTGGCCTCCTCCCCTCTAGGTGCCCCTTTCCTCTTTATACTTTATTCACACTTTTTGGGTACTTTCTAGCCGTTTGAGCATCTTATCATTTTGGTAGTCAGCCTTTTTGAGGTTAATTACAAAATTCAAGTGAAGGAATCATATAAATATAAAGTTATGTGATCATAATAAGGGACCAAGCACTAAGCACTAGCTATCACCACCTAAGGTTGCATCCATTAAGGAATCTATAGCTCCATTTACATCTATCTTGCTCCATCAAAAGAAACAAAGGATGGTTCATCTTCATCACACTTCATAGGAGGGGAGTTTATTCTATTCCATGCACACATTATTTACATTCTACATCTAACTACTTTCTCACTACTTCAAGTGTGACATGCACAAGAGAAACCTAGGGTAAAATTCCGCACACACACAAAAATACATGGAGGCGAGATGTATAACAATGCTTAGTTGTAATTCCACATTATATCATCAAATCATAACACCTCGCGATTTGCACAAGTGTGTATGCTTGAGCTCATGGCGTGATTGGGTAACATGGGTACTATTCTTGACAATGAATACTTGAAAAAATATTGACACGAGAATATTTGCACGAAACAAGATGGTGCTTGTGTATTTTATTAATATCAAAATCAAGCATTACGAGACAAATGAGAGAGCTACAATATTTTTAGATATTAGACAGCTTCTATCTCATCCACAATGTATGGAAATGTTGGTTTGAAAATATGTCATATGGGTAGATTGTGGGGAAACAAGCCAATAGTGTGCAGGGCATAGCCCTCTTTGAGACAACAAAGTGAAACTGGTTTATTGCTATTCTACCAAGTAGGAACCTATGCAATTCTTACAATATTTTGCCTTCAGGGGTTTGGGATCTCATCCCAGTAGAGGTAGTTTCGAATGACGAACAGAAATGTGAGAGGGGAGGAATGGAGGGAGGATAGATCTGAAGGGAGAAAAGAAATGAATTCCAAGATAGAAAGGTCAGAAGGTTTATGCTTTGGGTTGGTAGTAAACAGAGCCAAACTTACTTGCATAAACAAATAAAGCAATATTGATGAACAAATGACAAAGGCAAGAAAGAATCCAACAGAATAGAAACACAGATCTAACTTAAGAGAGATCTAATGCACATAACACATAAATTCAGCACAAAGTCTCAATGTATGTATTAATATTTTCTTATACAAGAAAGTACAAAGTCTTTCTCTCCTCACTTCTATTTTTCATACAAAACTATCCACCTAGAATACAACAAGTATTCCAGTATTTATAGAAGGAGGAGGAGAAAGAAGACAAAAAGAAGCCAACCACTTATTTACAAAATATCTACAAAATATCTAAAAGTCAAATGTTGACTTTGGGGCAATTTTAGGATGGAAACATCCCATGGTGCAACATGGATGATGTCATCACGTGTGCCAACATGCTTTTAAATATTTTACAAAAATGGAAAATCCATCCCGGAGGAAGCTATTCATCATCGTCTCTCGGCTCGAACTTAGCTTCTGGCTGAGGCTCAAGGGAGTCAATATGACACTGTGCCGATATTCTACAAACTTGCTAGTTATTTTTTGAAGTTGATACTGATTAGGACCTTTGAAATGGTCATGAATTACTTCGCAAGTTTCTTTCTCATTTTTAGCTTGTCGGGAAAATTAGTGTACTCTTCATTTGCATCGATCAAAGAGCCGATAAAGTCACGGTAGGCTAAGAGGTTGTTGATGGACTCTCGATCAAAAGTGACCTCTTGTGCTAGACCTTGAGAGATAATAGCCTTGAAGTGCTGAAATGTATCATCTGCTTCTCTTAATTCATAGGATGCACTGAGCAGTCTAGGAGACATCTTCGAAACTACTTTCTCCATGTTGTGTAGTGCATCCAAGGCTTCTTCCTTGAATTTGTCGATTCTTTCAGGATGAATTCCATTTGATCAACCCAAGTAATCTAAAGCTATGAGAGCTTTATAATGTGCCCATGGGTGATCAATAACATTGACCTTTAATAGGTCATCAACCGAATAGTTGACCATTATCTGGAATGTTCCTTACTGCAACTTAGTGTTATCCAATTCCTCAGAAAGGGAGCCTGCTACTACTTGTAGCTCTTTATTTCCTCGAGTTATATCTTGGTGCAACAACGTGAACCTACCAATTATCACCTGACCATCTTGGAGGATCTTCTCAATTCAGGATGACACAGTTGTACCTTATTCAACAGTCTTTATGTATTCATCTATTTTCTCTTGGCTGGGAGCTTGAACATGTTCTGTAGTAGTTCTTTGAAGGAGCTTTTCCCATTTTCTGCAAATCTTGGAGGAGATGTTGTTTTTCTTTGAGCACTCTCTTGTCCTCTTTGGCCTTTAGTAGCTTCTTGTAGAGGGCATCTACAGCTGACAAGGATTCTCCTTGCAGGATTTCGTATGATGTTCCCATTGTGACTTGAGTCACTGTGAAGTCTGTAGGAGACAGATCTTCTTTCTTCTTTATGGGATCCGGATAGGCTATCTCCATGACCCTTTCTCCTGAGGCACTTTTTGAGAAGTGAGTTATTGCTTTTTGCTTCTTGTGTCCCTTTGTCGGAATGACGGAGAAGTCCATAGCTGCAATGGGGACTTTCCTCTTGTGTTGACTCAAGTGGTCGAAGATCCAACCAGGACTTAGGGGATCGGGATCGGAAGAAGAAGAAGAAACAGGGGTGAAAGGGGAGCAACTGTAGTGGACTTGGGGAAGAAAGTGGAAACACTTGGTGGTGGCATGGATAAAGAGTCCAATGCACTAGTGCTTACAGGGTTCGGAGTCACTACAAGAGAGGAAGAGAAGGACATGGAGATGGAAGGGATCTATGACAGGATGGAGGAAACGCTAGAGGATAGATCCGTGAGAGAGGAGAAGATGGAAGAGGAGGGAGATGGAAGGGAGGAAGATGGAGGAGAAGAAACAACCAAAGGAGTGGTTGTTTGAGTGATAGGAGGAGGAGGGGAGTAGAAGAGGGAATGGAGGTCACCTCCATAGTTGTAGTTGTGACAACATCCTGAGTGGATGTGTCCATTGGAATATCTGCCGCTTCTTCTCTTCCTAGGGACACTAAGTCCACTATTTTCTTTGAGGTAGAAGGAGGGCTATCAAGAGCTTTCTCCTGCTTGCTTGACTCTCCAACTTCATCCTTTCCTTTTCCCTTTGGAAAGTGATTTGGCTTTGGAGGTGCTCTTCCTAAGGGGAAGTAGTGAAATCCACTCCAAGGTAGATGAGACCATTTCATTTGCACCAATGTTTGGTGCATTACAATGGGCTGGACCCTTTCTTCTATGGTCTTGGGTGCCTTGGTCCTATCGATGCTTGCAAATGGCCAATCATCCCCATCCGTGTCAAGGTAAACCTGATCAATTTCCTGATCAGTTTCTTGGAAATATTTTGGGATGATGGCAACTCCATAGTGGATGATCTCTGCCAGTGCCAGCCGGGAGTGATCCTTTTGCCTGATTTCAACTTCATGGTTCATGTCTATCCATATGTCCTCGATCTCTAGGACATGGATGGGATCGATATTTTCCTTGGGGAGGAAACTCCGGTAATCGAAGGTTGGCCTTTAGGAAATCATGCTTTAGGTTGAGCAATTCCAACTCTACATACATCTCCTGGGATTTACTCAGTGAGGTGCAAGTGTATCTACCAACTGTGAGGGGGAAAGGAGTTCCCCCTTTCTTCCTTTTCATACATTTCTCATGATATGTAATTAGCTGCCTTGACAGCTCTAGAAGGATCAGCTTGGGCCCTGCATACCTTGGAAGCTTTGTTGGCTCACCCAAGAAGTTGGCAGCTCTGAGATATGTGAAGGTGGGGAATTGTGTAAAGCAAATCCCCCACTTCTTCGTTGCAGCGATCATGCTCGTGCTAGTCTGACCATGTGTCATGTTTGGCCTCAATAGGCAGATGATGCCATAGAAGAAGGCATCATTGATTTTGTTAAACTGGGTGATACTATTCTCGAGCCTTAGCTCTGGGTAGTATTCATATATCTTGACCTGAGGCCATACCCCATTTTGAATCAGTCCTAGTAATCTCTCTCTGAGGCAGCGACATATACGACATAGGAGTTCATATAGAACCTCCAGTCGTTAAAACCTATTAGAGTTGCTACAAGATAGTATCACTGATAATCTCTCCCCAGCCAAAATGTTTCTCAGGAACATTCTTGCTCATGGTCTCTAAGTACCTGAGCATCCATTTGTGAAAGTAGTGGGCATCAGGAAGTCTGAATACTCTACTGAGGAAAGTGATGGTATCACTTAGCTCCTCTGAGAAATCACTGTGGTGGATGGTCTATGGCCATCTGCTCACCACCTTTTTGTTCTTCAGGTAAACCTCGTTCATCATCTACATACATTTGTCTTCATTGTCGGTCCATGTTTTTAAGCATTCTTCAATGCTTACTGCTACATAATGGCTCATGGTGAGGAATGCCCAACATGATTTTGAAGTAGTAGGCGATGAGGTTGATAATCACCTTTCCCTCCTTATCTTCGACACATCTTGTATATTTATTGTAACAACAGGCCACCAACATGATGAACTCATTGTTTATTACACTTACTGGGATTCGTACTGCAAAGTGTAGCCTACTACCTACCAGTTTGTATATCCATGGGCTACCGATAACTTGTTTGGTTCTGGTCCAAAAATCGTCCATATCTATGTGTCCAAGCTCTGAGTCTCTAATGTCAAGACTGGATTATGCAAGTGAGTTAGGCATCCTGACTCTCTGATATTTGTATTTTATTTCTTGCTCTTTCAACTTAGCTTTTCCTTTAGACTTAGTTGGCTTCTTGCTCGATGAAGACATGTGTGAGCTCAAGGATGGTGATGTTGCTTTGCATGGAGAATCAAAGAGGTCCAACATAGAAGAGCCATGTTAGCCATCATGTTATTCATAAGAATAGCTTACGATGCAAAATGGAAAAATGAGCTATTATAAGCCTTAAGGCACAAGGCGTAGGTTTATAGCATGCTGTAGGGGCTTAAAAACAGGTTGGGCACACTTTTGAGGATGTCAACATGCAAAAATATGCACTGTGTTGGGGTGGGGAAAGCCACGCCAAATGATTATATAGGGGCACACTTTTCAAGAGTGTTGCATGAAAGATCTTAGTGCCAAAGAGAAAGTGTGGGGTGGGGTTTGACAACACACACAACATTGTGATGTGGTGTTAAGATTCATGCGGTGCCTTAGGAAAATTTCTAAGCTGCCCTTAAATATGATGTTGCATGGTTTTAGTGCACCCAAGGCATGGTTTTGGAATGTGTTGCATAGAAGCTTAATGCGCCAAAGGGTTTATAAAGGGCACAAATTTGGGGAACACAACATCGAATGTTGATGTTGATTGGGATGCGCCTGTGCCTTGAGGAGATTTGTTAAGTGTTTATACCTAGTGCAGGTTAAGAATATGTCACATACAGGGATAGTGTGCCTTGGCATGACTATGGGGTTTGCAACATGAAAGGACAACACGCCAAAGGAAAAAAGACTACTTTTTGCATTGTCTGATCTCTTTTCCCTTTGCATGACCCTTTTCTCTCCCTTTTTAATTTTTGCAAAGTGTCAAAGAGAGGGTTTGTGGGATTTGCAGCAAGGCAGAGCCTTCTCAGATACAAAGGATGGTTTATTCAGAGGCAGAGCCTTCCCAAATTTGTAGATCTGGAAGGAGGGATAATGGTGTTTTAGATAGTTTAATTTTTTTTCATTTATATTTTTAGATTTTTGTATTTTATAACAAACCTAAACCTAACTGACAACCAAGAAACAAAACCACAAAAAAAAGTGAGGGATAAAAACCACTTACCGGGGATAAATAATCATGAAGGAATGACGTGGGATCCACAAGCACGAGAAATGACATGTGAGGCTGAGGAAAGGTTGACAATTGCAAAGGAATAACTTTTCACAATTTTTAAGTCGTGAAAATGACAGGTGTGAATGCATATATATAGGAAAATACCTTATTTATTATGCCATCGCCTTATGGTGCGGTTGGTGAAGTGTCGAACCACATTTCTAGCACATATGGTGACACTTTTTAGGATGTTAACATGATTATAAATGTGCCTTTAGCGCATGTTCTTTAATGTCAACATAACATTTTCAGCGCCAAGGGAAAAGGGGGCACATTTTTATGTGTCGACACATCAATTTTCATGCCAAAGGTGCATTTCTTTAGCGCAGTTTGAGGATGTTGACATGTCAATCTTAGCACCTTAGGGGCACAACTTTTGTCATGTTGACATGCCTTTTAGGGTGCCAAAGGATCTTCAAAGGGGTGTACTTTTCTTGATGTTGACACAACAATTTTTTGCACCCAACTCAAAAAGGTGAAAAATGGCTAAGTTCTTTAAAACTTGATTTTGGAAGGGAAATTTTAAGCCATTTTGAATGTTAGTAGACCTTCTTAGGGGACCAGAATGAAATTTTGGTATGGTTACCTATAAAATTGCCCTTGTCAATTTTATAGGATAACAGTTGGCTCTTCAGGGACTATCTTTAAGTGAAACTTAAGGGTAGAGAATCCCAGTCTTCATGTGCCTATCCATTGGGTTATAGAGAGTCAAAAACAAGGGTGACCAAAAGGAAAGAAAGGAAACACACAACAAACAAAAAGAAAACACATGACAAAAGCAATTTGTACAAAGAAGAGAGCAAGCTCTACTTCCTGAAGATCTTTAGGTGTTTCCCGCTATAGGGAAGTAAGAGCTCAGTTCCATCCAGATACGAGAGATAGAAACTATTCTCCCATTGAGCTATTTGATCTAAAATGGCCCTCTCCAAAGAGAGTCAAATTTCCCGTGCATGCCTTTTGGTTCTCTTCATTTATCCCATAGAAGGACAAAATCTCCTACCTGGAAATCTCTCTACTTGGCTTTCTTGTCGAACAACCTCTTTAACTTGATTTTGATGCTCGGTGATCTTGTCGACCACCTTCACTCACTTTTCTTCAAGTTCCGTTAGGTACATAATTCTCTTTTCAAGAGAATTCTGAAAATTTTCATCTTCGATTGCTCGTGCCAAGCGCAGAGCGGGAAGTTCCATGGAGATAGGGATCTCAGCATCAATCCCATATAATACTTGAAAAGGTGACATAGCGAGGGACCTCTTTGGAGTGATACGATCCCCACAAAGCATCATATAATGACTTGTGCTAGGATCATTGGTTTTCATCAACTAGCTTCCAGTATGATGGTTACAAGTTCTTGTTGCTAGATTCTGCCTGACCATTTCCCTAAGGATAGTAATCAGAGGCATGAGCCAAAGTTATTCCGTATCCATAGAAAAAACCAATAACTTCCCATGAAGAGAAGTTGGAAGCATTGTCAGCAATGATTTTGTGTGGAATGCCAAATCTCATGATGATATTTTCCTTGATGAAGTTGCAAACAACTTCAGAAGTGGCATGTTTGACAGGTATGGCCTCCACCCATTTGGTGAAGTAATATGTTGTTGTTAGGACATAACTATGTCCGAAAATCGATTGAGGATGGAGTGCTCCAATGAATTCAATTCCCCATTGCTTGAATGGTTCATCAATAATGATGGGCCTAAGGGAAATGCAACCAATTTTGGTTTGCCAACAAACTGTTGGTAGAGTTCACATTTCACTACCCAGGTGGCTGCATCCTGAAATAGTGTTGGCTAGTAGTACTAGCCCAAATGATCTTATGTGCTATGACAAAAGAGGAGAAATGACCACCATAGGATGAGTCATGAAATATTTCTAGTAATTTTACCTGCTGCGGCTTGTCAACACATCGTAGGAAGATGCCATCAATTCGCGCTTGTACAACCCATCATCCCAAATGACATACCTTGCCGCCCTGAGCTTCACCATCCACTTTCCTTTATAGTTAGATGAGTTGGGAACTCTCCATAGGTGAGAAAGAAAGTGATGTCAGAATACCATTCGTCATTGGTCACAATGAATAGAACCATGGGTAAAGAATCCACTTTCTCCAGTTTACTTTGTTCTTCATCAACCTGAGCAGCTTGCTCCTAGGTGCTTCTGGGTCTTTATTTTCAGCCATAAGCTGACATAGGCCCTTACCTCTTACCAACTTGGTTGGTTTGATGTCTAAATCATATTCTTGGACCTTTGTGATCCAATTCCCTCATAAGCTTCCTAACTCCTGTTGAGTCAAGATAGACTTAACTGCATGTCTGGAACTAACACTACTGTATGAGAATTCAATATGTAGTAACGAAATTTTTGACTGCTTTTACTATGGCAAAGGCATGCTTTTTCTAGTTGTGACATCTTTAGTTCATGAGGCTTGAGAGGAGAGCTCATGAAAGTGATCGGGGATTCAACATCCTCATAATTCTTCTGCATTAAGATAGCCGATACAGTATGCGTAGATGCATAACTGTACATAATGAAATCTTTGGAGAAGTCAGGACATACCAAGATAGGTGCATGAGCAACAGAGGCTTTTATATCCTCAAATGACATCTTGCCTTCTTCACTCCATTAGAATTTTTGTGACCCTTTCATCATATTTGATATATGATGAGTCTTTTCAAAAAAATCAAGAACAAAGTGTCTGAGAAAATTCACTTTTCAAAGAAAGAGTGAACACCGGTCTTGCTTGTGGGCAAGGTAAGGCTCTGAATAGCCCTGACTCTTTCTTGACATCTATCTTTGTTCCTTCTTTGTTGATGACATGTCCTAGCAATTTTCCTTTGGTGACCCCAAAAATTGACTTCTTAGGGTTTAGAGAAATTTCGTGTTCTCGGCATCTAATCAAGACTTGCTCCAAATGATCACAATGATCACTTCATTTTTAGAGAACACGGTTAAGTCATCTAGGTAAACTACGATGACCTTTCCCATCATACCTTTGAACACGAAGTCCATCACACATTGAAAGGTGGCACCGGCATTGGTTAAACCGAATGACATCCTGTTGTAGGTGAAGGTGCCCCAAGGAGTGGTGAATGTTGTTTTGAATTGGTTTTCGAGATGACCTTAATCGATTATAGAAAAATCCATCAAGCATGGACAGAACTTGATCCATTATGGGCAGTGGATAGTTGTCCTTTAAGGATGCTTGGTTTAGGTTGAACTTGATCATGCATATGGGTATTTGGATAGTTCTTCCACAGGATGCCTGGTTCAGAATGGTGAAATAATTCTCACATGTGTAGACACCAAATTCGTGTCTTACGACCCCTTGTGACCCGCATCCCATTTCGCAACCTAACCTCATTACCTAAACCTTACACAATTATTTATTAATTACCTTGTAATTGATAAATCCACATCACCTTACCTGCCACCTCATTTTTCCACCTCATCATGACCTAGCCCTAACCCTAAACTAACCTAATTAAGACTTATGACTTGGTCTAGACTCACATCCATAACTAATGCCTCCTTACTCGCACCCAAAACCGACCTTCTAGCCACTTGACCAAGCCCGCAACTGATCTCTCGGGAGAAAAGTAGGGAAGGTGGGTTATTTTACTAAAAATAGCCTACTTTTTCCTTACCGATGCCGGTTCCTACTCGACCACCGCCATCATGCTACGCAACCGCCATCGGCTCCTCGTAAATGGGCTCCCAAACCAAAAACAAAGGATCGGAATTTCATTTTTAGGGATCAGGTCGAATGATTTTTGAATCAACAGAGATCATTGGGAGTGAAAAAGAGAGTCCATATCTTCACTTGACCAAGCAGAGACGAGTGGAAATACCGGAAGTGTTTACAGCAAAGGAGATCAGCTTGCATCTTCACAAAACCAAGTAAGTCACATCTTGCATGTCCTCTGTTATAACATTTCTTATGCCTTTTGAATCACGGTCCTCATAAATCCATCCCCGAATCCACTACCCAAAGATGCATATTACCTCTAACTATCATTCATCTACCTCTCATCACCTTATTTCCTAATACCACCTATATATGCCTTTACAAACAACACAACTACCCCACAAAGCAACTAACCTACAGATCCTAGAACCCACCAAGATCGGTTATCAATAACCGGCATCGATTATCGAATCGCATCGGTTCCTTCCGATCAAAACCAAAACCATCCTTTCCCTACCAGTTCAACGAAGCAACTTAATTGATATTTTACAGTCTTTTGTGTTAATTCATATTAGCAGGGAAACTGACCACCTTCGAAAGGAAGTTTTATATTTCCTGGGCCCAAGGCAGTTTCCTCATTTATTGTCTAATCAAAATCTTGTGGTCTTGTGTTCTTATTTGCAGGTAGTCCTTCCAAGACAAAAAGGAGTTCTTCGCAATCAGCCTGATCTTTCTCTACGGTACGCGCACACCATCTCGACATTCTACAGGTATTCCTCCTAGCCCCTAACCTTATCTGTTTCTAAAAGGAACGAAACATTCCGAGTGAAACATTTTGGCACGCCCGGTGGGACCCATCTTGGGTTTCTGTTTCTCTTGCTTATTTTCATTTTAGGAAGCATACTTGCTGTTGCTGCTTTTGTTATATATTTCGTAAAGAAATTGTCTTGCTTTCCTAGTTTCGCATTAGTAAAAGTCATCTCTCTTGCTTCATCGAACATAATTTTTGATTTGGGTTTAAAACACGTGCATTGCATTCCTGCTTGTTGTTTTTCAATTCTAGTGAACGTAGATTAAGTAACAGGTCGTACACGTGGGGGTGATATCCATGGTATTGACAGGAAATTAATCTTACATTCACTGCACAACACATACCGAATCACTTCACAATTAACACAACAGCTCAAACATCCCCCTTTTTCCGCGGTATTCCTCCGCCCGATTGAGGTAACCTTATAAGCCAAAACAACTTGACATTTCCCCTAAGTCTCTTGTTTAGGATTCTGACATCATTCTACGTCTAAAGGCATAAGCCCACGATAATTAAAATTAACCCTAGGGTTAATCTCTGGATTTGTGTGTGCATCTTGCTTGTTTTTAGTTCTGTTTTCTTTCTCATACTCTGTCTTCTGTGATCAATAATTGGACAAGTATACTAAACGTTGTTAAAAATCAAATTAGCAGCCTTTTTATATCTTGTTAGCCCAGACTTCTTACACCGACATCGGTTACCTGACCGACGTCGGCTATAGTATAACCGACATCGGTTACTAGACCGATATCGGTTACTCTCTTTTCCAATTCCTGACAAACCAGCAACCTACCAATTTCACCATTCTAAGGTCTGTTTCTGTTCCGGATAGATTGAAACCCTACTGTGAACACCTGTCCATGGTTGTTATCACTCGAAAGCAAGCCGCCGCCATGGTTTCACATGCTTGCTCTGTTTCTTTACCTGAATCACCCCCTTCACATTCTGTGGGGAATCCTGATACCCGGTGAGATCCCCAAATTCCGTAGGAGACAAGGACTTTGCCAAGTTTCTGGATGCTAATTCTAGCTGTACAATACTATTTGTCCCATACCCCTGACCGTACGCCTGATGGTCAGCTCCTTGTTGGTATGCCTATTAGTATAGCTGCTCATTTAGCTCCCACTCCGCCTGATAATACCGCCTTGCTTCCTGCATCTCTAGCCCCGTCTCCCAATCCGACGGCTTCAGAGGTTCATACGACTCAGATTGGCTTTTCTTTGGCTAATCTTGGACCCCACATATCATTACCACCGACTGCCCCTACCTCATCTCTCTTGCAGACTACTCCATTCATGACTTGCTCTCTGCCACCTATCCACACGAGCTTTCCTTCTCAAGCTCCGCCTACCTTCTCATTCCCATACACGTATCCAGTAACCTCAACATCTTATATGGGACATCCCTATTCGTTATCTCAACATATTCATCCTCCATACCTTATCAACACTTAACTCCACCATTGATCTGGAGGTGGTGGCCCAATTTGCCTCCGTTTACCACAACCACATCATCATCTCATCCAACTACTGCGATTTAATCAAACAAATGATGGAAAAAATGCAAAATCTGGAGGCTTCGTGTCGGGAAGTCGTAGCGCCTTGACATACGAGCAAGTTTTCGGGAGCCCATTCACCCTTCTGTCCCCCTTCATTCATATCCTCCTCAATGGGAGTTGCGAAATTTACTCGTTTTAATAGTAAAGAGGATCCTCAACAACACTTGCGATCATTTAGACATGCTTGTTATTTGATTGCCCATGATGATGCCTCTACTTGTTACTCGCACCTTTCCCATGTCCTTATCAGACCCGCTTGAGTGGTACAGTTGCTTTAACCCAAAGACTCAATCTTCTCTTTTAACCAACTAGCCCAATCTTTCTTGGATCACTTCTCCATTAACATTGCTAAGAAAGTATCCATCACCGACCTTTATGCCATTCGACAATTCGAAGACGAATCTATCGCAGATTTCATCGGACGATGGCGCGGCCTTATCAACCAACTTACATATGCCTTGCCTCAGACTGAACTTATCGAACTTTTCACGCGGGCATGTGCTAAGCACATTTCTCCTACTCTCCAAATTCAAACTTTCAAGCACATTGATGAAGGCCTTTACTATGGCTCGAAAACTAGAGATTCGAGCCTTAGAGAAGAGAAATTGCGGTCGCAACAAAACCCCAATTTCCGAACTCCTGATTCTACCAATAAACCAAATACCACCACTCCTCACGCGTCCACTTCTTCTAAATCAAAAGGAGCTGTCCACGCGGTGATGGTTAAATCTCAAACACCGTCTAATGCCCCACCAAAAACTACCTATAAGTACAAAGCCGAGCCCATCAACTACACTCCCTTGGGAGAAACATATGGTGTGATATTGGAAAAATTGCTCAAAGCAGGAGCCATTACATTACCTCCTGTTAAACCTCATTCCGGGTTTGATTCCACTCGCGCCATACCTTCCTGGTACAAAGAAAATGACTTCTGTAACTTCCACCGCGTGAAGGGACACAGTCATGAGAACTGCAAGATGTTGAAAAACATAGTGCAGGAAATGGTTGACGCAGGGGATATAACCCTCGATAATCCTAATGCCCCTGCCAACCGAAATTTGAAAATCTTCAACAAACCATTCCCGAATCACTCTTCCAACAGTAACACAAACCAGGATATCTTAGCCGAAGAGAGTGTTCATGAGATCCATGCAGTCTTTGATACCCAGCCCAAAGCCTCTATCGAGAAAATTTTGAATCAAGCCTCTTCACTAACACAGGAGCCCGAACCTCCTTTACCACCATCGAACCAAAGCGAAATCATTCCTTTACCCATAAGGGAGTTAACTGCCCAGACTCCTCTTCCCATCGATGAGTCTGCTTATACCACATCCCTACAAGACTGCGAACGGATGTTATCTAATCTATCTATTTCCTGACTTCCTTCTACCACTCTTGTTGTTGCACAAGAGGAAGGTACGCCACTCCTTTTGACATCCTTAGATGAGAAATCTCTTGCACCGACATCACCAAATTCTTTAACCATGACGGATCCTCTCGAACACGCCCTCTTACCTATTAGTTCTTCATCGCCTAAATCTTTTCAACGACCGGTTGACCTCTTAACATCTATTGATACAAGAGACCTCATCTACTCATCGTATCACACCCACAAAGTGGACTGGAATCACAACCCACCTTTCTTCCGTACTCAAATTTACAATTCAAGCTCAAGACTGTCATTCTCCAGAGGATAGACAAATCCTATGGGAACGTTTGAGTACGCCATATTCTACTCAAATGTAAATGACCGATCCTGAGAACTCCACCATATACCCGAAGTGTTTACAGAAGCTTAAAATGCCCATGTTCTCACCTTCACCCCCCTCACCTCTACCAAATGCCTCGTCCACTTCTATTAACTTAGCCAAATCTTCCCCTACGCTTGGGACCTTACCCATACCCAGTCTAACACACCCGCCTAAGTGACTAGATTTGTCCAAGAATAAAGCCGCCCCGCCACCTAGGAGACACACTCAACCCGTGCCTCTATCACAATCAAAACCATCATCGTCATACCTACCTTCCATATTAGGACCTCATCCTTCCACCTTGCACCAATATATCATACCTCCTGCGTTTTCTTCAAAACGATCTACGCCTTCTGCACCCATACAGGGATCAAAGGGTATATCAACATTATCACCCCACGTATCCTGTCCACCCATCAACCCTAAACAAACTCCATCATCAAAGGATTTATTTTTCTGTTACTCCCCTTTCTCCGTGGTTGTTTCCCGCTACCATGTCATCTGTAGCCTCATCATCTAACCAGCCGAACGTAGCTCCTGCGCCAAAGAAACCACGTTTAGTGAAAAACACATATCAACACCCCTCGGTTAAACCACCACCCATACGAACTAACCACGCCCAAACATTACCAAAACCCGCGTAATCAATACCCTCATCCTCTTCTGATTTTGACCCACTCAAAGGATCTTACGCCAAAATCCTTGCTATGTTAGTAGAGAATGCGACCATTTCCCTACCCCCACTTAGACCTTATGACCCGTCTAAACCTCGACCTATAGGTTATGATGAGTCTAAGATCTGCGCTTATCACCGCACACCAGGACATGATGTGGAGGGATGCAAAGCTTTAAAAACCATCCTTCGTCAGTCACCTCTCCCAGATAGAAAGGTTAAGAAAGACAACTTACGAAGGGAGAGACCTTTAGCTTCAATTCCCTCTCCTATACCATCTATCCCCGCCTCACCACGATCTATCATTATTACAACCCCACCTCTTGAAGACCATAATTTATCCCAACCATCTTCCTCATCTCAGGTTTACGAGATTAATATGATTAGTGTTGCTACTCGAGCGCAGAAAAATAATGAGAAAGTGAAAGAAAGCACACCTGCGCCCTCTCCTTCTCCGTCCAGCATCCCGATTGCACCACCACCCAAAGTGGTTATTCGTGGACCCGCTTACCCCGTCTCTAATGGAGCCGCCCATCGAGCCATGATCAAACAGCTTCACCAATCACCCGTAAAAATGACACTATATGATCTCATTCAGACTTCTGAATCTCATCGACAAGCTCTCGTTGAAATTCTTCAAGGGATCGAGGTCTTACCTAATGAAGCCCTGCCCGTTGCCTCCATTCTAACACCCAATCACGTTGCCTCTCTCACCAAACAACCCACCACCCCAACCACTTCTGTCTCTATACCACAAGCCGCTGCAGCTCGGCTCAAGATGAAATTGTCGATTTTGGCATGTAAGATCCGACTCGCCTTGTTCATCTCACCTTACGCCCGAGACATTTGTGTACGTCGTGTTATGATGATTTGGGGTGCTAGCCTAAACATCATCTCTTCAAAATCTTTTCAACAAATGAATATCCCTTCTAGCTACATGTGTGCCAACCCCATCATGTTGCGGTCATTTAATGACGCTATTACCTCTACCTTAGGCACCGTGATCCTCAACATTCGGGTAGGACCACGTACTTTACCCGAACTCTTCTATGTCCTTGAGGGAGAGTTCCAATATAATATATTGCTGGGTCGTCCTTGGATCCGGGCCATGGGATGCGTTCCCTCAACATTACATAGATGCATAAAATTTGAGTACGAGGGGAAGTCCTACACCATAAAAGCTGATCCTCCCCCCTTTAAAACCTGCAATATGTTATACCGCCCTAACGATGTGCTTATACCAATCAAGACACCCATACATTCAACCCAACCATCCTCTTCAAATGTACCTCAACCATCCACCTCAACCGCGCCTACGCCTTCAACTAATGAAACCACCGTCGCAAAAACCACTTCCCTTCCCGCAGCTAACATCCCAACCTCCGACCCCTTAGTAGATGTTTTTCAACGCCTTACGCCGGGGAGTATCGCCTATATAACGTTAGTTCTTTCCCACCCCACAGAGTACGGATAATTACATGCACATCCCACCTATGACCGTCGTGTGGGGAAGTATCTCTCTTACGGACCACCCACCGCCGCACCAACCTAACGTATGGGGGTGTTGACGCATCCTCCATTACCCCTGAGCCTCCTCTTGGTGTGGTTCCTTTCCAGTCCGATTTTCAATACCTTACCAATCGTCGCTTTGCCCTCACCTTCTTGACTCGCTGTGCTTGGAAAGGCTTTGGTTTTGGTCTTTATGAACAAGGCCGACATACGCTCATCCCCATCACCACACGCAAACATAATGATCGCAGTGGTCTCAGTTTTCCTGAAACACCTACACAGGAGACACCTCGTGTCAGCTGTATTCTGGAAGAAGACGACGTCACCCCTACCAAACCATCATCACCCACTTTGCCATCATCACCCACAGAATCTATAGACCCTGAATCTATCCCTCCTAACTTTTTTTTTTCATAAATGCTATCTTCATAGGTCCTCTCACTTATCAACGCGATAATGAGGACCCATCTTCTCTTCCCCTTCTGTATCCAGACATGATCGAAGAGGATTCGCCTTTGATTAATGTTGTTGAGTGTCAGGATGACGACTCCATCCTCACTTACCTCGGGCGCGGATGATTCTTATATTCAACGAGCCTTACCATCTCGAAACCCAAACCATGCTGAACAAATCTACTATAGAAATCAACATCCACACGGAGGAGGATCCTCACATTGTGAAGATCGGACAATCCCTTAACGCATCAGAACAAGTCGCCTTTGCTACTTTCCTCCGTGCTCGCAACCAAGCTTTCGCTTGTCCTACGCCGACATGCCAGAATTGATCCTACCATTACCGTCCATAACATCACTCTAAACCCCGATTCCAAACCAGTCAAACAAAATCGAGAAAATGCATCCACGCATTGCCCTCTTGGTCAAAGAAGAGCTTCAACGACTTCTTTTGTTTCCTTCATCTTGCCTATGACTATCCTCAATGGATTTCTAACATCGCACTGCCACTAAAGCGATGGGGGACTTCGGATATGCACGGATTTCCGGGATCTTAACCTCGCTTGCCCTAAGGATGACTTCCCCTACCTAGCATTGATCAACTTGTTGATCTCATCCGCAGGTCATGAAATGCTCTCTCATGGATGGCTTTTCAGGATACAACCAAATTTTGGTTGCCCCTGCCGATCAACACAAAACTACCTTCATAACTCCTTGGGGAACCTTCTGTTACCGTGTAATGCCATTCGGCCTTAAGAATGCTGGTGCCACCTATCAACGGGCTATGACCTACATTTTTCATGACATTATGCACACTATCCTTGAAGATTACGTCGACGATCTTCTTGGCAAGTCTAAACATCGCAGTGAACATCTCGATGTTTTAACCATTATTTTTGACCGCCTACTACAATATTCTGTCCGTCTTCAACCAAAGAAATGTGTCTTTGGTGTCCTTTCGAGAAAGCTTCTTGGTTTTATCGTCTCTTTGCGTGGCATCGAGGTCGATCCATCTAAAGTCAAAGCTATCATAGAAATGCCCCCACCTACTAATCTCAAACAATTGCGTAGTTTACAAGGTAAGCTCCAATCTATCCGACGTTTCATCTCCCAACTCTCGGATCGATGTCAACCTTTCCATCACCTCCTTAAGAAGGACATTGATTTTCAATGGAGCCAAGAGTGCCACCAAGCCTTTGAGGCTCTTAAAACTTATCTCTTACAGCCACCCGTGCTTATCCCACCTCAAGACGACCGCCCTTTCTACCTTTACCTTTCCGCCACTGACCACGCTGTAGGGGCCATGCTTGCACATCGTGACTCTGAGAATCGAGAACAAGCCGTTTATTATATAAGTCGTACTTTGGTGGATTATGAGACTAGGTATACACATGTAGAAAAGTTGTGCCTAGCCCTATCATTCGTGGCTACCAAGCTCCGACACTACCTTCTGAATCACAAAACTTTCGTCATCACCAACATGGACCCCATCCATTACATGTATGCCAAACCTCATCTAAACCAACGCATCGCCCGATGGCTCATGCTCCTCGCCGACCTCGACCTTGAGTTCGTCCACCAGAAATCAATCAAAGGACAAACCATCGCAGACCAACTTGCGGAAGCCCCTTTACCTGGGGAACAATTTACCAATTTTATATTCCCCGACGAACTCATCGCCACTCTTTCACTCGGGGAAGAGTCGTATCAAATGACCCTCTTCTTCGATGGATCTAAATGCCAACGTGGTGGAGGAGCTGGTGTTGTTCTCATTCCTCTTGACGCCGAGCCTATGCCTCTTTCATTCCGACTCGATTTCCCTTGCACTAATAATACAGCGGAATACGAGGCCCTTGTTCTGGGTCTCCAGGTTGCGCTGCACTTAGGTATCAAATCTATCAATATTTTTGGCGACTCTCAATTGGTAGTCAATCAAGTTATGGGCATCTACCAATGCAAAAATGAGGAACTTCAAAAATACAAACACTACGTGGATTCGCTTCTAGCCTTATTTACTCACTATTCTATCCAAACCATTCCACGCTCTACTAACAAATTTGCGGATACTATGGCTTGCTTAGCCTCGCAAATTCCAGCCTCATCAACTGACTCTGACATTTTTGTCTTGGTCCAACAACTCTTTGCCCCATCTTATTCAGCCCCGGTTGTTTGTACGATAAATACCGTGGTTCGCTAACTCGCAGGATACCCGGTATCACCAATTCCATGACTACCTTACAACCTCTGTTCTCCCTTCTGACCTTACTAGTACTGGTAAACGTGCTTTTCTTAAACACGTTTCTCGTTATGTAGTTATGGGGGGACTCCTTTATAAACGTGGCTTTGATGGCATCCTCCTTCGATGTCTCACCTGGTGCGGAGATCACCCATACCATCCAACAAGTCCATGACGGTATTTGTGGTGGACATTTTAGTGGCCTTGCTGTGGCTAAACGAATCCTTCGCCTTGGTTATTATTGGCCTACTCTCAATAACGACTGCTACGAATATGTTAAGCGTTGTGTTATGTGTCAACAACATGCCAACCTTCAACATACTCCTAGCCATCCGCCGCAGTCGCCGAGATCTTTGGCCCTTCTCACAATGGGGTTTAGACCTTATGGTGAGATTCACCCGTCCTCTTCACAACATCACCGATGGATAATCACAGCCACCGAATATTACACAAAATGGGTGGAGGCTATTCCACTCATTTCAACTAAAAAGGAAAAATTGTCAAATTCATTAACCATCACATTATCTGTCGTTTTGGTATTCCTCATCGCCTAATAACAGATAATGGTAAATCTTTTAAAAACAAGTTGTTACAAGACCTTTGTGACAACTTTGGTATCAAACTTAGTTTCTCATCGCCTTATTATCCGCAGGCCAATGGTCAGGCTGAATCTTCTAATAAAACCCTAACCAAAATCCTCATGAAAGTTGTCAATGAATCCGGAAGAAATTGGCACGATCACATTCCCTTTGCCCTTTGGGCTTATCGTACTAGCATTCGTACCTCTACTAATGCCACACCTTTTTCTTTGGTATATGGTACCGAGGCTGTTTTGCCTCTCGAAATACAAATACCCTCCCTTAGAATATCTCTTCAGGATATTCTCACCAACGATGATTTCCGCCAAGAGCGGTTAGCCCAATTGGAGCTTCTTGACGAACGTCGTCTTACAGCTCTTGATCACCTTCAAATCTATCAAAAACGCATCAAACGTGCTTATGATAAGCGACTTCATGAGCGTACCTTTAAGGTTGGTGATCTTGTCCTCAAAGAGAATCAACATGTCACCAAACTAGAAAAGAGCAAACGTGGAAAATTTGCTCCCAATTGGATTGGGCCTTACATAATCACTCACACCTATGGATCAGGCGCTTATCGTTTAGCTTCGCTTAATGGTAAGCCTGAGCCTGAACCCCTTAATGCCTTGCATCTTCGACCATTCTACTGTTGAATTTAGTGTTATATCACTTCTTATCTACCTGCCGCTCGTCCCTTGAGCTCACATACCACCACATGCACTTCATTTCCTACACCTCATAATAAAAATCAAGCTCACATAGTTTGATTCTCACCTCACCTAAACGATGCCTTCCCCTTTTTAGTCTAGTCCATGACTTCAAAGTTTTAAAATAAGCCGTATTCTTATGGGATTTTCTTGAGTCAAACTTCCTACCAAACTAGATGCTTCACGCCAAAAGAACATCTAGCTATCTAAATTATATATAGACTATTCCCTCGAAGGACAGCTATATGCCAATTATTATTGCTGCTATTATATATAGATGCTTCCCCAAGGACAGCTATGCACTAAAATCATATCTCGCTACTATAAATAGACTTCTCCTCGAAGGACAGCTATACACATGTGCAGCCTTTATCGTAAGCTTCTCGCATTGATCAGCTTCGTGAAGACCTCAAGAATAGCACAATCAATATCCTGTAGACTTCCCCGCATCGATCGCTTCTATATTCAGTAAAATAAAAGCCTCATTCAAAAAGAACTTTTTGGGTCATGGACTTGTCTATTTAGGGTAGGTTCTCTTTCATCAGAACACTCACTTTGTAATAAATTCTCTATACCTCAGCTATATCATCCACCTCACCTCACCATTTGTTTCAACTCAAGGGACATAACGTACACCCGATATATTGTGATCATACAACTCTTTTCACCTATGGACTTCTCGTCTATGCACGGTACCTAGGGCTTCAAGCTCATTCTACGTTTGGTGGTTTGTTTAGCTCTTTTCACTTACGGAGCACTCTTTCCGCTTTGCCTCGCATCTAAGATTGTGTGTTGATCTTAATCAGACATGGTTCCCTACCACTTGGGTAGGCTAACATACGCTTTATACCTTTTACAACATCACCAATTCATTACCGACACCAACAACCTTACCTTACCAATATTAATATCAATATTCTTACCAACCAACCAATTGCCTAAACCGTACCAAATTGCCTGAATTCGCCTCTCCCTGATCCTAAGGGAGAACTACATCGGTCTGAGGCCCCTCCTTGCTTTGTGCAATGGGCTATGTAGGCAGCACTTCGGAGACATGGGGTCTCCCAAGGTTAGCTCGACCATCCCCTACCATAACCTATCATGTGTGGTAAATATAAATATTTTTGTGTATTTCTATTTAATCACATTCCTCTTTATCCTTTTTCAAAACACAAAAAGTCAAAACGAAAACATTCTTATTATTATAACTCAAATCAACATACATATTCAGTTTTATTTAGATGTTAAACAAATACATCTTCTCTATCATCGACATTTGCAGTCAAGACTTTATTTATTCTTATACCTTGCTAACATTTATTTAGACCCTCACGCCTCATCCCGAACTAGGCGATGATCGTGATCGTCGACCCTCTCGCCAGCCTCTCTCGTCCTCAAAGGTACCATGGCTATTGGTACCGCCACCGATCTACGCCAATCTCTCTCGTAACATATGAATACGCCTCTCGCATGGAGGACTCCGGCCTCTAGTCTCTCCGCCCGTGACTCCGCAACCACTAACAATCCTCTTGTCTCATTCACCTGCGTTTGGAGCTGCTGAACCAAACGCTGCAGATGATCCCTCTCTGCTGTAATCACCGCTATGTCAGGATGATCACGTACACCTCGCAGCTTCGCTACCCACCATAATCTATAAGCCTCTCGCTGCGTTCCTCGCATCCATTACCTCCGCGATCGGGCCGCTACTCTTCTTCAGACCTTCTCGGAGGTGTTGGCTGGGGAGGTGAGAATATTGCCTCTGCATCGATCCTCATATAGGGTCTATAAGCCTGGGGTATATCCTGCACAAATCCAAATTGTCACCACACGTGATCTAGAGGAATCCTCTCATACTCACCTGGCCTGTGCCCTGCGATCCACCTCAATCGCTCTACACCCCTCAACTCCTCGGCTATATTCTCTGTTACCATATAGTTTCCGTAAGGCCGCCAACAGATATCCACAATCGTCACTCTCTCCCATACCTGCCTATAATACTCAAAGTCATCCGTCACGGCCTGGGATCTTGCCTCTGCTTCGCTCTCGACCCATCGTCTCAATCCCAACCTCGTACTCGGTTTCTCCCGATGGATGGATCGCCCATGGTCGCACACAAACAATGTGCTCATAGGCCCAACAAAGTTGTAATAAGTATGAACAATCCAAAGTTCGCTCGTGATTTCACCTACAAGCCCATAAACCCCGTATAGCTCCGCCAAATATGCAGTGCCCATGCAAACGTCACGTTCCTTTCATCATCTCCCAAATAACACACATCAATGCCTTTGGAAATCTTCCCCTTCGCCTCGGTAATGCATAATACCCTACCGCTATCATTAAAATTATCGCTAACCTTGTCTCCTCGGGTGTGCCGCATACATTATCCCATACGTAAATGACAAACTCACTGTTGTGTTAAATCTCGTGCGTATGGACCAAATACTGCTGTTATCGCTCCCCGTGCCGCGCTAGGTAATGCCTGATATACTAGTTTTCCTATAATTGGGAGTCTCAAAATACGGAACACATCTTCCAATGTTACTGTCATTTCCCCTGTTGGCAGATAGAAGGTATTTGTCTCAGGATTCCATCTCTCAATCAACACCTGTAACATATCATGGTTACGTGCGATTCGTGAATAATAGTGGATTCCACTTAACCCCAAACGATTTATCAATGTCCATTCAGCTGGCGTTACATCCGCTCGGATTCGTGACAACAGCGCTGGTACACTATCATTCATCCTCAACCCTGCCTCTGCCTGCATACATCCAAATAACAAAAAACCATTTAATTCCTCCAATCCCCCTGGGTTTTTTCTCAAATTCTAGAAATTCCTACAAAGAATCGTATCGTTTTCGTTTAACTGCACTGTATGAGTAACCGCATACGGTTATCCCTAACCGATATCGGTCCCTGTTACTTTCATACACCTTGCCTAAACAACCACCTACGACAATAATTTGAGCGTTTATTCCTTTCTATACCTACAAACATACCTGAAACCCCTGATCACCTACCCCGTAACACTTACAACCCTTGCTATCATGTTTTCTTTTTCATATCTACCCACTTAATCTCTTATTCATAACACATGCAAAAATCAAATCACAACCAAAACGTTTACCTCTTGGGTTGCAGTAGCTTGAGGTGGCCCTTGTCTTCCCTCTTGTCCCTGCCTGCTGGATGTTTCTCCTCATTCTGCCATTATCACCACCTTTTTCAACCCTGCCTTTCTGTCTTCTGAATCTCAGATTACAATCACTTTCCCTATCTCTTTACTCCTAATCACTCAAATCTCTCATGCAAATACCTATCTCAGTCGTCAAAAAGCATCACGTTCGCGTATTTAACTCTTGCATGGCTCTAAAAATAAGAACTTAAGTTGCCACCCTAGCTTTTCTATTTTTAGAAAAGCTCATAACTAAATAACCGGTATCGGTCATGTGACCGATATCGGTCTAGCAGCTACCGACATCGGTTCGCTAACCGATATCGGTTATAGACCTATCTTTTTACAACATGGTTCTTTTTCTTCATTTTCTACCTAATTTTTTTTTGTCGCGCCCGCCTTTTTCCTGCATAACAACACCATTATCCATATTTCTCCATCCACCACACATATCATTACAATGTCCATAACATCATCTATTTTACAAAAACAAACAAACCATCAACTAAGTCACATCTACACAAAACCAAAAACTCATCATTTGGATCCAACTCATCAGATACATATATAACAATGTCACAAAACCAGCCCAAAACATGCAACATTTCATCATATAACACATCATCCATATATATCAAAACATCAAATAAACTCATCATATATTCTATACCACAAAACCATCGACAAAATACTTAAAACATTTTCAACACCGCATATGGATCAAAAATCATCATATATATATATATACAAGTTTTCAAATATACAATGTGCCCTACATCGGGGCCTCTCGTGATCTCATCATACAACTAAGCCGCACGCAGCCGCAATAACTATCAAAAAACTAACTCGGCTCGCAGGCCGGTCCTCATATCAAAATATACTCGGCTCGCATGCAGCCGGTATCAAATATACAACCCGTACTCGACTCGCAGGCCGGTATATAATGAATAAATGAATCCATACATGAATAAATGACGGCACGCAGGCCTCTATCAACACAACCGGTTCGCAGACCGGTGCCCATGTCCCTATACAAAAACTATGTGGGGATCCCTCAGCTCTCCCCACCACCCTCAGCACCTCTCCCTGCTGGTCCCTGCGGTGCCTCTCGCCTCCTGCCTGTAACAGACACGCCGGCTGTGGCTGCACCTCCCTGCGATCTCTGACTACGTGAGGTCTCCGCTCGGTGTGCCGCATATGGCTGATACTCAGCTCCGGTACTATCAAGAACATCCTGATAGTACCGGGCCTCCGCTCTCGCCTCCATGTATCTATCCTGCCGCCACCGCTTGCAGACGGGCTGGTCCTCGACTCTACCGCCGCACTTCGTGTCTGTCGGCTGGTGGTGCTCGTGGGTTGCCTTGCCTTGCAGCGTGGTATCTATACTGCGTGCTGGGCTGTGGCGTGTGCTACTAGCTAATGCGCTGCTCGTGCTGTGCACTCGCCCGTGGCTTCACTGGGCGGTGGTGGTCGCCGTGCTCGTGCTCGAGCTTTGGGCTAGCTGCCGCCTATAAGACCCTATTCGTGCTCGCGCAGCAGCAAGCTGCCTCGTAATAACCGCACTGCCCCTCGAGCTGATCTCTCTCGCTGCGTCACCGCCGCTAAGTCTCGGTTGTGCGGCTGCATCTTACCTCGCCGCTCTCTCGACCAACCCACCAAACCTCGTATGCTCCGTGCACCCAAAGATCATCTACGCCATCATCTCGTGGCCTCTCTCGCAACCCAACTGGATCCAAGGGCTGTGGGTGCGGGCGGTGGGGCCTCTACATCATCCCTCCTGTCTTCGAGGGAAGGGAGGTGGCTCGCCCTGCCGCAGCCCCATCTCGCTGCGTACCTCTCTAGGGGTATCCTCTCGTACTCTCTCCTGGCCTCCGTCCTGCTATCCGTAAAGTGTACTGGATCCGGCCAGAATCGTACTCGGCCTCCTTCGCGGGTGATGACCTCGTAAGGTCTCCATATGATGTCTACTACTGTAGACCCTCTAATAAATGTCTATAATACGCCACATCTCGCCCGCAAGAATCGCCATGGCTGCCCACCACGACCCCAACCACCTCTCGAAAGCCATATTCGTATATGACTGTGGCCCCGGCCGCTGGGTAACCCTATAGCTCGATGCATATGATGTGCTCATATGCCCAACAATGCAGCAAAAATGTCGAACAGATACCGAATCACCTCATCCGGTGATAACCCCAGAGCTCTCTGTATAGCTGCACCAGATACACTGGTGCCCACGCATAGCAAGTATGCTCCTCAATCATCTCAAGCAACACCCCCATCAACGCCCATGGAAAGCGGCCTCCCTCTGAGTCCGGGAGGGTGAAGCAGGTGATCCCAATCATCATCAGCACAGCCAGCCGTGTCTCGTGTCGATGCGCACGGTACATGTCACCATACCCAATGCTCGCACGCTGTGATAGGTAAGTAGCGTGGCTGCATCTCCAAAAACCTGTAATATGCTGTCCATGGCAGTCTTCGATCTACACGGAAGATCGCTCTCCTCGATAGGTAGTCGAAGGATGCGATACACATCCTCCAACGTGATAGTCATCTCCCCAGTCGGGAGATGGAACACATTGGTCGCCGGATCCCATCTCTCGATGAGGGCGACCATCAGGCTGTGATCTCTCTCTATCGCTCTGTACCTCTGGACTCCACCGAGTCCCACCTCGCGCATGATCGCCCGGTGAGCTGCGGACACATGTGGTCTCATCGCGCACTAACAATGGGGCATCCTATCCGCATCGTCAATCGCCGACGTGCTCGCAAAACCAACCCACATCCTTAGACCTACTCTTTATCACAACATCTACTTTACCCTCTAAACCCCCTTTTATCCCCCGACCACACCCCAACTCTCTACCACCCCCTCTAAAGAACCTACCTTCAACCACCCAACCCAAAACCCACCTAACCCCAACCCATACAAATCCCATACCTACCCACAACTCAACCCACCCAAACCACTACCCGACCCAAAGCCCAAAATCTACCAAACCCAAACCCACCCAAAGCCCAAAACCCACCCCACCCAACAACCCAAACCCACCCACCCCAGCCCAAACCCGACCCAATGCCCAAAATCTACCCCACCCAACATCCAAACCCACCCAAAGCCCAAAATCTACCCAAACCCCCAACCCAACCAACCCCAACCAAACCCCACCCCACCCAACACCCAAACCCACCCAACCCAACCCATACCCATACAAACCCAAACCGACGCCGGCCGACATACGACCGACGCCGGTCCAGCCCAACACACCCTGTCCACACAATTTCCGACCGATGTCGGCCGAAGAACCGACATCGGCCGTGTAATCGCCGGAGCAAACCCCGCGTGGCCCCCGCCCATATTTTTCCATTTTTATACTTATCTACCCACCCAAACACCATAAAAACCTACCCACCCAGCCGACTTGCCCTATTTTACCCCTCTATCCTCTTCGTTTTTCAAATTACGTCAATTTACTCATTATTTCCTAAAAAATGTAAATTCCTACCCAAACCCCCAATTTCGCTTAATACCATTCAAATGCACAAAATAAAGAGTTCCGAGCCTACCCGTACGATGACACGTCGTCGTGGTGGGATGGGTGGTGGTGGTCCAGCTGGTCCAGCCCCTCCTGCTCCTCCCCGCTCGTGCCATGGCTCCACTCGACTCTCGCGGGTCCCGGCCAATCAACTGCTGCCTCCTCCTCACTCGGGCCCGCAAACAACTCACTCCTCCAGCAAAATAGCTCCACCTCACTCAATAAACCTCCAATCTCAACTCTCCACGTCAGACAAGTCAATTTGGTTTTCAAAATAACAAAGTGACAATGACAAGCCGTATTTTTCTTTTTATAGGTTTTTCGCCCTTAACCGATATCGGTTTCATTTTGCCCTAATGAACCGGTATCGGTCCCTTAACCGATATCGGTCATGTAGAATCGACATCGGTTTTTCTGCCAACTTTCCCCCAATTTTTTGCCCTTATTTACCATTTGCCCCTTTTTTAACCACATATCACCTATATCCACCTTTGCTGAACACCATTTGTTTACCTATTCGGCCCGACCCAAGGCCTCAACCTACCTATTCGGCCCGACCCAAGGCCTCAACCTACCTATTTGGCCCGACCCAAGGCCTCAACCTACCTATTGGCCCGACCCAAGGCCTCAACCTACCTACCTATTCGGCCCGACCCAAGGCCTCAACCTACCTATTTGGCCCAACCCAAGGCCTCAACCTACCTATTCGGCCCGACCCAAGGCCTCAACCTACCCATTTGGCCCAACCCAAGGCCTCGCCCTACCTATTTGGCCCGACCCAAGGCCTCAACCTACCCATTTGGCCCGACCCAAGGCCTCACCTACCTATTTGGCCCGACCCAAGGCCTCACCCTACCCTTTGGCCCGACCCAAGGCCTCAACCTACCTATTCGGCCCGACCCAAGGCCTCAACCTACCTATTCGGCCCGACCCAGGCCTCAACTTACCCATTTGGCCCGACCCAAAGGCCACCCAACCCATCCGGCCCGACCCAAGGCCTCACCCTAACCATCCGGCCCGACCCAAGTCGTAACCTAACAACTTGGCCCGACCCACTACCGTATCACTTCAATACCATACCCACAATCAACGTTTTATTTTATCCATCCATCCTGTACCTTTTGTTCCATCGAGCTCACTGTTCGTGTTTTAGCATGATTAGGGTCCTTGACTTGATCTATCGACCAACTTTGCCTAGACCTAGACCGTGACGTTTATCTCAACCAAACCAACCATTTGGTACTGCCGAACATGCCTAAACGTTCCTGTACCTTACCTGTTATATACCCTGGAGCTACTTCCTATGCCTTGGATACCAGGATTATATCACCCTTGTTTGGATAAACTATCGACCTTTGCCTATGCACTGCTGGTTTGCTCATCAAATCATGTACCCTAGTCGTACTATTGCATTTTACCATGCGTCTGCTTCCTTGGACCTACCCCACCATCTTACCATCCCCTCTACCCCATTTACCCTTTATCAACCCTATCCCTGATTTCCCGTTCACTCAATCTGTGATAGATTTGAGGGGGATTACCTATACCCTTAACAGGGGAAACCACTTCATATTATTGTCCGCGCAGCTTTACAAAACAAGCTACACGACAATAAGGGGCTAATGTAGACACCAAATTCGTGTCTTACGACCCCTTGTGACCCGCATCCCATTTCGCAACCTAACCTCATTACCTAAACCTTACACAATTATTTATTAATTACCTTGTAATTGATAAATCCACATCACCTTACCCGCCACCTCATTTTGCCACCTCATCATGACCTAGCCCTAACCCTAAACTAACCTAATTAAGACCTATGACTTGGTCTAGACTCACATCCATAACTAATGCCTCCTTACTCGCACCCAAAACCGACCTTCTAGCCACTTGACCAAGCCCGCAATCGATCTCGGGAGAAAAGTAGGAAGGTGGGCTATTTTACTAAAAATAGCCTACTTTTTCCTTACCGATGCCGGTTCCTACTCGACCACCGTCGGTTACGTAACCGCCATCGGCTCCCTGTAAATGGCCTCCCCAAACCAAAAACAAAGGATCGGAATTTCATTTTTGGGATCAGGTCGAATGATTTTTGAATCAACAGAGATCATTGGGAGCAAAAAGAGAGTCCAGATCTTCACTGACCGAAAGAGACGAGTGGAAATACCAAGTGTTTACAAAGAAAGGAGATCAGCTTGCATCTTCATCAAAACCAAGAAGTCACATCTTGCATGTCCTCTCGTTATAACATTTCTTATGCCTTTTGAATCACAAGTCCTCATAAATCCATCCTGAATCCACTACCCAAAGATGCATATTACCTCTAACTATCATTCATCTACCTCTCATCACCTTATTTCCTAATACCACCTATATACAAATGCTTACAAACAACACAACTACCCCACAAAGCAACTAACCTACAGATCCTAGAACCCACCGGTATCGGTTATCAAGAATCGGCATCGATTATCAAGAATCAAGCATCGGTTCCTCCGATCAAAACCGTAAAACCATCCTTTCCCTACCAGCTTCAACGAAGCAACTTAATTGATATTTTATAGTCTTTTGTGTTAATTCATATTAGCAGGAAACCGACCACCTTCGAAAGGAAGTTTTATATTTCCTGGGCCCAAGGCGCTTCCTCATTTATTGTCTAATCAAAATCTTGTGGTCTTGTGTTCTTATTTACAGTAGTCCTTCCAAGACAAAAAGGAGTTCTTCGCAATCAGCCCGATCTTTCTCTACTACGTGACGCGCACACCATCTCGACATTCTATGTATTCCTCCTAGCCCCTAACCTTATCTCTTTCTAAAAGGAACGAAACATTCCGAGTGAAACACTATGCATATGCGTATTTCACCATTCTTCTTCCGCACATGTAACATATTAGCAACCCAGGTACTATGATGAATTGGAAAAATGATTCTTGCATCTAACATTTTCTGAATTTCAGCTTGGATGAAAAGGCTTAATGGAAAGGCTTAACGTCATCTTTGAGTGGGATGTCATGCTGAATGTCCTTAGGCTTAAATGACTTCAGATCGGCATAAGACCATGCCAATACATCCATATATATTTTTAGCAATTTGAAAAATTTCCACTTTTCCTCGGGTGTACAACACTTCCGATGTTCATAGACTCGAGGATGTTCTACAGTGCCCAAATTGATAGATTCAGTTTCTGGAGAAGAGCCAAGGTTATCCTGTCGCCTTTTCTTGACAAAATGGTCATGCTTATCAAATAATCATTCCAGGGAAACTAAACCTTTTGGGTAATCTTATTTCCCTTGAGCTGACATATGCCCTGACTTTCCACCGATTCCTGTGCTTGGCCTCGTGAGAGACTCATGACACGCAAAAGTTGATCCATCGAAATGGAGCTCTTTGAAATTTTCTGGATTTCTCTAGAAAAGTGATAAGTTGATTATCATCATTGAATACCTGCCAGTGTTGTGAATTATCTAGCACACTTGGGTGGAAAACTACCTCAATGGTATATGTGTCCATCTTTAACCCTGGGTGAGGGAGCATGAGAGAGGCCGAGACAACCAAAGAATCAGCCATGTCATTCTAAGCTCACGAAACTACTTTGATTGAGAAAGCATCAAATTCCTTGATGTTATCCCACATACATTGCGGTAGTGTCTGAGCCTGCCATTCTTTACTTGGTATACCCCTTTCACTTGATTGATGATTAGCTCAGCATCACCATGTACTCTCAAATTCTTAATTCTTTTTTCCTTTGTAGCTTGCATGCCAAGTAGCAAAGATTCATACTTGTAGTGTTGTTTGTATTGAAAAAATACAATTTGAAAGAAAGAGGGAAAATATCCTCCTTAGGAGATATCAAAATGGCCCCAACACCGCACCCACTTGTTGCACAACTACCATCGAACTGTAGTGTCCATATCTTGTTGAGGTCCTCCTCTTAGATGAGAACTTCCATTTTATCGGAGTTGGTGGACAAGAAATAATTCCCCATCCCTGATGATTCGAAGAGAATCTGGGCCTTGGGGTCATCAGAGTTGGTGACCAGATATTTCTTTTGTGATTCAGGCTCCAACATCTACATCACTCCTTTGACAGGGATTCTGGCTTTGGACCAGTCCATATGGATTTCTCCACCAACTTCCCTGCAAAACTCCTCCCTAGTAATATTTTGTATGGCTGGAATATCAGCTACGAGAATAGTCATTTTAACTCTTTTCTCCAGGAATGCTGTGAATGTGAACTGTGCATCCTTGATCTAACCTATTAATGGTACCTACTTGGTTTCCATGGAGTAACACCTACCAAAAGGTTTAGTGAGTGTGAGGCCCAAAGCATGGGTGACCTTTGCTAGCATGACATTTTCAGATGCTCTAGAATCAATTATGCAGTTGCTTAGCTTGTGACCATTAATTAGGAGAGATAGATAAAAAGGTTCAATTTTACCTGATGCGGACATTGAGGTAATGTTTATGCGGGATGCAGGAGGAGTGGAAAGAATTCCTTTTGGAGAAATGGGGTGAGAGATGGTAGCTTGAATTTGAATATACTTGGTTAATCTAACAAGCTGCTCGGGGTTAGACTGAAGGTACTCAGCTTTAGACATTTGGATCTTGGTCCTTTTGGCATGATCGACTATATCGAATGCGACCAAGGGTTGTGTTGACAAAGGAATGAGTCCTTCATTCCGTGATGGTAGAGGAGTGGTACTAGTATTTATGGGAATGGAGGGAGGTTGATTGGAGGAGAAACAAGAGGAAAATATTTCTTTACAAAAGGCTTAATAGGAGGTTGAGCAGGAAGGGGATTACCTCTTTTAGTGATGGTTGGAGGCGTATTTAATATGGCCTTTTCCTTTTGTATTTTAGCAGCAACTTCTACTTCTTTTCCTTGTGAGTGGGTGAAAACAACATATGACTATCCACTTGCATACCCTTGGGTACCTTCCTCTTCATCAGATTCCTCATCTTCAAATTCCATATACCCGATTGTAGAGTCATCAGTCGGTTCACCGACATCTTGATCATCTTCACCTTGCGATGAAGGTTCTTCATAAATTTGCTCATCTTCTTTGATCTCGACCAAGGCATTAACCAGAGGGGCCTCAAGTGCTAACCTTGGAGCAGCAACAGGAAAATGTGGCCTTTGGGGGCATTGTGGGAGTGAAGTTCCTCGTGGGATATCCCGGTATGGAGTGCTAGACAAAGCTTGAGCTAATTGCTTCTTCAATGTGAGTAAATCATTTGCCATCTTTTGGAATGCTGGATCTGATGAGGTGGCTTGAGAAGGAGCCAAAGCCTTTGATTTGGATGGCTCTCATTTTAACTCACTAGATATAAGTAGGTTGTCCTCTATCCGAATGGCCACAACTTGAGTGAGAACCAAGGTGGCGATTTGTTCTGCAAAAGTAAGAAACTTACCCTTGAACTCATGGCATTCACAATAAACACTTTGATTCTCTAGTGTTGGCAACATGGCAAGTGGCACATGGTTGATTAGTGAATTGAAATGGGTGATAAAATCACGCATGGTTTCATTGGCCTCCTTCTTCAAATGAGTGATCTTTTGACAGTAACGCAAACACGTATTTTGAAGGCTTATACATGTCTTCAAATGCACACTCGTAATGTGGCCCAACTAGTGATGGATCCGGCTGGTAAATGTTAGAACCACTCTGATGTAGGCCCTTGCAAGGTCTTGAGAAAGAGACACACAAATACATATTTGTGAGTCACATCTAGAATACTGCATGACATAATAAATGTAGCAATATGCACATCCATGCTTTGATTTCCACTCCCATCAAATTTTGGGAAATTCTTGCGATTTCCATGAGGGAGGGCATGAACTGGATGTGGTAGTGCAAGAGGGCCCATGGCATTTCCCCATGGTACTGCCATTTGAAATGTGGGGAAAAGAACACGAGCAGGGAGCGTGGTTCCGCTTAACAAAAGAGCACTGCAGATAGATGTCGAAGCACCTTGTGAAACCCGACTCTTTTGTGGAGGCGAGGCACTTCTTGCTGATCGATCCACCGAACTTAATGACATGAATCGTGTTGGTGTGATACTAAAATTGTGCCTTTGAAGTAGATCAAAGATTGGATCAAATTCTCCATGAAATCTTATACCATGAGTAAATTGTTCACCCGCCAGTGTAGCCATTCAAATATGCAATAATTTAGAGTAGATATACAACAATCTTTTTGTTTGTACTTGCTGATTTTCTGATTTTTGGCAAAAATCAGCAACATGTACTTTTTTAATATTTAAAATTTATCCTCTTTAATAACAACCGATTGTGGTTTTTTGACAAAGATTAGCAAGGATAAAAGGTGGGTTATTTAGAAAGTTGATTTTCAGATCTTCGAACTAAATTTTGTAAGGTTTTGAAAAATATCAGAAAATATCAAGATTCTCAGATCTACGGAAATATACAAATTTTTGTAAAAACTCAGTGAACTAAAAGCTCCTATCTGGTCCAGATCTATGGATTTTCCTAAGGAAATTTTCAGTTTCGATCACTTCTACAAAAAAATAATTTTTAACAAAGGGTTAAAATTGAAATCTGGTAGTGATTTTCATAGTTTTTAAATTATTTCCTTAGCTCGATCCCCAGTAGAGTCACAAAAACTATTGGTTTGAAAATTTGTCGGATGGGTAGATCGTGGGGAAACAAGCCAACAGTGTGCAGGGCATAGCCCCTCTTTGAGACAACAAAGTGAAACTGGTTTATTGTTATTCTACCAGCAGGAACCTATGCAAGTCTTACAGTATTCTACCTTCAGGGGGTTTGGGATCTCATCCCAGTAGAGGTAGTTTCAAATGACGAATAGAAATGTGAGAGGGGAGGAATGGAGGAAGGATAGATCTGAAGGGAGAAAAGAAATGAATTCCAAGATAGAAAGGTCAGAAGGTTTATGCTTTGGGTTGGTAGTAAATAGAGCCAAACTTACTTGCATAAACAAATAAAGCAATACTGATGAACAAATGACAAAGGTAAGAAAGAATCCAATAGAATAGAACACAGATCTAACTTAAGAGAGATCTAATGCACATAACACATAAATTCAGCACAAAGTCTCAATGTATGTATTAATATTTTCTTCTGTTACAAGAAAGTACAAAGTCTTTCTCTCCTCACTTCTATTTTTCATACAAAACTATCCACCCAGAATACAACAAGTATTCCAGTATTTATAGAAGGAGGAGGAGAAAGAAGACAAAAAGAAGCCAACCACTTATTTACAAAATATCTAAAAGTCAAATGTTGACTTTGGGGCAATTTTTAGGATGGCAACATCCCATGGTGCAACATGGATGATGTCATCACGTGTGCCAACATGCTTTTAAATATTTTACAAAAATGGAAAATCCATCCCGTAAGAATCTATTCATCGTCGTCTCTCGGCTTGAACTTAGCTTCTGGCTGAGGCTCAAGGGAGTCGATATGACACTGTGCCTGATATTATACAAACTTGCCATTGATTTTTGAAGTTGATATTGATTGATCAGACCTTTGAAATGGTCATGAATTACTTCGCAAGTTTCTTTCTCATTTTTTAGCTTGTCGGGAAAATCAGTGTACTCTTCGTTTGCATCGATCAAAGAGCCGATAAAGTCATAAAGAGACCAAGAGGTTGTTGATGAACTCGATCAAAAGTGACCTCTTGCACCAGGCCTTGAGAGACAATAGCCTTGAAGTGCTGAAATGTATCATTTGCTTCTCTTAATTCATAGGATGCATTGAGAGTCTAGGAGACATCTTCAAACTGCTTTCTCCATGTTATGTAGTGCATCCAAGGCTTCTTCCTTGAATTTTTCGATTCTTTCCAGGATGAATTCCATTTGATCGACCCAGTAATATAAAGTGGTGAGAGCTTTATAATGTGCCCGCGGGTGATTGATAATGCCGACCTTTAACAGGTCATCAGCCGAACAATTGACCATCATCTGGAATGTTCCTTGTTGTAACTTAGCATTATCCAACCTCGTAAAGGGATTCTCGCATCGCTTCTAGCTCTTTATTTCCTTGAGTTATATCTTGGTGCAGCAACGTGAACCTACCAATTATCACCTGACCATCCTAGAGGATCTTCTCAATCTAGGATGACACAGCTATACCCCTGTTCAGTAATATTTATGTATTCATCTATTTTCTCTTGGTCGGGAGCTTGAACAGTTCTACAAAGAGTTCCTGAAGGAGCTTTTCCCTTTTTTGCAAAGCTTAGAGGAGATGTTTATTCTATTCTTTGAGCACTCTATTGTCCTCTTTGGCCTCTAGTAGCTTCTTGCAGAGGGCATCTATAGCTGACAAGGCTTCTCCTTGCAAGCTTTCGATGATGTTCCCATTGTGACTTGAGTCACTGTGAAGTCTATAGGAGACAGATCTTCTTTCTTCTTTATGGGATCTCAGATAGGCTATCTCCATGACCCTTTCTCCTGAGGCACTTTTTGAGAAGCGAGTTATTACTTTTTGCTTCTTGTGTCCCTTTGTTGGAATGATAGAGAAGTCCATAGCTGCAATGGGGACTTTCCTCTTGTGTTGACTTAGGTGGTCGGAGATCCAACCAGGACTTAGGGGATCGGGATCGGAAGAAGAAGAAGAAATAGGGGTGAAAGGGGAGCAACTATAGTGGACTTGGGAAGAAAGTGGAAACACTTGGTGGCGGCATGGATAAAGAGTCTAATGCACTAGTGCTCACAAGGTTCAGAGTCACTACAGAGGAAGAGAAGGACATGGAGATGGAAGGGATCTATGATAGGATGGAGGAAACGCTAGAGGACAGATCTATGAGAGAGGAGAAGATGGAAGAGGAGGGAGATGGAAGGGAGGAAGATGGAGGAGAAGAAACAACCAAAGGAGTGGTTGTTTGAGGAGAGAAGAGGGGGAATAGAAAAGGGAATGAAGGTCACCTCCACAGTTGTAGTTGTGATAACATCCTGAGTGGATGTGTCCGTTAGAATATCTACCACTTATTCTCATCCTAGGGATACTAAGTCCACTATTTTCTTTGAGGCAGAAGGAGGGCTATCAGGAGCTTTCTCCTGCTTGCTTGACTCTCCAACTTCATCCTTTCCTTTTCCTTTGGCAAGTGATCTAGCTTTGGAGGCACTCTTCCTAAGGGGGAAGTAGTGAAATCCACTCCAAGGTAGATGAGACCATTTCATTTGCACCAATGCTCAGTGCATTGCAACGTGGGTTGGACCCTTTCTTCTATGGTCTTGGGTGCCTTGGTCCTATCGATGCTTGCAAACAACCAATCATCCCCATCCGTGTCAAGGTAAACCTAATCAATTTTCTTGATCAGTTTCTTGGAAATATTTTGGGATGATGGAAACTCCATAGTGGATGATCTCTACCAATGCCAGCCGGGAGTGATCCTTTCACCTGATTTCAACTTCGTGGTTCACGACATCTATCCATATGTCCTCGATCTCTGGGACATGGATGGGATCGATATTTTCCTTGGGGAGGCAACTTCGGTAGTCGAAGGTTGGCCTTGCTGGGAAATCATGCTTCAGGTTGAGAAATTCCAGCTCTACATACATCTCCTGGGCTTTACTCAGTGAGGTGCAAGTGTATCTGCCAACCGTGAGGGGGAAAGGAGTTCCCCTTTCTTCCTTTTCATACATTTTTCATGATATGTAATTAGCTACCTTGAGAGCTCCAGAAGGATCAGCTTGGGCCTTGCATACCTTGGAAGCTTTGTTGGCTCACCCAAGAAGTTGGCAGCTCTGAGATATGTGAAGGTGGGGAATTGTGTAAACAAATCCCCCACTTCTTCATTGTAGTGATCGCACTCATACTGGTGTGACCATGTGTCATGTTTGGCCTCAATAGGCAGATGATGCCATAGAAGGCATCATTGATTTTGTTAAACTGGGTGATATTGTTCTTGAGCCTTAGCTCTACGTTGTATTCATATATCTTTACCCGAGGCCATACCCCATTTTGAATCAGACCCGGGTAATCTCTCTATGAGGCAACGCCATATACGACATAGGAGTTCATATAGAACCTCTCAATCGTTAAAACCTGTTGGAGTTTCTGTGAGATAGTATCACTAATAATCTCTCCCCAAATTGAAACGTTGCTCAGAACATTCTTTCTCATGGTCTCTAAGTACATGAGCATCTATTTGTGAAAGTAGAGGGCATCAGGAAGCCATAATACTTTGCTGAGGAAAGTGATGGTATCACTTAGCTCCTATGAGAAATCACTACAGTGGATGGTCTGCGGCCATCTGCTCACCACCTTTTTGTTCTTTCAGGTAAACCTCATTCATCATCTACATACATTTGTCTTCATTGTCGGTCCATGTTTTTAAGCATTCTTCAATGCTTACTGCTACATACTAGCTGTGGTGAGGAATGCCCAACATGATTTTGAAGTGGTGGGCGGTGAGGTTGATAATCACCTTGCCCTCCTTATCTTTGACACATCTTGTGTCTTTATTGTAACAATGGGCCACCAACATGATGAACTCATTGTTTATTGCACTTACTGGGAGTCCTGCTGCAAAGTGTAGCCCGCTGCCTACCAGTTTGTCCATCCATGGGCTACCGGTAACTTGTTTGGTTCTGGCCCAAAAATTGTCCATATCTATGTGTCCAAGCTCTGAGTCTCTGATGTCAAGACTGCATTCTGCAAGTGAGTCAGGCATCCTGACCCTCTGATATTTGTATTTCATTTCTTGCTCTGTCAACTTAGCTTTTCCTTTAGACTTAGTTGGCTTCTTGCTCGACAAAGACATGTGTGAGCTTGAGGATGGCTGTTGTTGCTCTGCATGGAGAATCAAAGAGGTCCAACATAGAAGAGCCATGTCAGCCATCATGTTATTCATAATAATAGCTTGCAAAATGAAAAATGAGCTATTATAAGCCTTAAGGCGCAAGGCGCAGGTTTATAGCATGTTGTAGGGGCTTAAACAGGCTGGGTGCACTTTTGAGGATGTCAACATGTAAAAATATGTGCCTGTGTTGAAAGGGGGAAAGCCACGCCAAAGGATTATAGAGGGGCACACTTTTGAGGAGTGTTGCATGAAAGATCTTAGCGCCAAAGAGAAAGGTGTGGGGCATGGGTTTGTAACACACAACATGTAGTGTTGGTGTTAAGGTTCATGCGCCAACGCCTTAGGAAAATTGCTAACTGGGCGCTGCTAAAGATGATGTTGCATGGTTTTACAGTGCACCCAAGGCATGGTTTTGGAATGTGTTGCATAGAAGCTTAATGTGCCAAAGGGTTTATAAAGGGCACAGATTTGGGGAACACAACATCGAATGTTGATGTTGATTGGGATGTGCCTGCGCCTTGAGGAGATTTGTTAAGTGCTTATACCTGGTGTAGGTTAAGAATATGTCACATACAGGATAGTGCACCTTGGCGTGACTGTGGGGTTTACAACATGAAAGGACAACACACCAAAGGAAAAAGACTACTTTTTGCATTTTTGATCTCTTTTCCCTTTGCATGACCCTTTTCTCTCCCTTTTTAATTTTTGCAAAGTGTCAAAGAGAGGGTTTGTGGGATTTTGCAGAAGGCAAGATCCTTCTTAGATATAAAGGATGGTTTATTCAGAGGTAGAGCCTTCCCAGATTTATAGATCTGGAAGGAGGGATAATGGTGTTTCAGATAGTTTAAGTTTTTTCATTTAGATTTTTAGATTTAACCTTTTTTATAACAAACCTAAAACCACCGACAACCAAGAAACAAAACCACAAACAATAGTGAGGGATAAAAACCACTTACCGGGGATAAATAATGATGAAGGAATGACATGTGAGGCTGATGGGAAAGGCTGACAATCACAGAGGAATAACTTTTCACAATTTTTAAGTCGTGAAAATGACAGGTGTGAACCACATATATATAGGAAAATACCACATTTATTGCGCCACCAACCACCTTTGGCGCGGTTGGTGAAGTGTCAACACCACGTTTCCAAAGTGCCTATGGCGCACTTTTCAGGATGTTAACATGATTATAAATGCACCTTTAGTGCATGTTCTTTAATGTCGACATAACATTTTCAGTACCAAGGGGAAAAGGGGCACACATTTTTATGTGTCGACACATCAATTTTTGCGCCAAAGGTGCATTTCTTTGGCGCAGGCTTGAGGATGTTGACATGTCAATCTTAGCGCCTTAGGGGCGCAACTCTTGTCATGTTGATATGCCTTTTAGGGTGCCAAAGGATCTTCAAAGGGGCACACTTTTCTTGATGTTGACACAACAATTTTTGTGCCTAGCTCAAAAGGCTGAAAAATGGCTAAGTTCTTTAAAACTTGATTTTTGGAAGGGAAATTTTAAGCCATTTTGAACGTTAGTAGACCTTCTTAGGGGACCAAAATGAAATTTTGGTATGGTTACCTACAAAATTTCCCTTGTCAATTTTACAGGATAACAGGAAATAAATAATCTAATCTAAGCAAATATGCAGAAATAGCATATTTCCCCTAACTGCTCCTATTGCCCCTCATGGAAATCATCCGGGAACAAAATATGCAAGATAGAATATGATCCCAAAAACATTGGGATGAGAACATTATCACTTAATTAACTAACAACTAAGGACAACTAATATTTATTGACATAAGTTAAAGTATTTAATTAAATACTTTAACTTATTACATTTATTCAAATATCAACTAATGATGAATTAAGCTAAGTTTTATTCATAACATTCCCCCCTTAATTCAACATGATCTCAAGTGAACAGGAGAGAAATTATCTAAAACCCTCAAATTTACCTCGAGCAAGTGACTTTGTGAAGACATCTGCACGTTGCATATCTATTGGGCAATATTGGAGTTGGATGTTGTTGTTTTGAACATGTTCACGAATGAAATGTACCTGCACCTCAATGTGTTTGGTGTGCTCATGAAAAATTAGATTCGAACAAGTTTTACTACTCCTTCGTTATCAACATGTAGGATAGTTGGATATTTCTATGGTATTCCCAATCCTTCAAGTATACATCGGAGCCATATCACTTCACAAACAACTCCACTTGCTGCACGATATTATGATTCTATGGAGGATCTTGAAACAAAAGTTTACTTCTTACTCCCCCATGATATTGGTCTAGATCCTAAAAAGAATACAAATCCTGAAGTGGATTTCCTATCATCTATGTTTCCTGCATGATCTGAATCTGAATATCCTATCAAGAAGAAGTTATTATTCTTCTTGTATTCTAGGCCATAGTCCATAGTTCCTTTGATGTACCTCAGTATCCGCTTTGCTACTTTCCAAATGAGAAACCCTTGGTTCTTACATGAATTGTGAAAGATAGCTGACTACATAGCTGATATCCGGCCTAGTGTAAGTCAAGTAGATGAGACTCCTAATCAACTACCGATAGAGAGTTGCATTTACTTGTGGTGATGGATCTGTTTGAGACAGTTGAAGTCTTGTCTCCATAGGTGTGGAAAATGGCTTACAATCCATCATATTGAATTTCTCAAGCATTTTCTTGGTGTATTTCAATTGTGACACAAAGATATGATTTTATTTTTGCCAAACTTCAAGTCCAAGATAATAATGTAGAAGCCCGAGATTGGTCATGTTGAATGATCATGTTAGATCTTTCTTTGTTGACTCAATCATCCTCACTGATCCTCCAAAGTGATGACTAGATCATTGACATATACTACAACGATCACTATCTCCCCCTTTCTTTTTGAGATAGAGATTAGGATTATATGGACTCTTGTTGAATCCATGTTGAATGAGATGCTCGTCGATTTTTATGTACCATGCCCTGGGAGATTGCTTTAGACCATATAGTGATTTTATTAGTTTACATACCTTTTCATCTATACCTGGTATGACAAAACCTTCTGGTTGATTCATGTAAACTTCTTCCTGTAAATCACCATTAAGAAAGGAAATTTTCACATCCATTTGGTGTATTTTCCAACCAAATTGTGTAGCTAGAGTGAATATTAACCTGAAAGTTTTTATCTTAGTTGTGGGAGAAAAAGTCTCCTCATAATCAATGCCTTCTTTTTGAGCATATCCCTTAGCAACTATTTTAGCCTTATGTTTATCAATTTTGTCATCTGCTTTGTACTTCATTTTGAAGATCCATCTGCATCCAATCAAATTTTTACCTATGGAAGATTTGTAAGTTGCCATGTATTATTTTTCATAAGTGACTTATATTTTGCATCCATAGCATCTTTCCAAGGTTTAGATTGTAGGGCTTCTGAAACTGAGGATGGCTCAATAGTTTCAACAACTTTACTCATTAAGGCCAAATTGACCTCATTTCAAGCCATACTGCGAGTCCTCATTCCAGTGGTAGATGTGTCGGGGACACTATCCAATTTTACATCTCTAATCATACTTGTATACCATTTAGGCATACTTTTTATGGTTCCTATGGGAGGTTGAATTTCATTATCTTCCCCATCATCACTGTCATCATCAAAGTGATTACCATCCTTTTTTTTTACTGTAGGGATTATTTTTTCATCATGTGAGTGTATGGAAGGAGCATCTTCTTCTTTCTTCTCAAAGAACTCAACATCCCGACTAGTGTATACCATTCTTGTTCTTGGATTCATAAGTCTAAAGCCAGGTGCTTCATCACTGTATCCAAAGAAGATAATTTTTTCTGATTTAATATCAAGCTTAGTTCTTTGTTTCTTAGGAATGTGCATACTTGCTTTACATCCAAAAACTCTAAGGTGTGAAATAGATGGCTTATGCCCTGACCATGATTCATGTGGTGTTACTCCATCAAGAGTTGTAGTGGGAACTCTGTTTAGTAAATACACTGTTGTTTTAGCTGCTTTGGCCCAAAATGTTTTTGATAAACCTGCATCATCAATCATACATCGCACCATATCCATGATAATACGATTTATCCTTTCAACAACACCATTTTTTTACGCAGTGTGTGAGGAGGAGCCATTTGACAACGAATGTCATGTGTTTTCAAAAAATCATTGAACTCATTGCTGGTGTATTCTCCCCCTCGATTCTGAGCGGAGTGTTTTTATTTTCCTACCAGACTCTGTTTCAACAAGGGCTTTAAACTTCTTGAAAGTTTCAAAATCTTGGTCTTTTGTAGAAAGACAATATATCCACATTTTTCTTGAAAAATCATCAACAAAGAGCATGAAATATTGAAACCCAGAGTGGCTAGGTCTCATTGGTCCGCACAAATCGGTATGCACCAAGTCAAGTTTTTCCTTAGCTTGAAATGTACTATGTTTGAATGGTGCTCTATTTTGTTTTCCTACCAAACAATGTTGACATTTATCTATACCCTTTTTTAGAGGTGGTAAACCCCTAACCATGTCGTATCGACGAAGTGTGTCAAGATAGCCAAAACTCACATGTCCAAGTCTTCGATGCCATAGTTGAGCTGATGATGTATCCTTGGCTAAAAGTGCTTGATCATTTTGTTGAACAAAATCCAACTGAAACATTCTTCCAACATTCGAAGCTTTTGCAACAATTTTTGAGCTTCGTGACTTATCTCGAATTAGGCACATCTTTTTACCACCTTTACAATCAAAGTCAATTTTGAGATTGCGATCTAATAATTGACTCACGGATAATAGATTTTTTGTTAAACTAGGGACATAAAGAACATCTATAATTTTACAATTATGTTGCCCGGTGGTAGTGAAATGGTACCAATGCCTTCAACACTTTATGATGTATCATCACCCAAAGAGACATGATTTTTAGTGGGTGTTTTACTCATTATGAAGAACCAATCTTTCTTTCTTGTCATGTGTCGAGTTGCACCCGAGTCGACATACCAAATTTCATTTGTAGAATTGGATACTTCGTTTGACTGTGTAAAATAGAGGAAGTCATCATCATCAAATTGATCTTCCTGTTCGGCTATATTTCCTTGTTGAGTTGTTTTCTTCTTCCACTATTGATAATTTTGTCCCTGTTTACTCTGTTGTTGGACTGATTTTGTTTGTTGGTAATTAGTCTTTTTACCACTTGATGATCCTTGTTGGAATGTGTTGTACCAAAGTATTTTTAACTCATGTCCTTTTCGACCACAAATAAGACATTTTTGTTGGTCCTTTTGGCCTTGTTGAGAATTACCTTGCTTCGAGGTTGTTTACTTGACTTCACCTATTTTTTCCTTTTGATTAGAAGCAAGTGCCTCGCTTCTTCGTTTCAATAGTTGAGTGAATAGATTCTTCTTATTGAAGCATATTTAATAACTCTTCAAAATTTGTTGTTTGACCAGTTATGTTTAACGTGGTCACAAAAATCCTATAAGAAGGAGAAAGAGATCTCAATACTATAAGCACAAGTGATGTGTCGCTTACTTCTTCTTCCAAAGCTTGCAAAGTGATGCATGCAAATTTGCCACTCTTCTCAAAAACATTTCAACTTTCTCAGTTGGTTACATTTTAAAGTTTAATAGTTGACTTTGGAGATGAAGTATTGTGTTCTTATTTTTTGACTCATATATTGTTTTCAACTTGTCCCAAGATTATTTTGTTGTTGTGGATTCACGAATATGAGGTTGTACTAAATCCTCAAACACTAAACAAGATTATTAACTTTGCTTTTGATTTGCACGATCAAATGTAGTTTGTTGTGTAACATCTGTTACAAATCTTGTTAATGTACCAGAAACAACGGTCCATAGATTTTCAAAATCAAGTTGTGCGTGAATTTTTGTTTTCCATGCTGGATAATTATCATAACACAAAAGTTGAGAATCTGGCAAAAAGAACTTTGGCACCGTAATTGCAACCATTGTGAAAAGTGATAAATAGTAGAAGCAAAAATTGAACACTTTTCCCCCCTTAAAGCATGCACACCCCCAAAAATATTATTTTATTTATTTTTGGGCTCCTTTTCAGCCGTGTACAATGAATTTTTTGCACTATTGGCCCTGTTACAAATTTGGCTTTGTGGCCAATTTACAAAAATAAAATGGCTCTCTTGGACTCTTTGGCCTCTTTTCAAATACAAAAATCCTATTTTTACAATATAAATATTTTCCAAATATGATTAAAAACTAGACCAAGACGTAGATCTCACAAAAACACACACTTAAAAAAAAAAAATGACACCTCAATCTGAGGTACCAGTTGAAAGTTATGCCTTTTTTAAATTGCAATTTTAATATCTTTCCTGCCCCTTTCCAAAAATGGAATTTTTTTTTCCTTCTAATTTTTTTCACGACGTCCAAAAAGGAATTTTTTTAAAATCGAATTTTTTAAAACCAAATGCAGTAACGAATTACATGCATGCATAGTGCATTTTAGGGTGCAACTACAGTTCATCCACTTTACATATGCGTTATAATAACCCTTGGCCACACTTTTCTTTTATTGTTTCTCTTTGTACGCAGGTATTTCTTTTGCTTGGAGGCAACTTGTTCTTCCTTCTTCCAACGTAGCTCTTTTGTTGCAGGTTGCAAATATTCTCCTTGTTCAATTTGTAGTCTTTGTTTTGGATGCAGGCAAGTTGCAGATCATTCAAATATGTGATCTTCTACTCCTCTGGTAGATGCAGGTTCATAGAGAACCTTCCACGTTTGATTGGATCTCCTTTTTAAATGCTCAAATACAGAGAAGAGGAAGAAGAATAAAAAGTACATAGAAGAGGAAGAACAAGTAATGTGGGGAGCTTGAAAAGCTTGGGTACCCACAGATCAAAAATATTGTGTGTGTGTGTGTGTGTGTGTATTTAAATGCTTCCAATTTTAAAAAATGCACGTACAGTTTTTTTTTTTTTTAAATACCAGAGAATGAAACAATTTCACCTTTTACAACAGATTAGCATCCAAGTCTACAAAGGCATGTGATTGCGCTCTAGGTGTTCTTCAACTACAATCAATCGTGATTCGTGGTGTGGAGTTAGGTAGGGGCTGTGAAATGGTTGGGGCATCTATGGCTCCTCCTAGCTCTGTAATTTCTCCAGATCTCCCTAAACTTCCCTAAAAATTCCTACACTCCTCTCTGGATCAGAATACTACTCTGATACCAAATCTTGACAATGAATACTTGAAAAAATATATTGACAAAGAAGCTTTGCACAGAAACAAGATGGTGCTTGTGTATTTTATTAATATCAAAATCAAGCATTACGTAGAAAATGAGAGATCTACAATATTTATAGATATTGGACAGCTTCTATCTCATCCATAATATATGGAAACAAATAAATCTAATCTAAGCAAATATGTAGAAATAACATATTGCCCTAATCGCCCCTATTTCCCCTCATTGAAATCATCCAGAACAAAATATGCAAGATAGAATATGATCCCACAAACATTGGGATGAGAACACTATCACTTAGTTAACTAACAACTAAGGACAACTAATATTTATTGACATAAGTTAAAGTATTTAATTAAATACTTTAACTTATTACATTTATTCAAGTATCAACTAATGATGAATTAAGCTAAGTTTTATTCATAACAACTATCTCCAAGTTGTGGGACTTGTTACTTGAGATAAAACTCAAGAGAAATATGGTTCTTCTTCCTAATCCTAGTGCAAACTAACTCTATTGAGATGAATCTACCAACTATATCTGTTCTACAATTTCCAAGGGACCAGGGAGAGAGAAACAACATGCAAATGAAGGAAAACTACACTATAAAGGTGATGCACCAAAAGAAGGGAATGAGAACAATTTTCAATGTGTGAAAATGGAAGAAAATGCAGATAAGAGAGGGTGATGACAGTTCTCCACAGTCGAATAATAGCATTCACAACACAATTCCATGCATATATAATAATAATAGGCCCCTGCAAGAGTATAAAATAGACACAAACATCTCGTAATAACATTAGAGAGGCAAGGATAATGCAAAAATGCAGCAAGGGAAGATACATCTAGAAAACTTGAATCTATTTTGTCATTAATATGCACAGTCCAAACTATTACAAAGGAAAGGTTTGGATCACCATGCAAGGAGTCCACTACAAAGGCCTGCAACACATTGTTTCACAAAACCAAAATGACAGAGTTTTCCTACTCAAACTATCCTCTCATAGAAATCTAAGATGTTCGATTCATTTTCCTCCTTAATTGTCATTACTTTAGTCCACTTGATGAAATAGTCTATTTCTGTAAGTATCCACTTGTGGCCTTGAATTTAATTTGGATTGATAACTCCAATGAATTCCAATCCCCATTGCATGAATGACTGATCTACTGAGATTGGACAAAGGGGCAGCGCTATTAGTCTTTCTTTTCCTGTGAAGAGTGCACACTTCTTGCACCTTTTAATCTATGAGTAGCAATCAGTAAACACCGTAGGCCAATAGTAACCAACTTTCATGATCCTGAGAGTTGTTACTCATGGAGAAAAGTGGCCTCCCACTTCTCCATCATGGAACTCATGTAATACCTTCTCAATATGATTTTTTGGGACACATCTCAATAACACCCCATTCACATCCTTCTTGAATAGGATGCCATCAATGAGCACATACGAAATGCATTGTAATCTGAAATATCTCCTCTTAGCTTTGTTCCATTCTAGAGGGAAAAAACCTATTTGGAGATAATGTACCATGTCTTGAGTCCAACATAGAATGGGTGCATCATTTACTGGATATTCTTGATCATTTTGCAGTAGCAAGACAACCTCTTCTTCAATTTTTGACTCGGCTTGTTTTTTGGAAGTGAGCTTCTCACATAAACCTTTTCCATGAACAAACTTAGTCACTTTGATTTCAATATCATATTCCATCACTTGAGTGATCCAACCCTCCCTCTTCTCATTTAGATATTTGTTTAAGAGAAATTCTTGACACTAGCATGAGACACTAGTAGTTGAATCTTATTGTTCGAGACCAAGTTTCTGAACTTCTTCAAACCCCTAATGACAATAAGAAAATTCTTTTTAATAAAACAATACCTTACTTTGTAATCTTCCAGGATTTGACTAAAGAATGTTATGGGATGTTCTAAACCTTCTCTATTCAGTTGTACCAAGATAGTTGAGATTATATCTGATCCTCCAAAATCATATAACATGAAGTCTTTGGAGAAATATGAGTTGATAAGATTTGGAGCTTGTGATATTGCATGCTTGATAGCCTCAAAAATATCTTTGAATTTTTTGTTCATTTGAACGTAAGACTCTTATTCAACATCATTGTTAATGGTTTCACAAGAGTGATAAAATTGGTCACAAATATGTGGACAAATTTTATCCTTCCCAAGAAGCTTTGGAGAGCTTTCTTATGGTGTGTCATTGGACGTGTTTAGATGGCTTCAACTCTTTCAGGATCAATTGCCAATCCTTATTTTGAAACAACATGGCCAAATAACTTTCCCTCATGTGCCAAGAATACACACTTTTTCAGATTCAACGACACTCCGAATCTTCTACACCTTTAAAATACTTGCTTGAGGTGAAGGAGATGGTCCACTGTATTCTTTGAGAAGAAAGTGATATCATCTAGATATACCAGCACCATCTTGTTGATTAAGCCTTTGAACTCCATATCCATAGCTCGTTGAAATGTTGCTCCGACATTTAACAATCCAAATGGAATATTCTTATAAGTGTATGTGCCCCATTTTGTAGTGAAGGTTGTCTTGAACTTGATCTTATTCCTTCACCATTATTTGGTTATAGCCTGAGTAGTTATTTCACAATGAGAACCTTTTCGAACCAGCTACAACCTACAATATTTTCTCCATTGAAGGGAGTGGATAGTGATCTTTGAGCGAAGCTCTATTCAAATGTCATAAGTCTATACGCAATATTATTTCTCCATTACTCTTTCTCACCGGCACCAGATTTGTAACCCAACTTGAATGTTTGATAGGAAAGATGATGCTGGCCTTAAGTATCTTGTTTAGTTATTTCCTCATGAGAGGTTCGATATGAGGATTCACCGGCCTTTTCTTTTTCCTGATGGGCTTGTATTCTAGATCTATATCAAAAGTTTGTTGTGCTAACTTTGGATTGGAACCTCTTAAATCCTTATAAGTCTAGGAAAATACATCTAGAAATTCTTGAAAAAGTTGAACAAATTCAGATTTCTCTTGTCGAGTACTTACTTTTCCAATTTGCAATGTCTTTCCTTCACCTACTAAAATAGGCTCTAAATCTTCACCCTTTACCTGAATATTTTCCTTCTCTTTCTGGAATTGATCATTTGGGTTGAAGATTGATTCCAAAGTCACAAGGCCTTTCGGTAATTTTTTAGTCCTTAGTTGCACCACTTGGTCACCATACTGCTGCTCCAACTTGTCTTGGTTTCTAGTAGAGAACTCAACTTCTTCTTATAGAAAATTGACAATTTTTTGATCATTCTCAAAGACTTTCCAACTTGCATTATTGTCTAGGACAAGCTGGTCTTACCACAACCTTGATATGGGACTGAGTTTTCTCACTTTTGATACTTTCCACAACATCAAAACTACCTCAATGGCTGCAAGTCTGTCTGCTACTTCATTCTTCCTTCTTGGGATGGAATTGATGTTAAAAGCTTTAAAATATTCAATGATGCCCCATACCCTACTTTTGTAATTCTTCAAAAGATCATTCTTGGAAGAATTTTATTCTTTTACTTGGTTCACGATCAACTCACTATCCCTAAATACTTGTAAGTTTTTAATACCTCTCTTTCTTGCCCAATACAATCCATGAATTAAGGCTTCATACTCAGTTGTGTTGTTTGAGTAGGAAAATTGAAAATGGAAAGCTGAGTAATATTTTGTACTTTGTGGTGAAACGAGCATAGCTCCTCCTCCTGTACCTTACCTACTCCTTGAGCCATCAAAGAAAAACTACCATACTTCATTATCATCTTTAGCGTCTAGCTTGGTAATGCTAGGGAGAAGTTGATTTTCTTCGTGTAAACAAAAGACTCCTAATTAAACTTCTTCCATTTCCTTGTAGGGATCAAAATCATTCCTTTTATTGGACCAATCATCAAGAGTTAAGTCCATAATACTTCGAGTTTGGAATTTGGTTCATAAGTTATTGGGAAATCTTCTTGATCAAATGTTGAGTAATTTACATTGATTAGATTTGGTGTATGAGGCTCAATATTAAAGTTTGCAATAGGATCAAATCTGATTATAGCCTTAGCTCCATACCTCATTCTGAATAGCATGTATGACCAATCAGTAGACAAATAGCCTCCAATTTTAGTGGTGAAGTCTCTTGACAAACACAATACAAAGAGTGGTGTCAAGTCTATGACTGACACATCTTATAAGACGGTCACATTGGGACATGCATGAAATGTGAGGCTCAATCCTTTGATTACTCCAACATTTGTTACTATTGTACCATCCGATTTCACAACACCTCTAGAAATGAATTCATTATGAAGACCCAGCTGATCATCTATTTGTTTTAGCATTAGAGACCTACTTGTTCACAAATCAATCATGTAATTATGCACCAACTTATCTCTGATGATCAATGAGATATAGAATGGTGGGGGATTTAATTTTTGCCTTGGTGGCCTCCCTGATTTCCTCCTTACTGAGTTTCATTGGTAAACACCTTTTCATGTTGATTGGATGATTGATTTGATGCTGACCAATTCTCCATAGCAACTTATAATAGGTCTCTTTGTCCTGGAATAACTAATAACTCCCACATTGATATGTTTACATTCATTTTCTTCATCTACTCAATGATGTTGAATGGAGATGAGATATCTCTCTACTACCCCTTTCTTTGCATAGTTTTTCTTACACATGGGTTGTTAGAAATGACATTTGAGTTGATCTAGAAGGTGGCTTGGGCTGACCTTGCACATTGGGAGCTGCATTTTGGTTACCAATACCTTGTTGGGTGATAGAGGGTTGTGGATAATTTGAATTGGATGACTATCCCTCTCCTATATTTCTCTTCTTGGACCATGTATTGGATGCTACACTTTGAGAAGGGACCAAATTTATACCACAAAAATCCTCAACTTTCCAATTGACAAGTGTGGTTTCATTCGGAGGTGCCTCTTGCTAAGTTTTTGACTATTGATTCTCTTATTGACCTGTCCCTTGTTCCACACCCATTGTTGTCACCATAAGAGCTTGATTCAAAGCACCATTGAAACACATTGATCTGGTTATGAGGTTGATTGCATGGGAAGCACCAGTCATATTCTTGAGCCATGTTATTTTTCACTGGTACCAAGGCTCTAGATATGGATGCAACATTAGGATTGTAAGGATGAAATGGCCTATTAGCAGGAGGTTTTGTTTGATTTTGACTTATAGTTTGAAAGAGTGGCCTATTAGGCTGATACAAAGGTCTATTGGGTTGGGTTTGAGGCTAGTATGACCTGAAATTTTGAGCTTGTTGCCTCTTAAGTGTCACCAAATCATTACCCAAGTTTTGTAGCTGCTTCATGACTTCTTGAAGCTCATTTGAGGTACTATAAGATGAGGTAGAAGCTTCTGACAAACTTTGATTTTCTAGAGCAGGGATAAGAGCTAATGTAGGTGCTTGACTAGTGTTTAGGGATCCTATTTCTTGATAGAGAGGCATGGTTGGCCTAGGTGCAAGTTTACCAGCTTGGATTAAGAAATTTTCAGCTCTAATAGCAATATTATAAGATATGGGTAAAGTTGTACCTCCCATGGATTGTATCATCATTTCAATATATGAGTTTAGAGATTTTATGAAGTATAGAAAGACACCTTTAACTACTGGTCTCACATCAAGTGGAATTCTATACCATGTCCTTTGAAAAATGAAGTTGAAATCATCCATCTGCTCATTTGGTGCTCTCTTGATTGTGGTTAGTTGTTCCAAAAGAGACAAGTTGTATGCCTTCTCTCCAAATTGATTATGAAGAGTGTGCACAAATGGTCCCACCTGGATAGATCCTCCTAAACCATTGCAAAGATTTACCATTAAATAAGGATGCAAACACCTTTACACCAACACCCATTTCAGCAATTTCATGAATTGCACAAACATTTGCAATGTTTTGGATGTGGTCAATCGGAGTCAGTATGGTTCTCTTCAAATGAAATATAGAATGTTCTTCAATGCCGCAATGGAATTGGATTTTTACATTGAGATTAAGTGGGTTGTTTCCGTGAAGATGACATAGGTATTTGGTGGCCCTTGTAGTGGTTGTTATTGTAGATGTGCCATTATAATTGGTCTAAGAACTCTAGTTGATTGAATGAAAGGCCTACCATGTGGATGTGTGGATAGTGTTCTATTTAGTGGAGATGGAAACCTTTGAGATTTTCTTCCCCTTATTCCTCTACCTAGAGATAACTCCAAGTATTAAAATATTCATTACTCTCTATTTCTTGACCCTTTTTTAAATTCTTCTAATAAATGTGCTGAGTTTAGACTACTAAAACCAGTGGATTCTACCCTTTTGGAGTCGTTAGATGTGTTATTTCAAAGCCTCTTACAAGATAGAATTTCACAACAAGAGAACATCAAACTTGCTGCGACTAAAATAAAAAATTCTTCATGTCCCACTAGGCATGCCATAATTGTTATCACCGAATCAAAACACCCTCCAATTTTCACAAGCATGTATGCTTGAGCTCACAGTGTGACTGGGTAACATGGGTATTATCTCCAAGTTGTGGGACTTGTTACTTGAGATAGACCTCCAGAGAAAGTTGGTTCTTCTTCCTAATCCTAGTGCAAACTAACTCTATTGAGATGAAGCTACTATCTCTATCCTACAATTTCCAAGGGACCGAGAGAGAGAAATAACATGCAAATGAAGGAAAACTACACTACAGAGGTGATGTACCAAAAGAAGGGAATGAGAACAATTTCCAATGTGTGAAAATGGAAGAAAATGCAGATCAAAGAGGGTGATGATAGTTCTCCACAGTCTAATAATAGCATTTGCAACACATTTCCATGTATACACAATAATAATATGTCCATGCAAGAGCATAGAATAGACGCAAACATCTGTAATAACATTATGAGATCCCGCTTGGAAAACCTTGACCCTGAACTTCAAATGGGCATAAATTTTGACCCGAAGCTCCAATTTTGACAAAATTAGACTTTTTAGAAATCTCTCAACATACTTTATAATAAAAAAACTAGCTTTCTTATTTTTAATGAGGGTAGGTGATGAAAATAAAAGAAACATCTCCAGATCCAAAAATTTAAATGTTCAGTCTTGTAAAATGCAAGAAATCCCTGAAAAACTCAAAGGGTCATAACTTGAGCAATTTTTAACATATTTTCACAAAATTGGTCTCATTGGAATGTGGTTTCAAGTACAACGCACAACAATAAAGAAATGTAGAAATTGATAAATATTTGATGGCAATTTTAAAGGAAAATTTTCCCAGTTATATTTGGTTATTGAAAAGTGGTTGGAGAAGCATTTAATGAGCATGGGAAATCATTCTTCATTGCTGCAAGTTATGGGGAACCTTGAGATTGCTTCGAAGGTCCAAAACCACCAACCACACTCATTTATCATGACTTGCAATTGATGGGAAAGGGAATTTCAGGAATTGCATCCCCTCTCTCTCTCCTCTCAAAATTCTATAAATTGATGTGTTGGGTTCATTCTAGAAGAGGATAGTTTGAGTAGAAAAACTATGTCATTTTGGTTTTGTGAAGCCAATGTGTTGTAAGCCTTTGTAGTGGACTTTTTGTATGGTTATACAGTCTTTTATTTGTAATATTTTGACTTGTGCATATTAATGAAGCAATAGATTCAAGTTTTATGGATGTATCATCCCTTGTTGAGTTTTTTGCATTTTCCTTGCCTATCTAATGTTATTACATATGTTCATGTCTACTCTATACTCTTACATGGACCTATTATTATTGTGTATGCATGGAAATGTCTTTTGAATGCTATTATTAGACTATGGAGAATTATCATCACCCTCTCGATATGTATTTTCTTCCATTTTCACACATTGGAAATTTTTCTCATTCCCTTATTTTGGTTCATCATCTATGTAGTGTAGTTTTCCTTCATTTGCATGTTATTGCTCTCTCCCCATCCCTTAGAAATTGTAGGATAGAGATAGTTAGTAGCTTCATCTTAGTAGAGTTAGTTTGCACTAGGATTAGGAAGAAGAACCAACTTTCTTTGGAGGTCTATCTCAAGTAACAAGTCCCACAACTGGAGATAGTACCCATGTTACCTAGTCACATCGTGAGCTCAAGCACACACACTTGTGAAAATCGGAGGGTGCTATGATTTGGTGATAACACCACCATTGTGGCAATTGAGGAAAGTCTAACCCATTCATATGCATATTTATTTTTTAAAGTTTTTATGTTTTGTTTGGGGTTTTACAAGTGATTATTTCATTCCATATTTATAGTGACATCCATAAAAGTTCGAGAGACATACATGCAATGCAACAAGAAGTGAACAAGTGCAAAGATCTATCGACCCTATCAGAACTAGGTTCCAACCATTTTCACATACCAGGGAACCTAAAATTGCAGACCGAGCATCCTGCACATCCCCATCCTTCTCCGTGCACCCCCATCCTTATCCAAGTGCCCCAACCTAGCTATATCACTCAAATATGCATTTTCTATTCCTATTTAGTTGATTGCCACTACGACACGATCCCGCAACCTTTGTGAATCAACTTAGGCTCTTCTAACCCTCTTTGCACTTTAGGGTTTCTACATTTCATTGCTTAGTTTTCTTGGGTTATTTCCTTTATTTATTTATTTGTTATTTATTGAAAACTTGCATTAGATTAGGCTAATATATTACATTTTTAGCATAATATGTAGTCTCTAAGTAGATTGGTGCGACCAAATATTTTTGCATTTAGATGGGTTGGACCGAGGGGTCGTGGGTTTGATACCATGACATACATGTCCATGCAATATGTGGTTAAAGGACAAGTTTCTAGGAGTGGCTGAGTTCTTTCAAGTATGAGAATGTGTCATGAAAGTTTGGGATAACCTATGATGTTCTCCAGAGACGTAAGTATGACATATATTGATTCATTCCAAGAGGAGAGTTAGGGAAAGGCTAAGTAACATAGGATCCCACTTACGCCCGATAGGTATGGATGAAGTGGCTAAGGAGATAGTTTTGATTTGAGCGGATGACACATGGTGTACCCTAGCCTACAATTAGTGGTGGGTGGAGTACCAATGGGTGCTATTATTTTTTTCGTGTTGGATGCATTAGCATAGGCACCAGTGCACAGAAGGGAGGGCCACTCAAAGGTCGAAACCTACCCCGAGGCTAATGCGGTGGTGGAAATAGTCGTATGATGTAAGTAAGATATATTGTGATTTGTATTTTATAGTGTGATTCATATTGAGTATGTAATGAGCTAACGACGTACTAAGATGGTGTAGGTATTACAAGTGATGAGTATTGAAGTGTGGTTGTGGATACATTGGTATGTACCTTGACGTGCAAAATGACCCCAAATGTCTTCGTAGGAGGGATATTTGAGAGAGTGGATCACATTACCGGAGAATACAATCACTTATCTAATCATGTAGCGGTGGTAGAGGCCACATGTAGAGTGTTTTAGTTGGAGAGAGATGAGGCTAGGAACAAGATAGCATGGGAAAGAGAGCAATTTGGAGGATATGGCCTAATATGGAACATGTTTGAGAGATAAATTCAGCTCCAAGGTGATATACAGATGTAGTTGTTGAGGCGGTGCCACTACAAACTTAACTAGAGGAGAAACAATCTCAAGCATAGTGACAAAGATCTAGTGGCAAGGCTTTGAGTTCTAGATCTCCTATAATGGCCTCTAATAGTAGTGAGGAGGATGTATGATATGTATGATATTGGTCATTGTCCCATGATGTTGTATCATGAAACTTTCGGGAGATGTATATACACTATGAGATCATTTTTGATATGATGATGTGTACTTGTTTTATTGTATGAGTTCTTGAGTAGTTGATTTGATTTGATTTGATTTGTTAAATATGTGATGGTATAGTAGTATATATTGGGAAGATGTTGTAGAGTAGACTATACATGTTGCTTATGTAAATAACATTATGATGATAGATATTAGAATGATGATAGGCATGGATAGAATATGATCATTAAATTGAACTTATAGTTAAGATGATATATTTTTCTCACTTATACGTGTTGTGTTTTCCTCCTAGTTTATTTAAGACATGGAATGTCTTCATTTTATTTAAATTTTTATTTTAAAACTTGTGAAAATTCACAAAAAATATCAAATATTTCAAAAAAAAAAAAAAAATAAAAAAAATTATAAAACATTAGAACAAACACTCACTTATCATAAGAATCCTACAATTGGAAAACACTTAAAGTCAATCATTCAACATTTCAATACAATCTTGATAAACATCATACTTTTATCTATTACCATAGTGATTGTGTCAATCTTAAAACTATCACTTTCTTCCCTTCGATGATATGCTAACTCGCTTGGGGTAGGTCACAAATTTATTTTTCCTTTGTGATATAACTTCACCTAGGGCAATCTCAACTTTGATCATTTTCACAATGGATTCAACAAGAGTGTCATAAAGAGTCTTTTTAACCGTGCTCTTCCATTCGATCCTATTCCCACTTGGGATAATTTGTATCTACTTAATCATCATTGTGGCACGCATTAGGGGCATGGTTGATTTTCTTCTTTTTCAATTTTTTGTTGCATTATTGATGTTTACTCTTTTTGGACCACTTACAAGTAGTGTGATCACATCTTGGTTCCTTTGTAACCCTGATCCTAACACCTACTTTGTATTTTGGGTTTGTTTTCCTTTTTCTATTTTCTTTGTTGTGTGTTTTTTTTTACACGCATCTGAGTTAACCATCTTGATTCTTTCATAATCATGGTGACAACTCTATTGTGCAACAACAAAAATTAGGTTACTCTAACAATTACTCTCCAAATAACGCTCATGCTATGAACATAGTCCTTTCCCATCCTTGTTCTAATCCCTTGTTTTCCTTTTTATCAAGAGGTTTTCCGTCACCTTGCTGCGTCATCTACCTGCTTGAGGGGGAATTCCTCTACCATTCTACTTGGTGGGGCATCCCAATGCTTCACAATTTTTCCATTTGCCAATCTACATGCATCTACTATCTTTAAAGCACTATTACTTTGCAATAGCACTTTAAAGAGGGGAAAAATGTAGACATCCCAAAATTACACTTTTATTTCCACTTGTTCCTAGTGGTATCCTAGTACGCCCTGTAAACACCCATTTGCGATAAATTGATTAAATAAATAAATTAATAAACTTTATACCCCTTTGGATTAATTAAATTAATCCCATGTATCCTTAGTACCTATTTAGCTAAATTAATTATTAATTATTAATTAAATAATTAATTAATTGAGTGTGTGTACATCCTAGTCATCTGCCACTTGATCAAATTCCACCTAGATTCCACTTAGACCTCACAAAGACTCCTTATCCTTATCCTAGTTAAGTGCACTTCTAGAATCCTAGAAAGGTGGGGGCAATTAAAATGCATGTACAACCACCTTTCTGGATGTAGATTTTTGTAATTAATTTATTTACTACCCTTGACACTATTGCAACTTACCACAATGCTATTTTTAGCATATTCATTTATCCGTATAACCAACTTTAACTAATTTTGCCTCTATAAAATACAGGCTTACCTTCCTTACAAATCCTCTTGAATTTGACATACAAAAACTCTATTGAATTCACTGTTGGTAGCATTTGCATTCAAAATTTGGAGAGCACTCAAGAGCATCCACAATCATCTTTGATATTCATTTGCAAGGTTTCACAAGAGACCCTTATTTGAGGTTTTCATTGAAGGTTGCTGGAAGGTTTGCATGGTTTGTTTATATTTTTATTACAGTGATTTTTATTTGTTTACATTTTGGCACGCTCGGTGGGACTCGCACCCCATTTCCTTTTTGTTTTTGGTTTCATTTCTTATTCTTGTGTTTTATTTGTTTCATAAAAATCTTCTTGTTTGTGTGCAACTTTCACAGGTGAATTGGGAAGTTACCATTGTTTATCGTTTACATTTAAAGGAAGGAGTTGTTATTTTCACTAAAAGTGGATTCTCTTTAAGTTTCTCACTTTATGCATTGTTGTTTTCCTAGTGTACATTTCTACTCTTAATTTCTTTTACGTATACTTTTTCACAACATGGAACATCCAAAAAAATATACGAGTTAGATTTTTTTATTTTAACACAAAGGTCATATTTTTGTTAGCTTTTAGATATTTCTAATTTAGATTTTCATTAACTAAAAAAATTAAGAAAAATTATTATTATTATTTTTAAAAATAATAAAAAATTTACACCTTAACCTACCCCTAACCACCCCCATCCCTACCTAGGGTGTAAATTTTTATTATTTAAAAAATAATAAAAAATTTACTTTAAAAATAATAAATTTTTTTACACCCTAACCTACCCCTAAACACCCCCATCCCTACCTAGTTTGGCCATGCTCGGGCCTGAGCCACCTCCCTTCATAACTCGTTCCCCATCCCATTCCCTAACCTCTCAACCTTGTTTCCTCTATCCCTTGTTCCCCTTTCACTATTCACCGTCTTGACTACCCAACCCATCTCAACCCACCCCGTTCCCTATCCCCGATCTCTCCTAACTTACCCCATCCCCATTCCCTATCCCTCGCGACTCGACCTAGCTCAGCCCTCCCTATTTCCCACATACCCCTCCTACTTATCCATCCCATCCCGACCATCCCGTAATCACTCATATTCGGTTGAGCCCTTCCCACTCACCTCTCAACCCACCCCCCGCTCCCTGCTCCCGTCCCCATCTCCCGATCTATGACCCAACTCGATCCTCTTCCCCTCAACGTAGGCCCCTCAGCCTCCACACCCAATCCATCCCACCAAACCCCGTCTATGATCCATCCCGAGATTTCAGCCATCCTTCACCATGCCATCCTTCACAAAGCTCTCACCCAATCCACACACGAGCTCCACCATTTACCATGTACAATAGAAAACGCCTTCATTTTAGGTTTTGTTTCACTTTCTAAAGATTCACGTTGAGGTTAGACCAACATTTAGGTTTTTATTTTTTTATTATTATTTATTCTTAGTTAATTTCTTTATTTCATTCATTAAAGTTTAGTACTTTAGGTTTCCTATTTTCTTTTTATTTTTTTATTATTCTTATTTATTTTTCGTAAAGTTGGATCTTGCTTACAATTGCTTAGTTTTGTTTCCTTTAACTAGTTTCGTTATTTATTTGACTCTTGCTTTGATTACATCCGTACTTTTCTTATTATTATTATTGTTTTTCACTAAATCTCATTCAATAGACTAATTTTACATCTTGGTTTTACAAGAATATCTCTGGTGCTTCCATTTCACGTGATTTTTCCCTTTTAGGATATTATATCACTATTTTTTCATTATTATTTTCATCCTTTTCGTAAAAGGACTAACCGCATATGTCACAAACTTAGTGTTATTGGACATTTAGTTCATATTGTTGCATTTTTAGTCACTTTTGCACACGTTTCATCATTTTTGTTTATCGAGTAACCCTTTCTAATGTGTTTTTACATGCTTCTCATTTATAATTTTCCTTCATTTTTGTGAGACTAACCATGACACGATCACATGTGTGTTTTTCTCTCACAATTTTTAAAGCGATCTTGGGAATCAGAAATGTGGTTGTTTCTTTTTTTTGTTTTCGTTTTTGGGAATTAACATTTCTCTTAATCAAAGCCAACCCACACGTATGCTCTTTCCTCACACTTTTTAAGTGATCTTGGAAATTAGAAACATGGGTTTACTTTTGTTGTATTGTTTATTTGTTTTTCTTTTTTAACCTCATTTTAGAAAACTTTCTAATCGTTGTTTGTAGGACCCGCTCTCACACAAGGTGGATAAAACATTCAAAAACTACTAACTGTAGGTTTCAAAGGAGTTCAACCAAACCACATTTAAATCAAAATATAAAAAAACACCACATTCAAAACACTTGATTTGCAGGTTCGGTTAAGAGCTACGGCTCGACCGCTTAACTAGAGCATTGTTGGGCCCATAGAATTTTGGCTAAGTAAAAAAGGCACGTAGGCACACAAGGTCTTAGTTAAGGAAAGGCACGTAAGGACAAAGCACGTAGAGAAGGGTTTAAGGAATCTCGTGGCATGCACGATGCGCGTGCAGACAGTAACCAAGGGTTTGGGACTTAGTCAAATTTGGTTTTCGGGGAAGAACACATGAAAAGCATGACCCGATTACATGTGGATAAGGTGCCATCCTGGCGACAGGTTGGCCCGTGAAGGAGAATGCCTACAAAGTAGAAGCTTCTAGAAGCACATCATGGTATAAAGTGGAAATCTTAGGCACTGGAGAAGCATGCTCGCATAAGGGACCACATTTAGACACTTGGCATCGGATCTAAGGAGGATGAGTTGATAGTCTAGAAAGGATATAAATACAAGCACTGTAGAGTAAAGAAGAAGAGAGAACAAGAGAGTGGGCGAAGCTCTGTAGAAAAATTACAAGAAATCTATTAGTGGGTAATTGCATTTGGAAAAGGATGTATTGGGCATGGGGATTGTAATTTTTATTTTTGTTAGCCTAGCTACATTAGTCTAGTTGTAATGCATGACTGTGGTCTGCTTCTCTGTGACATTCTATAAATGGCTCCATGGATGTAATGAGGTTACCAATTTATATATATATATATATATATATATATGATTCTATATATATACATCTAATATATACATTTTTCATAGGTTCTCTTTCATTTATGTTTATGCTAGGTATGGATGTTTGTATACTTCTTTCTGTTATGATACAAGTCATATAGTCTGTTAAGTACTATCTATCTAGAATGGCTGCAAGGATCTAGAGGCCATTCTGAGCTCTATGGTTCTTGTATGTCTTAAATCCTCTTTAAATATCTTAAACACAAATCATAGATGATGTTTCCCACTTAACTCACATAAAAGAGAGACTCGGCACCCGTGCGTGCCTCGGGTGAGCACCCAACATCCGTTGGGTGATAGGCCGATGCACATGGGGTTCCTTTCTTTTGTGATAGGGGTAAAAATGACTACATATTGGTTCTCATTGCTGGGACCTATTTCTGAAGTTATAGTGGGAAATAACATACATCATGATCTATGTAGTGAGAAATGACAGAGCGGTTAACATTGGAAAGTGTTGAATCACAGTTTAAGAGCACGAAGGATGAATTTTCTCAGAGATTCAGCACTAGACCTGAGTCTGATGCATGTAGATGGGTAGAAGAGAACCTCTACCATGATCTGTAAGAAACTTTTTTCTTCTCGCTTCCCGGTGGAACTATATGAATGGCTCTCATCCTATGCGTCTAGATCAAGTTGGTTTTATGGATCACATGTGTGGACCTAGGAAGAATACCAAAGGTTATAGGATGTAGATCTAACGTGGACCCATGTGGTGGATCATTGATGGAAAGGAGTACTAGCTAGCTACACTCTAGAGTATGCCATTTCCACATATTCTTTTCTAGAGGTTACCGAGTTTGAGTTTCTAAGGGAACCCAGAGGATCATTTCTACGTGTTGTCCCTCCGCTATGAAAATCTTGTTGGTTACCATGAGTTTAAAGGCATTCCCAATGGCCGGCTAAACCATTCGAGCACTAGATGAGGAAGCTAAAGTGAAGGAAGATGGAAGATGTTGCGATGGAGAAAGAAAGGGAGGAGAGATGACTCAAGTATTGTGAACCATGTGAAAGGGAGATTGCTAGACAACGTGAGGTTACAGGTGTGATGGAGGTATGGCGGCAGACGTTGCAGGAGGGATTTAACGTTCACATAGAGGACGTGGAACCTGAGTAGCCTGTGTGACCCCATCTTGGCAAGCGCGTAAGAGAGACCCCTTCGGCTTCTGATGAGATTACATCACACAGAGAAAGAAGAAATGTTGGCACACATCCGAGCCCACCTAAGTAATCGAACCCGGTGCTTGGTTTTCCAGATTTGGGGAAAATATTGCTAGTCCATTGACTACATTGGAGGTGATCGGTCTACACCCATGAGGTATACTTTCTTGTTCGGGCCTTCTATGGCTGCAAACACCAACCCAGTGTTATGAATTTTCAGGAAAGGTATAGACACACAAGCTTTTGGTCTCATGTCTGGGAGTGGCACGGGGTATACTATTGGTAGTGGGGAATTATCACATACCATAGGCACGCAACTTAGTGGAACTATGGGGACCCTTGGCATGACCACTATAGGACCGGGTGGGTCCGGTGGTTCAGGGCACAGTGGACTGGTGGTTTAGGATCGGTGGATTAGGTGAGAGAGGAAACACATGCAAAACCAAGACTCTAGCTCAAGAGGAATTGGGCCCCAAGCACCACCACAAGTTTTCTTTGAAATGTCTCTACATTTTCTCAATTATAGAGGTATTAAGGATGTTATGGAACATGTTCACAAGTGTGAACTTCTATGGTGCACAAAGGGTATCACAACCCTAGAACAAAAGGCTAGTCAGTTTGCAACCATGTTGCAAGGGTGCGCACATAGCTGGTATAGGAAATATGACCCTCATCAAATAGTGGTGGACTATACTTCTTTAAATAATACATTCTTGGCAAAATTCCCCATCCCTGAATTTAAAAAGAAGAGCATCAACGCTTTGAAGGAGATTCAACAAGGAATGGTAGAGAGTGTGTGGGAGTATGATGCACGCTTTAAAACTCTCTTTTCTAAGTTATCATATGATATTCACCCTTCATAACATGCTCAGTGGTTTGTTGAAGGATTGATCACACCCTTTAGAAGGGCCTTATCTCATAAAACTTTTATAGACCCGTGCGAGGCATTAGAAGCTACTCTGTGTGTCAAGGCTGTTGGTAGTATTGATACTGGTGTTAGCCCATTCCTGGAGGCTCATATTACTGCTATGGCCAAGCAGCTAGGAAATTTATCTATAAACTCAACCCATGAGACTCGCAAAGTGGTTTATGATGCACAAATTGTGAAGTAGAGGGGCATGTTAAGGATAATTTCCCCCAGAGGATGAAAGTACGTGCCATGGTCAGTAGATCGTGAAATTTGTGATGAGGATCATGATTCAAGTAGGTGCCCCCTTGCTACAACGTGCAATCCGGAAGAATATGTCTTATTATTACAATATTTGCACCTTTATAACCCATGATACTAAGGACTATAGGCTCATTGATTAGATCCATGAGGCCATTGATCATGGGGTGCGCTGCAGAAAGCATTGCTAGTAGTTCTAAGGGTGATGATCACCATTATGAGGAGTGCATGATGGAGGCGCATGTGGAAGGGGTTTTTGTGGAGGATTTCATGGTCATAGTAACCATGGAGGAGGAAGGAATGAGTTCCTGCATGGATACTGTTTCAATTGTGGGTCTACAAATCATTACAAATGAGAATGCCGGACTGTTGCAGAAAGTGTTCATGGTGTGGAAAGAAGCATAAGTACGAGGAGTGCCCGGAGTTATTTGAGCACATGAATCAACAACACCGGAAAGACAAGGGCACTGTAATGGTCAGTATTAAGAAGGCAGACACACAATGGATGCCTCAGGTAACATGAGATGTAGGTTTGGAGCCTATCTTGGTAATAATAAGGGCAGAAGTTGCATGTGCAAGAGAGATACCAAGGTAGAAGAACCATGGATGTATATCGAGTTTACAAGGGGAAATCTAGTGTTTAAAGGAGCAATCCAAGAGGGAGGAACAAGGGATGAGAGTTGAGATGTAAAAGGATGACCTGGATGAGGTAAGGAGGTGTGTAAAATGCTAAGGAAAGAGAATATCAATCCCTTACTAGGATCATGGTTGAGAAATAAGGTACCACACACCAAAGAAGAGCGTGAGAGGTAGGTCTTGCATAAAACTTCCCCCTCACATCCTTGAATATGATAAGGAGATCAGCTTGAATGCGATTGTAGATGGATGGATCCTTAGTAATATCCTCATTGACATAAAGCACCAGAGGTTAATGTTCTAACTCTGGATGCATGGCATCAGATGGGAAGACCCGCATTACATCCATCTTTGAATGTGTTGTATATGGAAAAAAGACTAAGGTAATTCCCATTGTTGTCCTAAAGGATGCAACTATCACTATCTAGGGAGCTAAGTTTACTGGGGACTTCAAGTCTTGGTGCTCGCCAAGGAAGACAATTTTCTAGCACTCCTTGGGCACCCATGGTGTTACAAGAACAATGTGGACCTTCAGTTTAACAAAGGGTACATCAGCTTTGAAAATAAGGAGGAGTGGGTCATTATACCCCGGCTGATGGGAAGCCGATGCCCTATATCCGAATCCCTAGGAGAAGAAGTTCTAGCCATGATATATTTGAGCTCAATCAGGGACCCAAAGATAATACATCCTACCAACGGAGTTATCCAGTTTGAAGATTCTCAGTTAGAAAGTGATACCACTAGTCTAGCATGTGACAATTGGGTGCATGGAACTTATGAATTGATGGGACAACAGTTGAGAGGGTCGGTGACCAAGGTGAAAAAGGTGCACACAGTTTGGTGCTTAGGAGGAAAGGAGCTGCCTAAGTATTTAGGAGGAACCTTCCCTGAGCTATTTCTGTGGGAGATGGATGCTTAGTAGAAGAATTAGAAGGAATGGAGAGGGATGCTAAGTTATTTCTTGCTCGGAACAGTTGGCATGGTGGTGGGCTACCCATTAAGAGAGCATTTTGGAATGGCACGAGGTAAGGATTGCTCTCTCTATTAGATTCTCTAGGACCAACGTGCCCACCACCATCAAGGACTACTATGGGAAGGAGCCAACCTCTTTCCATATCTAGGAGTGTGAAAGCATCTAGAGAGAAGGTGTGGAAGCTTTGCCACCATCCCTCTGGGTGCATAAATTATAGTATACACCGCAGGGGTTGCACGCGCGTATGGTACATTCAGTCGAAGACACGCCACCAGACAGGGAATTGGCAAGAGCTCACGACTAACCTAGTTCAAACCTTTGAGTAACAGAGTACCAAAATATCAGTTGATAAGGCCTTGCAAGGTATCAAGTGCCTTACCATGGGGGATAGTGCCATGGTGGAAGATAGGCTATTGGATTTACTAGGTGGACCAAGTTTGGAGGCATGCTTTGAAGAAGAAGTAGAGGAAGCGAGAAGAGTTACAACTTGAGTGCACATGTTTGGAAAAGGAGAAAGGGAAGTTGGTTTATGTGATTGATGGACAGAAGTAGAAATCTTAGATGTTAGCCATTCTAGGGACGTGCAAGGTGGTGGACACTACAGATACTCACGCGCGTGCCTACCACAAGCCCTTAAATAAAAATAAGGTTAACATCGGTTCAAGAGAAGAAGCTAAGGAAGCTATTATGGAGATTCTTGGTTGAAGAAGGAAGTCTCTAAGATCATTGATCTCTGCGCGCAAATTTGAGGATTTATTCCCACGTGGGTAATATGAGCTCAAAGGCATTCACCATTCCTTAGGGGAGATGAAGATAAAGTCTGAAGGACCGTGCGCGCAGTGTTAGGAAGAGATAGACAAAATGATAGCTTCTGGGATCATTAAAGTAGTGGAGGAATCAGAATGGATAAGTCCGATGGTAATCAACATCAAGAAGGATGGGTGGATTAGAATCTGCGTGGATTATAGGGAGCTGAATGTAGTTTATGTCATTGATCCTTTTCCAACTCCCTTCACTGAATAAATATTAGAAAGATTCGCTGGGAATGAAATCTATTCCTTCATGGATGGATTCTCGGGGTACCACCAAGTCCGGATTGCAAAGGAAGACTAGGAGAAGACAAATTTCGCCACTGTGTGGGAAAGTTTTGCATATACGGTCATGCCCTTTGGGTTAAAGAATGCACATGATGTTTTTTGTGCATAGTAGTGAAAACATTCTAGAACTTCATCCATAAGTTTCTTCAGGTCTATTTGGATGATTGGATAGTGTATGGTCTAGTAAAATACCATTGTGACAATTTGAGGTTAATGTTTGAGAGGTGTAGACAATTGAGGATATCCCTCAACATTAAGAAATGTGTATTTGCTACACCCTTTGGGACTTTATTGGGGCATATCATATGTAAGGAGGGCTTGCTAGTAGATCCCGCTAAATTTAGAGTTATTGTGGGGTTAGGGGAGCCAACTAGCAAGAGAGCAAAGCGTCTGGATTCCTTGGGCATATGAATTATTAATAGAAATTCATCAAGGGGTATGCCAAGATTTCCATGCCTTTAGAGGAGCTACTTAGACATAAAAGTTCCTTCCATTGGGGAGAGGCGCAGCAGAGGGCGTTTGATACATTAAAGGATAGGCTTGTCACCGTGCCTATATTATGTTTTCCCTCTTGGGACAAGCCCTTCCATGTCCATGTAGATGCCTCAAATACTGCTTTATTAAAATAGTGCTTGCGTAGCTAGGTGAAGGTATTTTTGATCACCCTTTATGTTTTGTAAGTAGGAAGTTGACACCAGCAGAGAAGAATTACACAACGACTGAGAGTGCGAAGCATTGTCAATGATCTATGCACTTTTCAAATTCAGGCAGTATCTGCTGGTAACACCCTTTGTATTTTACACCGACCACATGGCATTAAAGTATTTGGTGAACAAGCCCATTCTATAAGGGCGCATATGTTGGTGGGTATTTTTATTTCAAGAGTTTGAGTTCATCGTAGTAGTGAAGCCTGGGAAGATCAATTGTGGACCTGATCATCTGTCAAGAATTGATTCAGGGAGGATGCATGCAGTATTGAGGAGAAAATGCCATACGCATAAATTTTTAGGTTGCGGCATGTGCCCTCAGATTTGGAGGAAATTATGGTATTTTTAAAGGAAGATGTGGCACCGAGAAGGAATGAAGGTGTTAGAGAAGAAGCAACTAGCCATATGTGCCATGCTCTACATGTTGATTAGTGGAGACTTATACAAGTTGGGACATGATGAGGTGTTACGCAGGTGTGTATTAGAGCATGAGTACCTCGCCATCATGGAGGAAGCACATGGAGGAAGTGCGGGTGGGAATTATGTAGGTGATGCCACCGTGCATAAGATATTAATGGTAGGTTTGTGGTGGGAAACCCTATACAAGGATTGTAAATACTATTGTAAAGTGTGTGACCATTGTCAATGCATTGGCAAGCCAGGAAGGAGAGATGAAATGCCTTTATGCCCTATCCCTAGCGTGGAACCTTTTGAGAAGTGGGCAATAGACTTTGTAGGCCCTATTGCTCCAATGGAGTATAGGACTGGGTCATGTTATGTTATCACTTGCAAGGATTATCTGACAAGGTGGGTAGAGGCAGCCCCAACTAAAGACTACAAAGCAGCCACAACGATAAGATTATTATGGGAGAACATTATCATGAGGTATGAGTGTCCGTTGAGTTTAACCAATGATAGGGGTACGTATTTCTTGAATGAAACCGTGAGGATCCTGTTAGCAGAGTTCATGGTGGCTCATCACAAGACTACACCCTATCACCCACATGTAAATGAAACCGTGGAAGCATTCAACAAAATACTGAGTCATACCTTGACCAAAATTTGTGATGTCAGAAGATAAGATTGGGATGAAAAAGTATTAGGAGTGTTATGGGCTTACAGGCCAGCTTATAAAAGGTTGAACAAAGCCACACCATTTCAGTTGGTGTTTGGTATGGAATCTATTCTTTCGGTTGAATTCATGTTACCTTCTCTTCAAATAGCATGCACAGGAGGGTTGGCTGATGAGCAAGTGTTGGAAGAAATAATTGATGAGTTAATGAAGCTAGATGAGAGATGATCACTCACCAGGTGGAGCCAAACAGAAAAGAAAGAAAAGAAGAAGACATAGCATGATCGCCACATAAGAAACAAGAAGTTTGAGGTTGGACAGATGGTCTTACTTTATGATTCTAAATTTTTGCACCATCCTGGGAAGTTGAAAGTCCATTGTTTGGGTCCTTACACAATCTTGTACATCCTTGATTCAGGCGCGTGCCAGTTACAAGTACTGGATGGGACAAAGTTTCCTAGACACTTCAATGGGAGTAGGTTGAATCCCCCTACAATAGATAAGTCTTCTTGGTGTTTGTAAATAAGGCATTTTTTCCAATTAGTTTAGAATTTTCCTTTATGCGTTTCTTTTCTTATGTTTCCCTTTCGTGTTGTTGTTTTGTTTTGCACCTTGGGTGTTGGTAACCTTATTGCTACTTTTTGAGAATCTGTGAGTGTGCAGAGGACCGCACATCATTTTAGTGTGGGGTGGAGTAATGTGAAGGAGCGCATGGTTAAAGTACCAAGATGGTTTGTGTTAAAAATCCCGGTTGAATGGCCCTATTGAAAGAGGTGTATGGAAAGAAAATATGGAAAAAGGATGGTTGGTGTCAAGATAAAGCTAATTTCAGATCCCACGTACAAAGGAGGAGAAAGTGCATTAAGCAACACGAGGTAGGTGAGAGCAAAAATCAAGATAGAAGAAGTGCCTTTGACATGGTTATGTGCGCGTAAGATTCTCTGTCAAAGTTGGATTAGATACGCACCAAAAGGTTAGAGGTTTATCCGCACAGGTTGGGGCGTGTGAGTGAAAGCTATCAAGATGAGATTTGTTTAAAAAAGTTGCATTAAATGTAAAAAGTATGGTGGTAGGTGAAGTAGCACTTAATGCTTAAAAAGGGAAAAAATTATAAATAAAGGGGTCAAAGCACTTCATTTTTAACTTTGCATATAAGATGAAAGAAGCACTTTTTCACCTTTGCAAACTAGGGCTTCCAAAAAACTGATCTGTGTGAAGAAAAATTTGGAGAGATTGAAGCATGGGTAACTAGTTCGGGTTTGCAAACTAGGAGGAAGGGATTTCACGGGTGTAGGAGAAGTTGTGAGAAGGCACCATCTTGTGAAGGGAGTATCCCAATTAGGGTTTGAAGAACTAGGGCATGAGTTTAAGTAATTTTCTTCACAAGTTTGAGATCTAAGGTTAGAGAGACCAGAAGAATAGAGTAACACGAGTGATTGAAGTGGGAATAATACCTAGAGAATGGCACCCAAGAAACTAGCTAGTACACCCAAGAAGGGAAAGGGAAAGGGAAAGGGAAAGCAATAAGAAATTAAAGCACACACAAATGAGGAGTGGTATGCAAAAATGCTAGTACCCAGATGGAGTGTTGTTGGGGAAGGAGTGGGAGTCCCATATTAGGAACATGTCTATAAATGATTATAATCATTAGACAAACACAATCGAGAAGGAAATGGCACTAGAGTTAGTGCACCTAATGAACAAAAGGACACCAGAGGGTTTTCCCATATATAATGATGACATGAAGGTCAAATTGGAGAAGGCAGGGTTATTACAACTCTTTGAGTTGCCCTACTTCAGAAACCTGAGCACTTATATCAGTGGCTGATGTCACACGTACATGAGGACTATTTCCACTTTGTAGGGTGCAAGATGTGCATAACTCCTTAGCTCATTTCACATTTCACAGGCCTCATCTGTGAAGGAGATGGGTTGGAGGATGACTGACTGACAAAGAAGTGATTAAGGAAACTATCGCGCTTTTGCATACAAGAAGGGGTCAAGGTATTATGATGTCATGAGACATTAAGGATCCGGTGATGAAGATGGCCGTGCACTTGGTGTCAAAGCTAAATGGCTAGGAGAGATGGACCCAAGTCAATAAGCCATGGTTGAATGTCTGTAAAAATATTTCAGAGGGCACCATCTACAACTTGTCTACATTCATCGCGGATGAAATTATTAATTGCACAAAGGAAGGTGATAGGATCCTCTTTGGAAATGTGTTGCTAACCATCGTGTTCTTAGAGATTAGGGTACTGGATGCATTAGATAAGTTCATATGGGAGTACCCTACTAAAGACCCCTCACCCACCAAAAGGTTTGAGAAATATGCTTGTGACACTATGACAACAATGCACAAGGCGTGCTTGGAAAAGTGGTATACGTGCCTAAGGAATGCATTCAGGAAAAATGGAGAATTCCCGAACAACTACCAAAGAACCACCAAGGGAGAAGTGGAATTTTCCATGTACCAACATTTCTATTTGGGTAGATTCAAATTGATAGATGAGACATGGAGCCCATGGTGCAAGCTCCCCTTTGCCTTCATAGCTCAATACTTCCAAGCGGGAGTAAATAGGTTCAGGAGTCCAAAATTTTAAGTTGGACCTTGGTAATCTGGACCAGGACCATAGGGAAATGTGCAAAGGGTTAGTGTACCCTGGCAAGTACACGTACATGGAGTGGTACGTATCGCATGAAGTTTAGATGACAAGGCCCATGACTCGCCCATTATAGATGGATCCGCGGTGCACGTGTACATTCACATAAGACCCAAGTCTAGGAAGGGTACATATCAGTAGAACAAGGTATCTATACCTCAAGATCAACCTGGGAGGAAGAGACCCACATGAAAATGGGAGGATAAAGAGCCGAGATAAGAAAATACCAAGTATGGTGGAGACACAGGCAATAGGTTCCCGGGGACAAGAACGAGAACTAATATGTACATGCATAAGAAAAATCCCATAATCGAGAAAAGACTCTAGAGCTTAGAAAATACATTAGATAAGTAGTCATCAAAAGAGGAAGAAATGGAATCACCTACACTGGAATTTCCGGTTAAAAATAAGCGAGAGGATAGAAGAGGAGACCACCTCGGAAGAAGTTAGAAATTTGGACAAGTGCATAGGAGAAAAGGATGATAGTGAAGAAGAAGTAAGTGGGGAAGAGGACCCCTAGGAAAGATCAAGGGCCACCTATTTTCAATGTACATGATTCAGAGGAGGAAGGTGGAGAAGAAGAACAAGGGTTCCTTTTTGTGCGGTGCAAGGATAGCCAGGTAGGAGGAAGTGCCCAGGACATGGGAAAAGATGAGGAGGCTAGCATGTAGAAGCAAGAGGCTCCAAGATTTGCACAGGAGTAGACAACCAAGGTGGCAGAAGAAGAAGAGACAAGGAACATTGAGACCTTGGTGAAGGAAAAAGTGGAACACAACGCTGAGCCAGTATTGAACAAAGAGAAGGAGGAGAGCACATAAGAGGAACGCGAAAGCCATAGAGGCCTAGTTTTAACTGTAAGTATACCCAAGGGTATGCGCATAAGAGGAAGGCATGTAGAGGGGGAGAGGCAAAGATGGGTTATATTGATGACCCCAAGAAAGTGTTTCATGCACGGTTCCAGAGTACCATTCGGTAGAGGAGCTTGTAGCAATGTCATCTTTTGACAAGGAGGTTGCATACCCATGGACAAGGAAGATGCTCTCATGGTCTATAGAGTCCCACCTTGATGAGCTGGAGTTTGAGGTAAGCCATGGGGCAATAATAACATTGCCATGACCAAGAGAAGACAACCTAGTGGTGGATACCCAATAGTTCTCAGATGAGAAACTATGCAATGCGCTCAACAAGCTCTCCATTGAGATAAAGGCTAGACTCTTTTGGCGGAATGATAGGGTTAGAGACCTGGAAGGGGAGCTAAAAAAGAAAGAGGAAGAGCTCATTGCTTTTGACAAAGGAGATAAGCCAGGAAAATTTAATCAGCACCCAGTGGCAGCGGGAATTGAAGGATGAAAAGGCCAAGGTGAGCGTTGTGTACAAGAAAGTAGAATCCATCAATGAGGCTATACTATTGAAGCATCCGGACCTAGCATCACCGCGTAGAAGTATGGATCTGCCTTGGGATGCCTAGAGGATTTAACAAGGGTGCTCACCATGGAGAGACAACTGCTAGCCTTGGAGTCTACAGAGGAAGTGGCCATGCACCGGAGAAGGAAGATAAGTTGAAGATCATAGCACTCGTTGCGGAATACAACAAAGTGCTTGTTGATGTAAGGGATGCTTCCCGGACCATTTGAGGCTGCGTCACGAAAATTACACAGACAGGGAAAAAGTGGTAGGTTCCTTAGTCGCCACTCATGAAGTGGAACTCAAGGAGTTCCAAGAGAAGAACAAGGGAAATAGGGCGGAAAGGGATACAATCCTTGCCGAGGTCAAAAGGAAATCTGAAGCCATTGAAACCTTAAGAGGTTCAATCAAAAACCAATTGAAGGAACTATATCCGCGCATTACACGAAGAATGGACGCACTAGAGGATATATGCAAGGAATTGGAGAAGATCACTGATACCATGAGTGTGCAAGGAGATGGACTAAATTTTGGGGAGGTGAGTGCACTGGTCGGTGATATCTATAAGAGGGTATAGGATGAAGTCGATGCCTGGAACAAATTGGAGGCCAACTTGCAAAAGGATTTTCCTAGTTTGTTGTAGTGATTCTTTGACTCTCCCATTCTTTCTTCTTTCCCATTCTTTCATCCCCTTATTCTTGTTCCAAGGTGTAAACCTGTTGTATTCATTCTTTCACTTGAGAAGTGTTCCGCGGACGGAGAACAGTGCGAGGCATAGTGTGGGATGATGTTGGCCCCCTAGAATGTTAGCTAAGTAAAAAAGGTGTGTAGGCACACAATGTCCTAGTTAAGGAAAGAAACACATGGACAAAGCATATAGAGAAGGATTTAAGGAAGCCCATGGCATTTGCGATGCACGTGGATAGAACCAAGGGTTCGGGACTTAGTCAAATTGGGCGTTCGGGGTAGAACGTGTGAAAATCATGACCCTACTGTGCGTGGATAAGGTGTTAGCTTGGCAATAGGTTGGCCCAAGAAGGAACATGCATGTGGTAGAAGCTTCTAGAAGCACATCATGGTATAAAGTGGAAAGCTCAGGCCTGGAGGAGCATGCTTGCATGGAGGACCACATTCAGACACTTAGGATTGGATCTAAGGAGGATGAGTTGGTAGTCCAGAAAGGCCATAAATACAAGCGCCTGGAGAGTAAAGAAGAAGAGAGAACAAGAGAGTGGGCGGAGCTTTGCAGAAATACTGCAAGAACTTTGTTAGTGGGTAATTACATTTGGGAAAGGATGTATTGGGCATGGGGATTTTAATTTTTCTTTTTGGTAGCCTATCTACATTAGTCTAGTTGTAATGCATGATCAGTGCGGTCTGCTTCTCTCTTACATTACGTAAATGGCTCCATGGATATAATGAGGTTATCGGTTTATATATATATGAATATCAATGATTATGATGCATACATATTTTCCATATATTCTCTATCATTTATGTTTATACTAGGTATGGATGTTTGTATACTTCTTTCTGTTATGATAAAGTCATATAGTCTATTAAGTACTATCTATCTGGAATGGCTACAAATATCTAGAGGCCATTTTGAGCTCTATGGTTCTTGTATGTCTTAAATCCTCTTTAAATATCTTAAACATAAATCATAGATGATTTTTCCCACTTAACTCACATAAAAGAGAGACTCGGCACTTGCACGTGCCTTGGGTGAGCACCAAGAAGCCGCTGGGTGATAGGCTAGTGCATATGGGGTTCCTTTCTTTTGTAAGAGGGGTGAAAATGACTACAAGCATAATCCCCTTGGCATAAGCCTTAAACTACAACAAAGGGGGTGGTTCTAGGAACCCCAAAGTAGTCCACACCTTGAGGGAACTAGTGGATGAAATGGGAACCTTTTTATCCTACCTGACTAGTAAATCCTTATGAGTTAGAGTCACAAATATCCTTAGTGGCGACCCTAGTGTGATTCATTCTGAGAAAAGTCTTTGCTTAGGGTTTCAAAGGGGGTAAATTAAAGCCATCAGCTAGCAATAACATACGCACTCGTTCAGATATTTTCTAACACCTAGTTAAGTGAGCCACCTAGGAAGCCACTTCTTATCCAAGCCAATCTAAGGTAGAGGCCACAACTTTCACTTCACCACTTTTCATTTTTCTCGCATGTTACACACTTGTGTTTCAATTTCGTCATTCAAATTTTATCTCTCATCCATCTTGTCACTTTGCACACATGTTTAAGTCTTGGTTTGTGGACATCCATATTCACACTTAAGCACTTTCATTTTCATTTAAGTCTTGATGTTGTGATACTTGCTTTATCACAGTCAAGCACTCTCTTGATCACCTTGATATTTCATTATCGTAATTCTTAAGTTTAACGTTATTTTTTGAACTCTAATCATTACCCATTCTTACATTATCACATTTCACATTTACTTTCTCAACTTATTAACATTATTCACTATCATTCTCTACTCACTCTTACATTGTCAAATTTTCGCATCCACTTTGTTGAGTTGCGACGTCTTCTATTTTTTATCCTATCATCTTACATTGTCGTATTTCGCAATCATTTTGTTGCATTGTCGACATCCTCATTATTTATTCACTTTTATCATTAAATCATTCACTTTTTTTTAATTTGAGATCACTAATCCATCACTTTCCCCTTGTCTCTTATCTCCATTGTTGTGAGATTTGGACCTTTTCGTCATCGTTCATTCACTTCTTGTGACAACCTTTACTTTTTTGTTCTTTTCGTACTTTCACTTCCTTGTCATGTCTTATCTTTTAATACACTTTTTGTTAAGAGTTGACATTGATCATCATATTCTTAAGTCTCCCCTTTTACCATTCATCTTGTTAAAATTTGAGAAAATTCATTATTTTATTTCCTAAGTCTCTTCACTTAACATATTTGTTTGTTAAGATTTGAGAATATTTCATTGTGTTAAAGGTTTCCTCTTGTCCCACTCATAATTGTTGCAAGTTGAGCATGCTCACCTTTCTTATTTCCCCTATTTACATTCACCATTGTAAATGATCGTAAAATCATTTCAAACCTCTTCATATTCCTTAACACTCACTTTGTTAAGAATCCTCTAAACTAACATGTCAACCCATCTTCCACCTTAACATCACTCATTTTTGTTAGGTGTTACGAATTCCCCTCTTGTCGTCACTCTTATCACACATTTTGTTAGGATTTGATCGACTTCATCTTGTTACGTCTTGTCTCCCTTGACATTCATTTTTGTTAAGTGTCGAGCACATTTCAAATTTTCCCCCTTTGTCATTTCTCTTAATACTTACCGTGTTAGGAGTTAACCCTTTTTACATATTTTCATCACTCTTATCATTCTTTTTTAATGAGTTGATCACATCCACCTTGTTAAGTCTCTCTTCCTTTAACACTCATTTTTGTTATGGAATAGAGCACAACTAACTTCTCACCATCCCTTTTTCCCTTTACTATCATTTCGTTAAGATACATGCACTCGATTAACCTTTTTTTCTTCTAGCCTTTTAGCACTCATTTTGCTACGATTCCCTCTTCCATCTTAGCATTCACTTTGCTAGGAGTTGAGATTCTCAAACATTTTCATAGCTTCCGTATTAGCATTCTCTTTGGTAAGGGTTGCGTTATTCATCGTACCTTTCTTAAATTTCTCTCATTTCTCATTATAATGGTGGATTTATACAATTCATCCTTTTCCCAAGAATATAAAATGATGAAAGACATTGTTGCGTGTATGTAAAAAAATGTAAAAATTCAATTTCTATGAATTATGTCCATACCATTTAATATGAACATGTTACGCATACACTTCCCATAGTATTTTGAGATGCCCAAATTTGACAAATACAAGGGAAAAACTGATCCAAGACAACATATCAAATAATTTTCCATAGCATGTCACGAAGTGACATATAACGATAGCTTTCTCTTGTGCCTTTTTCCTAGAAGTATAGAAGGACAAGCTTTGGATTGGTTCTTACACCTTCCAAAGGGATATATTACCACCTTCATGGACCTCTCAGAGAAGTTCGTCAAACATTTTTCCCAAAACCTCACTCACAATAATCACCATACTAGAACTTCTCATGATGAATCTTGGTACATCAATCGCAACCACAATGTCATCACTGTTGGTGTCATGAATAATCACAATATTCCCAATATACATGACCAATCAATCAAAAATCCAATCATACAACCTAGCCAAGACACTACACCGCATAAAGTTAAATGTAAGTTTACACCCCTCAAAGCAAAAGTCTCTCTAGTGTCTTTCATCAACTCAGAGTGGTTGGGATGATAAAATATCCCTTTAATAGACCTTGGATTGAAGGAGAACCTAATCCATATTATTAAAACCTCATGCATATTGTGATTTTTATCGCATTGATGGCCACTCAACCGATAAATGTACACATTTTAAGAACTATGTCCAAGACTTAATTGATGATGGAGAGATCTTTGTAGATCTTGACGATGAATCTCGTGTAGCCGGTGGCATGTCAACTTCCAAACCTTCAAATGAAGAGTTGATTGTTATTCCCACTTCTATTCATATTGACATTCTATGAGATCATGATGAAGGTCAAGTATCTCCCCCTTCAAACCAATCCATTTCTTCTACATATTTTCTTCCTATAGTCCAAACAGACATTGAACTTGTTTTGGACAACAATCTTCTAACACCTAACGAGAACTTGAATTTGCTTCAAGACTCTCTTTCAACACTTGACATGGTAGAGGAGGGTCCTTCATCAAGCACAATTGAGCTTCATTCTATTCTTCCCATTCCATCTCCTATGCCTAACATCTCTAGTCTTGTTGTCAAAATACAACCACAACAAGTTTGGACACTTGTATCAACGCAACCTTCCATGTCCATTATACCTCACATGATCCATCCTACAATAATCTCATAAATGATGATTCCTACTTTTCAATATATCTACATGAGCACACTTTATGAGGTACGTATACCCATGAATATCCTTATTCAACCGTTTCAAGATTTAATTACAAATATTTTATCCAATCAACTAACTTACAACCTAGAAGGGATAACATTGAACGTCTCCTCTCTATGGCTTACAAGGAACCTTGAGTATACATCTAGAGATTTATCCTTCTTTCCTCACACTTTTATTCTCACAAGTGAATATGTATCTCAAAATCTTCTCCACATCGACAATCTTCTTCTAATATCACATATGTATATTGATCTCATTGAAGACTTATACAATCACACATCATTTGACTTGGATCATGTCTACCCAAGTATAGTACTTTAGGACCCATTGAATCATTTGATTCAATATTTTAACTTGGATCATGTCTGTCCAAGTCTCATATTACAGGACTTATCAAAACTTTGGTTTCACTCCTTTGACTTGGCTCATGTCCATCCAAGTCTCGTATTTCAGGACTTATCGAATCTTTTGATTCTCTCTCTTGACTTGCATTTTGTCTACACAAGTCTTATATCTCAAGACCATTCAACTTCAATAAACATGGACCTCTTTCTTGATGAGTCCATTTCAAACCTTCATCCTCCAAAATTTAGAAAACTCAAAAATTATAAAAAGAGAATAAAAATCAGTATTAGAGTATTGTTTTCCAATCGAAACGACAAAATATGTACAAATAATGCTAAAAATTCCATCTATTTACGAGATACCTTAATCATATCATTATCAATATTCACCTTCTTCACCTATTACGACACATGTTAACATTGTTCCTCTTGGGCATTGTGTGACTCATCTTTGTTATAGTCTCCACCACTTCATATCTTTTTTTACTTACGGTTTTTTCTGAAGCTTATTGATGGAAAACTCCTCCTTTTAAATAATCTCTCTCTTTAACCGACAACACTACCCTTCTTTACCTGGTCCTTTTTTACTACCCATATAGATCTATGGTGATGAAACCTTATGTCTTACTAGTCGCATGAGGTCCTGGGACTTGGGGAAAAATGTTCCTTCCCAATAAGCACACTATCAAAATACAAGGAAATTTTAATCAATCTCAAAAATACAAAAATTATAAAATCAATACACCTTTCATCCTTCATAGTCTTCTGGATAAGCCTGCTTCTTCTTGACAAAGATGAGACCGGGAACAAAGAAATCCCTTAATCACCTACATTTTTTCTTTGGTGTTGAGCCCTCTCCTTTTACTGATGGCATGGGGCAACATGTAGGGGGTCCTTCACAAAAATCAATAAATAATCATTCAATAAATCCTTTATGAAATCTTAATCAAAGTGCTTAATTAAAACATCCCAAATAGTAATTTAGCTACTCTTGTTAAGAGAGACACAAATTCCTTTAACCGGACCTTTCCAATCAGTAAGCCATCAATGAATCTAAGTCGAGTCAAAACCTATAAAGTAGAATCATTTTGTAATCGGTCAAATAATCTTGATTGGAGATGAGTTACATTTTTCTCATATGGATCATTGTTACTACTTGTATCATCACATCTATTATCTTCACTTCCATATCACTATTCATCTCATTTTCATGTTCTTCTTGGCTCTTGGTGATGATCCCTCGCATCTTCCTAGTTATGTCGAGCCACGAGTGGAATGAAACATCCTATCATTTTATCATCTACATTTCGCCAATGGAATGGAATGATTTTAATTATTTACACCTACTTTCATGCAATGCGGTGTACCTCTTTTACCAAGTTACAAAATAGAAAAAACATTCAAAAATGTATAACAAAATAAAAAACAATATTAAATTGTCCAAAAATCCAAAAATAGTTTCAAACTGTCATAATCAAAACATTCAGATAATGTTTGACAAACTTTTAGTAACTAGATAACACAAGTTCAACAACTTCACCATTTGATGGTGCTCCTCATGATTGTTCAGATCATACTCATATTTATTTCTCATGGTGTATATCTATGCTCGAGGCAATCATTTACCCTTTTGCAATATAAATTTTCTTAGGGCACATTTGGATTTTACATTTTAATCCAATACAAATCAAACTTCAATGGGATCCGATAAGAGTATCTTTTGGAGTATCTAAGTATCACTCCACTCTTCACCCCGATCCAATCCTCTTGCATGCTAAGATATCACTTGGGGGCATTCAAATTTGTCTAGTTCTTCAATATGGAACACATTCAAAGTGTTATTAGATGTTGTTTTGCACGTTGTGTCATACTATTGTGGTTTGACAACATTGTGATGATGATTTTGCTTCTTTCAGTTTCTTATTTTTTATACTTTATTTTCCTTTATTGTAGACCAATTGCAGGAAATTTACTTGCATCTTAGTTCACATATAACTTTGGTGTTGTTCCTTCCTGTTCATATTGGGTTTGTTTCTATTACTTATTTTGTATCTTTTTCTCACTTACACATGTTGTGTTTTCCTCCTAGTTTATTTAAGCCATGGAATGTATTCATTTTTATTTGCATTTGTATTTTAAAACTTGCGAAAATTCACAAAATAAATCAAATATTTATAAAATTAAAAAAATATACAAAAATTACAAAACTTTTGAACAAACATTCACTTATCACAAGAATCCTACAATTGGAAAACACTTAAAGTGAATCATTCAACATTTCAATACAATCTTGATAAACATCATACTTTTATCTATTACCCTAGTGATTGTGTCAATATTACAACTATCACTTTCTTCCCTTTACATGATATGCTAACTCTGCTTGGGGCAAGTCACAAAATTGTTTTTCCTTTGTGATATAACTTCACCTAGGGCAATTTTAACTTTGATCATTTACATAATGGATTCAACAAGAGTGTCATAAGGAGTCGTTTTCACTCCGCTCTTCCAAAGTCTGATCCTATTTCCACTTCGGAGCATTTATATCTACTTAATCATCGTTGTTGCACACATTAGAGGCATGGTTGATTGTCTTCTTCTTTGACTTTGTATTGCATTTTTGATGTTTACTCTTTTGGACCACTTACAAGTAGTGTGATCACCTCTTGGTTCCTTTGTAACCATGATGATGAAACATACTTTGTATATTGGGTTTATTTTCCTTTTCTCTTTTCTTTGTTGTGTGTGTTTGTTTACATGCATCTGGGTTAACCATCTTGATTCTTTCATAATCATGGTGACAAATCTATTGTGCAATAATAAAAATCAGGTTTCTCTAACAATTACTCTCCAAATAACACTCATGCTACAAACACAGTCCTTTCCATTCTTGTTCTAATGCCTTTTTTCCTTCCTATCAAGTAGTTGTCAGCCACCTTGCTACATCATCCACCCACTTAAGGGGCATTCCTCCACCATTCTGCTTGGTGGGGCATCCCAATGCTTCACAATTTTTCCATTTTCCGATCTCGCACGTAAATCTACTATATTTAAATCACTATTACTCTACAATAGCACTTTAAAGAGGGAAAAATGTAGACACCCCAAAATTACACTTTTGTTTCCACTTGTTCCATTGTTATCCTAGTACTCCCTGTTATTCATCCATTTGTGATAAATTGATTAAATCAATTAATTAATACACATTATACCCCTTTTGATTAATTAAATTAATCCCATGTATCCTTAGTACCCCTTTAGCTAAATTAATTATTATTTATTAATTAAATAATTAATTAATTAAGTGTGTGCACATCCTAGTCATCTACCACTTGATCAAACTCCACCTAGACTCACTTAGACTCCACTTGGACTCCCTATCCTTATCCTAGTTAACTGCACTTCTAGAATCCTAGAAAGGTGGGGGCAATTAAAATGCACGTACAACCACCTTTCCGTATGCAACCTTTTCATTGAAGGTTACTAGAAGGTTTGCAAATTGTTTTTTAATCTTTCATTAGTGTGATTTTTTTTTCATTGCATACATGTGGCATTTTGACATGAGAGAATGTGATCTATTATTATGGTGTGTGTGAAAAGAAATGACACCATTGTCCTCAAGAAACTGAATCCTATCATGGAGTGCATAAAAATAATTATCTCTATGACCATTAATCCTATGAAAATTATAGAATGAATGGTTACGATTACATCATAACTAATGAGGAGGATGATGCTCATTAAAAGGTAGACGAATCAACTTCTCATCAAGTAATGTGTGCAAAATATCATGAGGCCTAGAAGAATGTGAGAAGTATAATGGCTCCCACCTAGGAGGGGGAGTGGAACGTGGTGGAGGTTTACAAAAATGAGAGGAATGATCATGAGTATGTCTAGTAGGATATGGGGAACATGAAGGTGGTGTAATAGGAGGAAGAGAAGATGTAGTAGGTGGGGAGTGGTAGAAGAACTAGGAGCCTACACAACAAGATGTTCATTAAGTATTTCTTGTTCTAAAGCTATAACCTTGAAGCAAATAAGTGTAAAAGATTCACATGTATCATATAATAATTTTTATTTCAAAGGAAGAATCAAGCCACAATAAAAGATATATTGCATTTCTAGATCAATAGGTTGATAAAGTAAATGATGCATGTAAGATTTAAAACATAAGATATAATCATTAACATGTTCATTATTTCCTTGGTGCAAAGAAGGAAAATGTTCAAATGTAACTTTAGGACCATTGTTAGAAATAAAACGTATAAGAAATTATTCTTCCATATCAAGATAAGTACTAATAGACCCACTAGGAAAGTTATGAAACCAATGAGAAGAAATATCAATAAGACTATTAGGAAATGATTTTAGAAGTAGTCAATTATTAGAATGTGAAGCCATAACTACTCTAAAATCCTTAAGATGCATATAAGGATAACCCATTCCATCAAAAAGTGTAAAATTAGGAAAATTAAAAACCTTAGGAAAAGTTGAAATGTAAATGTCCTTAGGAATAAGATTGCCATGAAGAGAATTATTATCAATGCTAGCATAATATACCCTACTCTCAAGGGTAAGGGTATGGATCTTATTTTTTAAATCACCTACAACATGCATAAGAGAAATAAATTATTAGGGAGGAATGACATAAACATTAAGGGGTTAAATATTTCCATTATAAGTAGCCATAGGGACACTATTGGGTTGAAATTCAATCTTGGGATCAACAAGTGGAAAACTAGGAATAGGAACATGGGAATAAGAATCAATAGGAAAATAAGTTTGTACAATTTTATCAGCAAGATCAAAAGAAGAAGGAACACAAGAAACATGTATATTTTATTTATAGATTAATCTATTATTAGCCTCTTTGTAAAAGCATGTAGCTATAAGCGCATGACTATTTTGAGCATGCAATCTATTTTTTGATGCATGGATGGTGAAGGGAAATTCCCCACCCCTATATATATATGTATTCTATTGCATTTTTTTGGTAACTAGGATTGTAATAGAGTTATGTTGCTTTGATGTTCTAGCGTGCATGACTCTCTGGTGACTATTGTGATGTATTCAACTTCTGTTATGTAATATTTTTAATGTAATGGATAATTGTGGTTGGATTATGGTAATTGATTCTCTTGATCATGGTACTTGTATGGTGAATATGATCTTAGTAATGGTTTGATTTGTTATGTTTCCTTATTACATGTGTGTTTTCCATATGATGAAATGATGTTTATACTTGAGATTATGAATTGATAATGGTTAACTATGAACATGCACACTAACATCTTGACAAGCTTTCACAAAAGAGGGACATGGTAGCTTCACATGCTTCAAGTGAGCATTTAGATTTATCTAAATGAAGTGTCAATACACCTAGGAAATTGAGGTATAAATAAGTGACTATATCTTTGTTCCATTGTTGGGACCTCTTTTTAAGTGTTTTCAGATGATGTGTTTGTAGATGGTGTATCGATTGACTTTGGAGAGTATTGAAGTTGGATAGATGATGAACAAAGATAAGTTTTTCACAAAGATATAAATTAGATTTGATTTAAATGCACGCAAATGGGTGGAAGATAATATTTATGATGCGCTCTATGAGATGTTTTTCAGCTTCTTTCTAGTAGAGTATATGAGTGGATGTCAACATATGCAATAGGGAAGTGTTGGAGTTATAGGATGAGACTTTGGACACATAAGGATTACCAAACTCTTATTGATGTTGATGTGGAGTGGACTAGAGCTTGTAGATCATTGGTGAGTGAGCATATTATGTAGTTATATTTTGGATTACACTATTTCTACATATTTGTGTCCTGAAGAAGTTGAGTTCTAGTTCTTGTGAACCCAAAGGATCTTACTACTTTCACGTTATACCTTTATCGATCAAGATTTTGATGGTAGAACTAGATTTAGAGTGCCTACCTATGGCTAGCTAAACCCCCACCATGCAGGGGAGGAGAAGGTGTGGAGAAGATGGTGGACCTAGGGAAATAATGGAGAGAGAGAGGAAAGATGACTCAAATATAATGAAGCATGGGAAAAGGAGATAACAAGAGAAGTTGCAAAGTCAATGGATTTGAGGGAAGAAATGGCTCACTGAAGGATTTGGAGCTCTCATGGAAGATGAGGAGCCACAACATCTGGTTCCCCAATATTAGGTAAGCGTAGTAGAGAATCCCCTTGCTTTAGATGAGAGTGCATCAGAGGAAGAAATATGAGGACCGTAGGCATGCATCTGATCCCACCTAGCCACCTATCCCTTGTGCATTGGTGTTTTAGATCCAGAAGTAGTCATTGAGAAGTAGTCTAGTGCAAGTAATCAAGTAGAACCAAGTAGATATTGTCTTATGTTGAATTCAAGAGATAGAGTTAATAGTGCACCCATGAAACACACAACATCATTTTTTAGAGGTCCGATTGGAGGAATATTTTTGGCACGTCATCAAGACAAGAGTGTGGGTGCGCAGAAATATTGGGAATACATCTGGAAGTACTATAACTTCACTAGACTATTGGAGTTTAATTTAGCACTATAGTTGGGATGTAAGGAAGTACATCCATGGTCAGTGCCCACTATAGGAGGGTTAGGTGGATCAGGAGGATTGGGATCAAGTGGATCAGGTGGTTTTGGAGGTGGAGGAAATACTGGTGGAGGTTCTAGTTCTAGATCTGGAGGACAAGGCCCACATCCCCAACAACCCCCACATCAACCTCAACAAGTTTATTATGAGATGTCTCTCCACTTACCAGAATATAGAGGAATTGAAGATGATAGAGCATGTGCACAAGTGTGAGCTACTATGGCACTAAAGGAATTACAACCTCAGATAGAAAGGAAAGTCAATTTTCTACTACTCTTCAAGGGTGCATGCATAGTTGGTACAAAAGTATGATCCACATAAACCATGGTGGATTATGATGCTTATGTTCTTCATTTCTAGCTGAGTTCCATATTCCAGAGTTTGAGAAAAAAATTATCAACACGCTCAAGGACATTAAACAAGGATTATCTGAGAGCATAAGGGAATATGACACATGCTTTAAAACTTTATTATCAAATTATCTTATGACATTCATCCGAGTCAGCATGCATAATGGTTTTTGGTGGGTTGTTGACTCCTTTAGATGAGCACTATCTCATAAGAATTTTGTGGACCCATGTGAGGATTTGGAATCCTCTCTGCACGTTGAGGCTATTGGAAGCATTGATACTAGAGTAAGCCCATTTTGGAGCATAGATTGCAGCCATGAAAATTAGTTGGAGAATATTTCAGCTAATTCAGCTCATGAGATGCATAGTGGAATATGGTGTACAAATTGTGAAGTGGAAGGACATACTAAAGATAATTTCCCACGCATGTTGGTGTGTGTGCATTAATTTTATTGATTATGAAGGTTTTTCTCATGAATCATGATGTTTGAGATTCCCTTTGTTATAACATGCACTTACAAAGAAGGTGTCCATGTATTGCAAGATTTTACAAGTCCCACACTCACACCATTGATTACAAGTTGATTGATCACATCCATGAATTATTGAGACATGAGTGTGCTAGACTAGTGTGGCTAGTGGATCTAAGGAGCATGAAGGAAGGTCATAACCATGAAGGGTGAAAAATGGAAATAATAGGAATGGTGGCTTCAGAGGAGGATATATAGAGGTGAGGTTGTGGTGGTGGTAGAGGAAGGTTTGGTGAGGAACTTGTTATACTTGTGGATCCCCTTGATCATTATCAACATGAGTGCCCTTAGAATATTACTTGCTCATGGTGTGGAAAGCAACACAAGTTAGAAGATTTTTGGAGTTATATGAGCACATGTGCAAGACTTAAAAGAAGGAAAAGGGGAATGAGAATGATTAAAGTGGAGTGTGATACTTCTGATAAATGGATGTTGAAGAAGACACCTGATCTGAGTTATAGATATGATGGTTACTACGTGTGTTGAGGCTGCATGAAACACATGAGACATTAAAGGATAAGCCACTCATTACAAGGGAAGAAGTAGATACATGCTAAGTATCTAGATGTTGTGCACCATAAGGAAGTTACTAGATATTATGGAAGTTATTAGGAAATTATAGGTAGATATACAATGTTTAAAGAAGCAAAAGCATGTGACAGAGAGTGAGAAAAAAGGAAGGTTGAGCTCCCATAGAAGGATGTGGATGATTTTGAAAGGAGGTGTGTAAGATGTTGTGATAGGAGAACATCATTCCATTGTTAGGGAATGGTTGTTGAGAAAAGGTACCATGCATTGGGATGAGTGTGAAAGACAAATACTTCATGTAAATCTACCACCTCAGAATCATGAATTTGACAAAGAGATTACACTTGATGCAATAATTGATGGTTGGTTATTACACAACATTATGATTGATATTGGTGTGGAAGTGAATGTGCTAACTCTGGATGCTTGGAATCAGATGGGTAGACCACAATTGCAACCATCCACAAATGTGTTATATATGGTGAATAGAACTAGGGCCATGCCTATTGGGTTATTGAAGGATGCATCTATTACTATTTAGGGGGCCAAGTTTACTAGAGACTTTGAGGTATTGGAACTTTTGAAGTAGAGACAAATTTCCAACATTACTTGGGTGACCTTGGTGTTATGTAAACAAAGAATATTTTACACTTTAATAAAAGGTACATCAGTTTTGAGAATGATGAGGAGCGTGATTATACTCTTTTTGAAAAGAAGGTTGAGCCCTATGTTGAACCATTGAGCTTGGAAGAGCTTAACAGAATATATGCACACTCAGTGTGTGATCTAGAAGAATTTAGAACCATCCAAGGAAGGCGTACTTCATTGGGAAGACACGAGTCTATATAAGTGACACTAATAGTGTTTCTTGTGATAACTGGGCTCATGGAATATATGAAATGGTTGGGGCATGAGTCAAAGGAAAAGTCACCAGAATGATTAGGCCATGCATGGTGAGGTGGTTAGGATGTAATATGTACCAAGGTATACTGGTGAAGGAAACCTAATGTATTTTTATGCACCATGGAGGCCCAATGGAGAATGAAGGGGATAGAAGAAATATTTTAGTCTATACTCTGTGTGGGAAAACAACATGCATTGGTGGGATATACACACAGAGGAAACTTACTGGAATGGTGAGAAGTGAGAATCACCTTTTCTACTAGGTTCCTAAGGAGTAATGTACCTTCTCAAATATGAAAATTTCATGGGAAGTTCTCTTCCTCTCATCACATCATGTTTAGAAGTGTGAGAGACTTTGGATGGAGGGGAAAGGCCTTACCACCATCACTTTGGGTACATAATTTCTACTCCACCTTAGTGGTTGTGTGCACATGCATGGTATGTCCATGCAGATTTAAAAGAGAATACTAATTGGCAAGAGATGACCTCAGGTATGATTCATACTTTTGATTATTTTTCTACTAAACCTTTGGTCAATGAAGCATTACAGATTATGAAGTGCCTTATCACTTTGGGAGATAGTGCAAAGGATGAAAGAGATAATGTTAGAACTATTTGGAGAACCTGATCTTGAGCACACTTGATCTTTGATGAAATAGATGAAGAAGAGATGGTATGCACTTGAAAAAAAAGAAAAGGGAAAACTGGTATATATGATAGATGATGAGGAAGTGGATAACACTGGATGTTAACCACACTAAAGGTACATGTGAGGTAATGGACTATGTAGATGAAAAGGTAAGCACATATCATGCCTATTATGAGAGAAAAAGAAGGTTAACATTGGTATAGAGATGTAAACCTAAGGAGGCCATTATTGGTGATTACTGGTCGGAGAAAGAAGTGGCTAAAATTATTGAAATTGTGTGACTTTCAGGACTTATTTCCATGGGGATATCATGAGTTAAAGGAGTACACCCTTCTTTAGGTGAGATGAAAATCAAATTGAAAAAGAAGGTGTGCCTAGTTAGGAAGAGGCCTTACAAGATGAATCCTAATCTGTGTGAAGGTAAAGGAAGAAATTGATAAAATGCTCAAAGTCTAGTATAATTGAGCCTATTGAGGAATCTAAATGGGTTAGCCCCATGGTCATAAGCATTAAGAAGGATGGGAGGATAAGGATTTGTGTGGACTATAGAGAAATTAAATGCTTCATGTGTTATTGATCCTTTTCCCACCCCATTCATCAGAGGAGATCCTTGAAGGAGTTATTGGGTGCGAGATATACTCTCCTTTACAGATGGGTTTTTAGTTATCATTAAGTGTGCACATAGCAAAGGAAGATCAAGAAAAGAAAATTTCACCACTAAGTGGGGAATTTTTTACATATACATTGATGCCCTTTGGACTAAAGAAAATGTGCAAGTTGTTCTCACGCATTGTTGTGTAGGATTTTTAGGATTTATCCATAAGTTTTTATAGGTGTATCTAGATGATTGGATAGTTTATGGCTTAGTTCAAGGACCATTGTGATAATCTAAGGCTCATGTTTGAGAGGTGTAGAAGTAGTTGAGCATCTCTCTTAACATTAAGAAGTGCATTTTTGCAACACCTTTTGGCACTTTACTGGATATATATTTGTAAGGAAGGGTTTATTGGTAGACCAACCAAGATAGTTGTGATCTTGGGTTTGGAAGAACCTACCAATCAAAGTGAGGTGCATGGATTTTGGGACATATAAGGTATTATAGAAATTCATTAAGGGTTATGAAAATATGTTTCACATGCCCTTGGAGGAATTATTAAAAGCTAAAGGAAAATTCTATTGGGGTGATGCATGTAATAACAAGTGTTTGAAACATTAAAGGAAAGGATTACTACTGCACCTATTTTGCACTTTCCTTCATGGGACAAACCCTTTCATGTTCATGTGATTTTCTGGTATGGAAATTGGTGTAGTGTTGGTGCAACCAAGAGAAGGAATTGTGGACCACCCCATTTTCTTTGCAAGTAGGAAGTTGACACCCCAGAGAAAAAATTATACAACTACTGAGTGTGAGGCTTTTTCCATGATCTACACACTATACAAATTTAAAAATACTTGTTGGAAACACCATTTATCTTCTTTACAAATCATATGGCACTTAAGTATTTGGTCAACAAGCCTATTTTGCAAGGGCACATATGCAAGTGGATACTACTATTTTAAGAGTTTTGAGTTTACATTGTTGTAAAACTAGGAAAAAGTAATTCAGGGCCTGATCATTTATCAAGGATCAATTCTAGTGAGGATGTGTAGAGCATTGAGGATATAATGTTTGATGCACAACTATTTAGATTAAACCACATGCCCACATATTTAGAGGACATTGTAGTATTTTTTACACACACTAGACATGTGCTTGAGGGAATGAAGACTTTAGAAAAAAACAACTTGCAATATGCATGACACACTTTATCAATTGATTGGTGGAGATTTATACAAGCTAGGTTATGATGAATTTTTTATGTCGGTGTGTTCTAGATCATGAGTGTGAGGCTATTATGGAAGAAGCTCATGGTGGAATTGCAGGAGGTCATTATATTAGTGATGTTACCACGCAAGATTTGATGGTGGACTTTGGTGGGAAACTTTATAAGGATATTAAGGAATATGTCAAGTTATGTGACCATTTTCAATGCCTTGGGAAAGCCTAGACATAGAGATGAGATGTCATTGTGGCCTATTGCAAGTTCGAGCCTTTTGAGAAATGGGTTATTGACTTTGTAGGTCCTATTTCACCACCCATGCGTAGGATTAGGCACACACTATATTATAACTTGTACATAAATTATCTAAAAAGGTGGGAGAAAAGCAACACCTATAAAGGATTGAAAAATGACTACAACAACAATATTTTATGGGAAAACATTATTAGTAGGTATGGATGTCCATTGATCTTAACAAGTGATAGGGAACTCATTTCCTTAATGAGACAAAATGAAATTTTGGCAGATTTTATGGTGGCACACCATAAGACTACACCTTATCACCCACATGCTAATGGTACTGAAGCTTTCAACAAGATCTTGGGACAAACATTGACAAAAATTTGTGATGTTGGAAGGAAAAGATTGGGATGATAAAGTATATGTTGTACTTTGGGCATATAGGACTTATATAAAGGTTGAATAAAGCCACACCCTTTTAGTTGGTGTTTGGTGTAGAGGTTGTATTTCTGTTGAATTTATGTTACCATCCCTGTGTATTGCACATGCAAGAGGACTAGATGATGAGAAAGTTGTGGAGGAGCACATTGAAAACTGATGTAGTTAGATGAGTGGTGCGCCATTGCACATTGGAGTTAGAAGACCGAGAAGGATAGATAGAAAGCATGACATGATAGGCACATAAGGAACAAGACATTTGAGGTTGGGAAGATGGTTCTTTTATATGATTCAAAGTTTTGCACCACCTAGGAAATTGAAAGTTACATTGGTTGGGACCTTTTTAGTAACAAAGATACTTGAAATAGGTGCTTTTCAGTTGCATGGCATTGGATGGAACTTTATTTCCTGGTTACTTCAATGGGAGTAGGTTGAAGCCCTACTATAAATAAGGCTTTCTTGGTGTTTGTAATAAGGCAATATTTCCACTTATATTAGATTTCCTTTTATGTGTTTCCTTTCATTGTTGTTATGCTTTGTCAATTTAGTTTTGTGTTTTGTTATAATAAATGTTTGCATGCAGGAATTTGATTACTATCTTTTGAGTTCATGCGTAGAGGACCGCACATACTTTTAGTGTGGGGTGGATTGCAAATATGGAAGAAGAGTAAATTGGTTGGTGTTGAAGGTTGACTAAGAATTGAAGGAGTGTGCTCATTGTTGATGAAAATTGGTTGTTGAGAGAGAAAGGTGTTACAAATAATGAGAAGGATGGTGATAATAAGGATTTTGAAAATTTCTCTCAAGATTGAAGACCATGCGTAAGAGAAAGGTTGCACGCAGTGTAACATGAGGTAGGAAGCATACATGGAAACTACTTAGTATGAGGTGCAGAGGGTTATGTACTTTGGTGCATGAAGAACATACATAAGGAGGTCTATGGATGAGAAGTAGTGGGTGCCAGAAGGTTATGACTGGGGGCATGAAAGAAAAAGTGGAAAAAATGGAAAAAGTAAAAATCATAATTAAAGTTGGAGTATGGTGGTAGGTGAGGAGTAAATTAATGCAGAAAAATTTAAAATCTATAAAAGGGTGTTTGTGATTTCATTCTTACCTTGCATATTTGAGTTTTGAGCTATGAAGTGTGATTTGAAGTGTGACAAAACACAAAGTGTGAGAGTGATTGTAAAGGAAAGGAACAGTTGATATTTGGACATGGTCATAATAGAGCTCCATTAGAAGGGTGTTTGAGCTAGTAAAAGGGTGTGAAGAGAAGGAAATTTCATGGAGAGTTAGGGTTTGAAGAAAATAATTACAACTAGGCAACATTAGGGCACACAAATTTGGAGTTATAGAGGTCAAATGAACATAAAGGAAGCATTGTAAAAATAAATGGCACCCAAGAGAGAGCACTTGGGATGACCACACGAGGAAAGAAGAAGGATGAACTAGAAGTGGAAGTTGAAGACACACCCGAAAGGATTTTTAGAGATGTAATACCCTGAAGGGAGTCATTATGGGGCTGGACTAGGAGTCTCATATTAGAAAAGCAAGGTGAGTGACTACAATCACCACACACACTACAAACTTAGACCAAATTGAAAAGGATCTAGTTAAGAGGAAAATTTAAGACTATAAAGATGACAAACCCATCTATGATGATGAAGGGAAAAATATGTTAGAGAAATTTGGGGTCTTGCATGTCTATGAATTACCATACTTTGGAAAACTAGAGAACTTTACCAGTGGTTAATGTCCAGAGTCCATGAGGACTTATTTTATTTTGTAGGAAGAAGGTGGTGTGCCTCACCGCACCCTTGATCGAAATTGATAGGATTGAGGAGTTCATGGACTGAGATTTCTAGTGACCTTAGATGATGATGTGGGTGTCGAGGATATTTCCATTGAGTTTTCATATCATAAAGGAGGTCACGCAATGGATGTGTGAAGAAAAATAGATGAACATGTGGTCAAAATTTTTCACACCTTCTCACAAAGTTTAATAACTAGGAGCATTGGGGCCAGGTAAACAAGAAGTGGCTCCACATTGTGAAAAAATGTGGAGGGGACTATATAACTTATCTACATTCATATCAAAATATTATTGAAGAGCACACAAGGAGAAAAAGATAAGTTGGGGTTTTATTTTTATTATGTATTTGTAGAGATTGGGGTCTCGGATGGCCTTAAGGACAAGATATGGAAGTTCCTAGAGGAAAGTAAGTCATTTGAAGAGAGGTTTGCAAAATAAACTTGTGAGAATACTATGAGTGGCCCATATAAGAAAATGCTAGAGACTTTATACAAGCGCATGCATGAGGATTTTGAATATAAGTGGAGGATACCCAAGGAATTACTTGTTGTAGTGGATAAGCAGGTAGAATTTTTAGTATTTCAACATTACTGTATTGGAAGGTTCAGAATGACGGATGGTAATGGATCCCTTGGTGCAAGCTCCCTTATGCATTTCACCATGCATTATTTCAAGCTTCTGTTAACATATTTTCAAATGTACACAAACTTAGGTTTGATGCAAACAAAATTGATTTTGATTACCATACACTTAGTAAGAAAATACATTTATCTAGGTAAGTTTTGCATATATTGAAACAATGATATATGATGATATTACTATCAATTCCATGAATTTGGTAGTTGGGAAGTTGGGTGTGGATAAGGTATACCTTAACCTTAAGCCCAAATTGGTTGAATGGAAAATATATTGAGAATGAGTTCAAACTCCCTAAGGTGCACCCAAGGTAAAACACAGTTGGAACCATGTAGAGAAGATGAGCCCACTCCTCCTCACATAGATGAGGAAGAATTTAGGAAGAGGAGGAGGAGAAGAAAATGGTGGGATGATTGGACCATGGCAGAGAGGAAAAACCAACTATAGGTATTGAAGAGGCCACGTGAGTAAGTACTCCTCCTAGGAAGAAGAAGAAGAAAGAGAAGTAAGATGAAACTATTGATGTTGAAGAGGAAAAGAAAGAAGAGGAAGGTGGCGTAGGGGACCAAGGACTTCAAAAGAGTATTGAGGAAAACTAGGACAAAGAGCACTAGCGCAGGACCCTCTCATCCACTAAGGAGTTTTCCAAGGACATCTCCTATCAAACCAAAATGATCTTTTAGAAGAAAAAATGCATAAGTATGTGCCTAGGAAATAAAGTGAATAAGTTTCTGATGAGGTTGTGCACACCATGGGGGATACACCAATTATTGATGTAGAAAGAGGAGAGGAGCCTAGAGATGAAGAGATCATGAGCATGATGTAGAGGAACATGGTGCATGAGGAGGAAGACCCCATGGGAGGAGGTGAAGAAAGAGAACAAAGTGTTGGTGAGCCATCGAGGGAGCCTAAACTTTGGAGAGCATGGGGGCATGACGAAAAGTAAAGTCCTAATTTAGGATGTAGGGATACATATCCCTAAGGAGAGGTTATCGGAAGGAATAAGGAGAATAAATTATAAGGCACTCGAGTTGGGGTATGCTAATGACCCTTGAAGATTATTCACACCAAATTTTAAACACACTGCCCCGAAAAATTATATGGATGGGATTGATGGATCCCTAGGGTGAAAATATGCACACAAGAAAGCAACTATCTTGGAGCATGTAGATGCATATGGATGAACCAGATTTGATGTTAAGGAAGAAGCATGCATTAGGAGGAAGATGAAAAAGGGAGCCCAAGTAGTGCATATGACTTTAAAGCCAAAAAAATTCATTGATGAACAAGTAAGTAATGCCTTGACTAAGATGAAAACATAAGTAACATGAAGGAACTGGATAAAGTGGCCACGCTCAAGACACTTCTCAAGGAAAATAAAAATATAAAGGAATAAATTGAGCAAGCTAACTAACTGAGGCACGTAAGAAGGATAAGGAGCAAAAAAGTAGATTCTAGATTTTTTACGTGGAAATTGGAGGTGAAATTCTTGAGTCACATACAAAATTTGATGAACAAATGAATAAAAATTACAATTCATCCTTACATTTTTTTACAAGATTGTGTTCATCTTTTTCTTAAAAAGAAACCAACCATGTAGAAAAGACACAAGAAAATGTTGTGGCCAAGAAGGAAAGAACTAAGAAGAAATTGATTGCGTAAAAATTATAGAGTATGATGCCATACTCCAAACTTTAAAAGATGAGTTGAAGAAGGAAGGATGGGTGTGGGAAACTGTGAGGATCTTGAATAGATCCTCAAGACAAGGACAATCAAGAAGAAAATGAATTCCTTACAGATAAGAAGGATGAGACCTTAGGTCAGAAGTAAAAGGCTTATGAAGTAAAAAAGTGATACACTCAAGGAATCCAAGGACCCTATGAAGAAATAATAAAGGAATTGGGGAAGTTAGTCACAAAAAATGGATTTCATGGAGGGCATGATTTCAGGGGATGTCTAGAGTGATAAGAGAGATGAAGCAATAGGGTGAAGACATGACCTTGGAGGAGATGAAACAAGTGTTTGAGATTCCTGATAAAGAAAAAAGGACTAGGAGAATGGAATGAATTAGAAGTTGATATCAATAAGGACTACCTTGAATCTTCTACTACTAGACTTAGAAAGCATGATGGTTATTTTCCATTTCCTTTCATTCTTTATTCATCATTATTTATTCTTTTGATTCTTTGGAGAGATAAGTTGAGCAACCCCATTTCCGAGGGTGGAAATGAAGTTAGTGTGGGGTAATGTTGGGTTGAAAAATTGCATAAGTATTGAGAGGGTGTGCGAATGGGGTATGTATGCGTGCGCAAGTGTTAGTTTAAGAAGGACTCACCCAAGAAGATCATTTTGGGACTTAACCAATTTTACATGGAACGGGTTTAAAATAGAAAAAGCAAGTTGGAGTGCAGATCACACAATGGATTAAAATAAGAAGACTTCGTGGCTAAGAAATATTTATTTTGGGAACAAAGTAGAAGATCAAATTTCATGCATAGACCATGCTAATAATAGGTTTAAAGTAGATTTTATTTATATATTAATATTTTATTATCCTCTTTGTAAAATCATTCATTTTGTAAGTGCATGGATATTTTTGATTATGTAGTCTATTTTGTGATGCATGGGTGGTGAAGGGAAAATCCCCACCCCTATATATATATGTATTGTTTTGGTAATTTGATTATAATAAAGTTATGTTGCTCATATGTTTTAGTGCACATGACTCTTTAGTGACTATTGTGATATATTCAAATTTTGTTACTTTATGAATTAATGCAATGGATAATTGTCATTGGATTATGGTAATTGATGCTATTGATCATGGTACTTGTATGGTGAATTTGATATTAGTAATGGTTTGATTTGTTATGTTTTCTTATTACATGTGTTTCCATATGATGAATGTAGTGACATATACTTGAGATTATGAACTATTAATGGTTACTATGAATATGCACACTAACATCTTTCGATTTATCTGGATCAAGTTCGGCGTGCCTAGGAAATTGGGCATACATAAGTGACTACAAGGAAGAAAGATATGGATTTTGAGGCAAAATATTCAATGAATAATCACTTGGTTGAGAAGAATAGGGGATCTAAATATCATTATCAAAAATAATAGGATCAACTCTAATGATTTGTGCATATGTAAGTGGAGAGGAAGAAGGAGTAAGGTTAGGGCCATTTATGATATCATCCACAACATCAAAAGATGTGTGAGTATCACAAACATCATTAAAAAGGATTTCTGATTTAAAAATTTAACTAAATCCTCAACACATGTATCATTTGTAAAAATAAAAGCATCATCGATACTAGATTAACAAGAGATAGTATCCTCAATAGGAGTAGGAGTACAACATCAAGAATGGGGTTGATAAGCTTTACAAAGAAAAAGGGATTTTTGATTATATGTAGCGGTAATATGTGGCTTATGATAGAAATATGCTTCCTCTTGACCATTTGCAAAAATATGTTGAAGACGTGTCATGGGAATAGGATCATACTTGGGGAAGGAGGTTTGGGATGAAGGTTTCACAACACTTCTTGATAAGTTATGAGGAATTAAAAATGAAGGATCTTAGGGAAAGATAGGGTTTGATAAATAAGTGGGTTTACCAAATGATTTAATGAAATTTAAATATTTGTTAGAGGATTGAGATCAAAAGAGTATAACAGTAATATGAAAGAAATAAACAAGTGTGTACAATAGAGACATAAGAGTGACTCAACTTGTATTCAGAAATCTAGGTTAGTTATGGGATGAAAATTGAGTGGAAAATGATAAATATGGACTGGATATTATTCACCCGGGAAACCGTGATCTATAAATATTTTCAACTGCAGACCACCCGAGACGAGGAAAGGACTACTTAGGTGTTGGTGTCCGAACTAGTCGCTAGTGTCCCGGAAACAACTGGGCTTATGATCTTTTTAGGGTCTAAAATTGTATTCATCCTTTCAATATTTATTGCTTTAGATTCACTATAGGGTTCTTATATCACACATGAACCTACTAAAAAAACCCTAGCTACCTACATAAGGATTAAGAAAACATCATATAAAATAAATAATGCATATTCTTAAGTCAAATCGACCTCAAAGGTCACCCCAATGTGATTATCACCGAGTGCATTACTACATTTCAGACTCTATGTTGTTCTAGTGTGTGCTTGTGATTGAATTGTGTCAATTGAAGCTAGGTTTCCCCCTTTTTCAGTCACACCAAGATAAATGTGTGAGATGGAATTTATAAATAACCCCTCCTATGTAGTTAATAATGTAGCCCAAAATGTAATCTTTGAAAGTTTCTCTTTGCCCAAGTAGTTAATAGCAAGTAATAGCCCAAGTTATCCAACCAATTTAATAAAATTTAAATCTAATGAAAGGAAATTGATGATAAGATAAATATAACAATATTAAAGCAAGATCAAGTTAAAGAAGTATAAATAAGAGTGATAGATAGGTCCAGTAGAGTGACTTAACTTTTATCCGTAGGTCTAAAATGATTTTAGACTTGAGATTGGTATGGATGGAAAGATTCTAGGTTTTATTAGCTCTGTGTTTGATAATGGAAAGTGACAATCTTGGGGATAGGAGCACCGAGAAGGGTATAGAGCCACCTAGATGTTAGTGTCTATTTTGGGTACTAGTGTCCGTGGAAGTGTTTAGGGTCTAGTTATTTTTGTGTCCCTTAATGTCTCTCTTTGTTCACTATGTGTTGCATTAGATTTTTTTCGCACTTGTATATTGTAAAATAAACCCTAGATACCTACATAGTACTCAAGAAAAAATTAGATGAATACAATAATGTAAATTCTTGAGTCAAACTAAACTCGACGATCCCCTTAATGCGATTGTATTTGAGTGTTGCACTACATTTCAGACTCAATGTAGTTATTTTGTGTGTGTGATTAGAATAGTGTCCATTGAGCTAGGATGACCTAGTGTGATACCACACAAAGGGATATCGGATACAAATACTTTATCCCAAATGCAAATGTGTGGTATGGAATTTAGAATAAACCCTCCTATGCAATGAAGTATGTAGTCCAAAATGTATTCCTTGATGTAGTAGATAGAAAATATTAGCTCCTTGTATATGTATGTGTCTCTTGAATGATTTCCCCCTTAATGAGGTTAAATAATACATGTATATATATGATTACCCTATTTAAGATTCATCATTAACAAGAAAAATGATGACTAAGAGTGATAAAAGAGAACAAGGAAGAAGTAACATTTGAAAGACTAGAAAAGAGGTAAAGAGGATACATGCACCTAGAGGGGATAATAACACTTGAATGCTTCTATCCCTAATGAAAGGTCTTGTATAAGGTGTCACAAAGATAAAATAGTGAAATAATAGCTGAGAAATATGTCGAATAGTGTGTAAAAGCTGTAAGTTGTCAAATATGAACAACAAACAATAGAGATGAAAATGATAAAAGCAATGTCAAAGTAAAGTAAAGAGGTGTTACAAAGTAGATCTCTTGTTTATGAAACATGCATATAAATTAATTATTTAGATACTATATGTACATAGTAAGTGCGTGATTTAGTGACTACATTTTCCCTCACTTTATGTTGGTGAATAAGGATTACACAGCATAAAGTAGAATAAAAAACATACCTTGGAGATTCTAATGAATATTATACTTAATAACATGTTGATTGAGTGTTGTAGCATATCGAATGGAATAGTGAAAGATGTGTACAATGAAATTCTAAGGAGAGGGAAGGATAAGGATCCTAGGGGAAATATTTACATGCATGAAGTGATGGTAAAACATGCGTGCGAGTTCTTTGGAATATCATATTTTTCAGAGTATTCTTAAGAGTTGCTTCATGGTTGCTTGTGTGATTTTTCTTTGTTTGGATAGGATAGGACCTACAAAAGAAAACAAGTGTAGTCAATTCTCTAGGTAAATGCATGGTGTCCCCAAGATTTCACTTAGAAATTTTGGGGTACCCCTTTGAAAATTTTGAGTTTTCATGTCTTGTGATGAGTTGTGTTCATGTTGTTTCTAGCTTTTAGGTTGTTGTTTAGTGTGTTTAGGTTGTTTCCTTAATTTTTGGGTTACAAGAGTGATTTATAATTCTTCAAGAAGTTGCAAAAGATTGCTTGGGGTTGATTTATGAAATACCCATCTACTCAAAATGCCTAAAATCCCTTAGAAAATCAATTACTTTCTCTCTTAGGTTATCAGGTTTCTTAGAGTGCTTTACTTCTAAGTAACAAGTTGTCCATATCCAAAAAACATGATTTGGATAGACTTCTCTTCTTTGCATTGATTGGAAGTACTTCTTCTTGTTAAAATTCAATAAGAAAATTAGTCCTAGAACACCACATAACAATCTTATATTTCCTCATTTAACACTAAAATAAAGTTCTTTTACTTCTTAGCTTTACACTAAATCGATATGCTTCTACCACTTATTATTAGGAAAGTAAAGTTATTCTTAAATTCCATTAAACTAAGACTATTCATTGCGCTAAATCAACACCCTCTTACTTATCTTATTTGTGCTAAACCCAAACAACTTTACTTCTTAAAAAATAAGACAAGTAAAGTAAGTCTCAAAGACTCGCATAACTAGTCACTTAAGTTATCATTGTTGGGGACTTCTTTACTTATTTTAAAAACAATGAAGTGAAGTTGTCTCAAAAATCCGCATATAAGAGGAGTGATGATGTGGAAATTATATGACCTACATTTAATGACATGGAAAATATATAATCTCAAGTAATTCCATGTTGGATCCACGCATTCGCTTATTCAGAGAGAAGTTTTCAATTCCGAATGTCGAGTAATTTCATGTAATCAACTGGAGAATAAATTTCACAAATTAACTTTGACCCATTTGTAGTAGAGGTTGGTACTTTTTGCATCTTTTCTTTGCTTTTTATTTTCAATTGTGTTGTAGTTTGTTTTAGGTTGTTGGCCCCCTTATGAATTTCTTATTCCTCTGTGTTTTTGGTAAAGTGGTTTAAAATTAAGGTATTCACATTTATTGGGATTAGGTTTTGGTCAATTAAATAAGCCCATTATTACCTTTAATTGGAATGCCTTTGAATTTTCACCATTCACAAGCCCTAGTTTTTCCCTAATATCATTGCTTCCTCCTTTTGTGGTTTTGTGTAACTCCTTTCTTTGTATTGGGGTGTCTAGGTTTACTTCTTCTTCTCCTTTGTTTAGTGAAAGTCAATTAGTCTCAAATCTCCACGTAAAACATTGTGGTTTCACTTTGCGTGTTACCTTCCCTCTTTGTTTGTGCTGATTTGAATGGCTTCTTCTTACCATTTTATGTGGTGGTTGGAACTTATTTTTATTTTGAGTTTAACAGAGTAAATTATTATGCAAATACCACAATATACATAAATCCATCATCTTGCATTACAGACTTCTACTTTTCATTTAGAGAAGTAGTGTTTTGAAGTAATCATCCCCTCAAACACCACATTATTTGTGTGAATCTTAATGTCTTTTCCTTCCTATGTAATGTGTTTTTATAACTATTGTTACTTGTGCTAAACCGATTACTTATGAATTCCTATATAATACATTGATTGGAACTACTTTTACTTCATAACAAAAGTTACATTAAATTGACCACCCATTACTTGCTTTGTTATGCAATTTTTGCATTACTTTTACTTCCCAAATTTTATGATAAAACGATAGGTCACAACTTCATATGCTTTGCGCTAAACCAAGGGCAATTACTTCTCATATATTGTGCCATTTTAAAGATTTTTGACCTCTCCTATATTACAAAAATTGAATTACTTCTACTTGTTAACTCCATGTCTCAAGTAGTAACACCCTAAAAATCCACAATGAACTGAAAAGAAAATTATTTCACTTCATCACTACCAAAAAACCTTTAACTTCACTTCTAAAATGATTTTAATGCTCTTTCATGGAAAAATTAAATATGAATATCTGCATGCAATTGAAATAATGTGTCTTAACTTGAGTTCTATATTTAAAGTAGGAGTTGTTGCTAATATTTAAGTAGTTAGAACACACCAGTTACTTGAAGGAAAAAAAATGTCTGAAGCTAGAGAAGAATCAATTGAAGTAAGTGAGAATTCAGTAGGGGAAGAATAAGTTGTTGTGATCAGAGAGGATCCTAATCTTACTGTTGAGGAAAATTCCAAGGCTAAGAAAGGTAAAGGGAAGACTAAGTTTAGTGAAGCCAAAGGAAGCAAGATGAAGTATGAATATAAAGGCTATCCAGTGGAGTCTTGCATTATGTCCAAGGTCACAAAAATTAGTGATACAGATATGGGGCATGTCTCCATTATTAAATTGATTGAGAGATCCAAGGATAAATTTCAAACACCCCTCATGTAGGCATTGACTAGGAGTGGGTTGATACAAACAAATTCCTTTTCCAATACTACTCAATTTCCTGAATTTGTACTAGAATGTGCTAAACATTATGATTCTCAGACAAGGATAGTCAAGGATGCTTCAGGTAATCTAGTGGTGAGACTTGATGCTCATTTATTTAAATTTTTCTTAAATATTCCTACTACACCTAAATCACTGGGTGTTAGTATGGAAAAGGAAGAAGAGTACTGGAAGAACAATAGAGAAGATGCCATTCGGATCATGAACCTGAGTTATTTGAAGGAAAAAAGTAGGCATCAATATTTCCTAGAACTATTGTAAGGTCTAATCTAGTCTAAGAAGCTGATAATATCACTCATAATTTGTGCAAAATCAATGGAGATAAAAATTTCAAACTCTTTTCTATATGGATGTATTACTTCATTAGAATGATTGAGAATGGAAAGCATAGTACTTTGATCAATTGGGCTGAGATTATTAGTAATAACATTGATAGCCGGTTAGAAAATGTAGACTTCAAGATGACTTCATATCTTATATATGTTGCAACACCACATGGTTATTTTTCTAAATTAAGGACACACATTACTATAGGTAGAAACACTGTCCATGAATATTATCCACATATTAGTTTTCTTATATATTTCAAGGAGTACAAGAAATTTAATGATTTTTTTTTCTATGAAGTCATTTGTAAACTTGATATTGAGATGAAAGCAAAGAGGGTAACTGATGTTGCATGGAATGCATTTGTACAATATGGATGCATCTTTATTCATTTCTCTCATTTCACATATTTGAGAGTTTGTGGTTTCTCAAGAAAACCACTAAAAATCCCAAGGTATCCTAGTGATAGGTGGATTTTACTTGAACTATGTAGACAACTAGTGGAACTTCATGATTTGCAACAAGGGCTTCATAGAGCGATGAGTTGCTTTCCATTTTCATTGGGATTTATCATTGTGCCAACATCCACAAAGCTCGAAATGTTTCTAAATAAATGTTCCACAACTATACTCAAGAAGACTACAAGGCTAGAATAAATTTTGACTACATAAATATTTCTTAGAAAATAGTTTCATTAGATCACACACATTTTCCAACACTGGAGGATTTCTGGATTGATTGTAGAGATGAATATGAAATTAGAAGAAGAGATTATAGTAGAATGACAGTATAGAAAATCCTAAGCTTGGGATTGGAAAACATTCCAAAGAAGCTCCCAGATGATGGGAAAGTAATTTCAGATGCCTACTATGAAGAAGGAGGTGATGATGCTCCATTTTCAGCCATAAGAAATAAGTCTAAGAAAATTATGGAGAGGACATATAAAGTATTTATTTATACTTAAAATTGGCTAATTGATCAAGGTTATTTCGTAGAGGAATTTATAATGAATGAAATAATCAAGGGGGCCAAAAAGAAAGCAAGGATCGGGGAGAGAGTAGTGGAGGGCCTACAAAATTAAAGCCAGTCAAGAAGCCCAAGAGAAAAACAGAAACTCCAAAGCCAACTTCTCTAAGGAAAAAATCAATTTTAGAAGCTAATTCAAGTGATGCTTCTCATTTATTGGTGTCTTTATCTATTGATACTCTTACCATTAAAGTTCATTCTACACAGGGAGAGGTTGTGTTACAACCTTTCAAGCCAATTGCATTCTTGTTCCTTGTAGTTGTTTCAAAATCCTTATCTCATCCTCCTCCTCCATCTATAGAAGAAAAATTAGCTTCTCAATCACAAGGAATACATGATGCTTCCATAGATGGATCTTCCTTTCAGGAGGTATCTCAACCAATGGAGAAAGGTGAAGTCTTAAGAGAAAATGTGGAGGTAGATGAGGGAGAGATTGAGAAGGGAAGTACATGAGATGTTCATTTAGAAAAAATTCAAAAATATTTGTTACAAGAAGAAGTTGAGAAAGAAAAATAGGTTGAAAGTAAAATTGACACTAGAACTGAGGAGGAGAAGGAAATTGAAAATCAGTTGATAAGTGAGAAGATGGCAGAATTTGAAAAAGAATTGCTACAAATTTCTACCGCTTCTGAAGTACTTGAGAAACAACAAGAAACAATTGTAATTACATTTTTGGAATTAATTGGTCAAGATGTTGTCGTTCATTCTCGGTGGTCAAGCTTCTTTAGGAAGGACTTTGCAACATGGTTGGCCTCACAAATGCTTCCTAGTTCCAAGGAAGTAATCAATTTAGAAGAGATGGATCTTCAATTACTGAAGAGTATTGAGAAAAAGGGGAGAAGGTCCAAGGCAGCTAAGGTGACCTCAAGAATGATTATTGAATCCTATGGATAGAAATTTTCTGAAGTGTCTACCCCAATGAGAGGGTAAAAGTAAGGATGAAATAACTAAAGAAGATTTGGTGGTAACAAGGGTGCCCCTAAGAGAAGTCACCACTGAAGGCTTAAAGTAAGACACATAGACTCTAATCAATAGAATTTTCTTAAGATAGATGAAGAGAAGGAAAAGAATACAAAATTAAAATAGCAAACATCCAAGCTGTGTGATATAATCATGAAGGTTGCAAGGTCTTCAACATAACCAATATTAACAGGAGAACAAGTGAATCCTCAAGTGATCACCATAATGGAAGAAAATGGTGACAAAGAAAAAGTTGTGGATGAATGGGTGGCTAACATAACCAAGGTGGCCACAGATTATTATAAGGAGATACTTGTGAAAACAAAAGAGTTCCATGAAAAGTGGGATAAATTGAAGAATTTAAAGTTAGAGGATGACAATGAATGTAAAATTGTTGAGTTGTAACTTCAGAGTATTCAAGAGATAGAATCACTTCCTGATAATGTGTTGATTGAAGAACAGATGGTACTAGAGGGATCTGTGAAGAAAGGAAAACAACAACATCTTCTTCTCTCATTCAGGAAAATAATTCTTAAGCATATAATACAAAAGATGCAACTCTTGGAAGAATAGGTCAAGCCAGCCTTGGATGAACTGGATGATGGAATTTATGACTTAAAAAAGTATGGAACTGACAAACCTCTAAAAGACATTGAGGAATTCCTTCAATTACTTCAGCAAGAAATAAATAATTCCATCACTCCTTTTATTCATGCATCCTGGAGAAATTTTCAAAACTTCAAGAAGATGTTTATTATTTAGGGTCATGTCTTGGGAAGGTCAGAGGATCTTTGTAATATTTTGGAAAAGGAATCATTCACATTGGAAATAGAGATGGAGGCTATTGTGAAGGCAAGATAATGATGTAATCAAATGCATGATAGATCAATATGCCAAGTATCGGAAAATAATAGGGATGCAAATGAAGATGAAATTAAGAAAATAATGAGGAAAAGAATAAGGAGAAACTGAAGTTGTGCATTTGGAATTCTTCTTCTTCTTGTTATTATTTTTCTTATTCTTCTTCTCTCTACTCTTCAAGTATATTCATTGTAAGACTTAAGTAACTTGGTGGTTAATCACCATTACTTTAAGTTGATTGAAAAATTAAAAATTACTTGGGGATAGTGGGTAGATGGTTATTCTTGTTTAATGATGGAAAATTCTAAATTTTCATGTGGCATGCAATGAGTACTTTGAGGAAGAAAGTGCTCAATTCCTCGCAATTTTATAGTTATATATTTATGAAAGTATAACGGACATTGTCAATTTTTTATTGTCCTTACAATGACTATAAATAGAAGAGGAGACCTATGGGTCAAGGATCTAATAATTTTGGCAAACTATTGTTTTACGTTGTACATGGTTGTTTCAAACTTTGCATTGAAATAATTATATGTGCATATTGTAAACAGTTGAAAGTTGAATAAGAAGAAAGGAGGATTTTGGTTGAAATTTGTGTCTACTAAAGTCTTATTGTGTAAGTTGTGAATGATAATGGTAAACTTTGTGTTATCTTTAGCTTTCATATGAGTATGCTTCTTTTCATTTGCTTAAAGTTGTAAGAATAATTTAATATTTTTTTATTCTATGTGATTGTAACTTGCTCTACTATCTACTTGTTACTAAGCACACTTCTTCACAAGTTATTCCTATTTTTTCCACATTCCATTCTTACTCTTCCTAGTAATCACTTCACAAGACGACGTTTGCTTGCTTCTGCGCAAAATTGTTTAGTTATGGTTCATTAGCTATTCAATTAAAGTAATAGCCTAAACTTATCTTAAAATAGGTTATAGAATAAAAATAAAGCACATGGGATCTTCATCGTTTAATGAAGAGGATTTATCCCACAATTTGCCTAGGTTTTGTGTTTAGTGAGCATAAAATCTACCCAACAATATAATTAAACTTTAATAAAAATGGAAATGCATATTAGAAAATATAAACCAAGTGGTTAGAGTAAACTTAGAGTGTTGAAAGAGAAAGGTGTTGAAATTTATTCATGTTTTTAGACCCTATGCTTAGATGCTTGTTGGAATAACACAAAGGATTTGGGAATCTTATTTCCAAACTAGGTATTTGAGTGTCTTGATGCTAAACTTCATATTTAGGCATCATGTTTCCGCTAAGGGTAAGTGTATTGGGAGAGAGGTTTATTTTTCCCTCCACTGTTAATGATTCCCTACGTATAAGTACCACTGCACATGATCACACACATGATTTGTAACTTTCCTTAGGTGACACAAAGCACTAGAAATATTGTTGCCCTGTATATTCCCTAGGTTTCATTCCCTATTTATTTCCTAATTTGGTTCCCAAATTAGTAGTTAGTTCATATTAATGATTGATTACAATTTGAAATTGGTTGTGTAACTTCTAAAACTAGAGAAAATTGTGGTGTGTAGCTCGCTAAAAGCTGTTATGTAATAATTTTTCCCTAGACAAAAACATCGAGGTAGGACACTAGTTCTCATGCATTCCTATGTGTATTTCTGGCCCTATTCTATAGTTGATTTATTTTTGTTCCTACTATCTGTGTTTATGTAACTACTGAGAGGGTGAAAAGGTTCACCCAATGTTTTACCCCACTCGTTTGGGATACATGAGATGAAAAAATGCAATCGGATCCCAAACGAGGAAGATATAAACTGATATGCACATATGATTTAAGAATCTTATAGGGGAAGAGGGATTACGCATGGTAGTTACCATGGTGTAAGAAAAAAAGGGGGAAATGCTAACATACAAGTGTTATTGACATACAAGCAATGCACACAGAAATAACAACTAGTAAAAGTAAATAGAAAAACAAAAAACGAGGACTCAATGAGGGTTTAGTTGTATACATGGTACACAACATAGGATTTCATAAGACAATCAGATCCATCAAGGCTTGTGAAAACAAGGCAATCAAACAAACATAGGGCATAATCTACAACTAATGAAAAACAAGGTATAAGTAAATCAAATAACCATGATTGAAAGTAGTCTTAAGGTAAATGATACACATGAATCACAAGTTATCATGTTAGGGAAGAAATGTTAGTAATTGAGGATTCAAATAGTATGGGTTTAATCAACATTCATATTAACATTTAAACATTAATACATTATGCCATATAATAAAATAAACATTACATAATGAAACAAGTAAATACATACCAAAGATAAATACACATGTGACACAATATGTATAGTGGAAAACCCCAATAGGGTAAAAACCACTTCAAATAACCTTTTATTATCAGAGAACCAAACTTACATCTAGTAACTTTCACCTCCTCCTTTCAACCCTAATCACAAGGGTAAATAATTTTCACCTTTGATATATTTTCACGAACATATCAAATGAGGACCTTAATGTCCTTTTTATACAAGGTGATTGGGTATGTCTCTTGACCCACCTTTTCAACCTAAAAGGTTGACACATACACCTAGGTTTATAATATTTAATATTAGAAATATAATCATTTCATGATATTAAAATTTTTACCTAAATTATATACCTAAGTCAACATATTTAATAATAGAAATATAAATATTTCATATTATTAAATATTAACCTATATAATAGTGATGGACCCATTTATTTAAGGGGTGGCCAACCCACTTAATCATTATGTTCCAAATCTCCCCTTAATGATAAGTGGAGTAACATATGCCAATCGATTACTTACCCATGCTACACTACGGGATTTAGAATCCTTAAATCATAAAGGTTTTAGGCTAGCATATCGGGTGAAGGAATTATAACACCTTCATCTTACTCAAGTTACCTTTTGGTACAAAAGGATTGAGAATCCCAAAGATCGTCCCATGATCAATGGCTAATTATGATTTTGAGTCTTACATGTTCTCACAAGTTATCATAAAAGGTTATTGAACCCAAGCATATAGGAGCCGTTTATAACTAAGGACATTCTTAACAATATACTTGTACTTAGACATTTACCAATAAACTCAATAGCACTAAAGATTTTTTTGAAGATTTCCTTTAAGGTCTTTCTACACTTCTTTCTAAAAAACATCAAAGAGGTATACATGCAGAAGGTCTTTACAATTGCATTTTTAATATTACAGATACCAAGTTCCATTAGGAGGTGACATTTTCATGCACACTCCCCTCAATGGAAAATTTGAATATCCAAGTTTTCCCGTATGTGAAATTTTTTACAATACTTGGGACTTTGTGAAAATGTCAGCAACATGCTCTTGATCAAGCACAAACTTGATTTTTTTCTCATCACTTAGCTCCTTTTCATGGATGAAGTATATATGTATCTCTATGTGCATCATCCTCTAATGTTGAACTGGATTCTTAATCAAGATTAATACAACTCGACCACCATATAGAAAAGGAATACTTCATTTAGCTTCTATGTGTATCTCTACCAATAGTCGTTATAGCCACATAGCTTTTTTCTTCTTCCATTGTACTTCTCTGCCTCAGTAGAAGAAATGGAGACTGTTGATTGCATTTTTTGTTCCAAGTAATGGTTCCTATACCAAAAAACTTGAACACATATCCGATATATTTTCTAACATAACAAGAATGGTTAGAATTACAAAATCCATATAAGATAGAATTTTCATTCTTAGTATAATGTAACCCATAATTGATTGTTCCTTTAATATATCTAAAAATTATTTTTGTAAGATTCCAATGATCTACAAAAAAATTTCCTGCATAAACCTTGAAGTAATTCCTACTGTATAGGAAATATCTGATCTATTTATAATTAGATAAATCAAACTATCAACTAACAACCTATATAAAATAGGATCAACCTTTTTCATATGCAGTTTTTAGGATCAATATTTAGTCCAACTTCCATTGAAGTAAAAAATGGTTTACAATCAATCATAATAAACATTTTCAATACATAGGTTGCATATTGTGTTTTGAAAAATAACAATAGAATGAAATGCAGTCATACAAAGAACATGATGTGAGAAACCTAACTCATTCATTTCAAAAGTATTGTTTCAATTTCTCTTTAATCCTATGAATTAAAGAAGAACTATCACCAGTCATAAGCAAATCATCAACATATATACATATAATGATAATATGAGATCCTTCTTTCTTAATGAATATATCATTGTCAGAAGAACAATTAACAAAACCTAAGAGTTTAAAGAAGGAAACAATTTTCGCATACCAAGCTCTAGGAGATTTCTTTAAACCATACAAAGGATTTCTCAACTTATAAACATAGTTTTCTTTACCATTTTCTTCAAATCCTTTAGGTTGAAACATGTAAATTTCTTATTTTAAATCACAATTCAAAAAGAATTTCCTTATCCATTTGGTGGATTTCCCACCCAAAAATGAGCAGCAATAGCAAACAAGGCCCTAACAATACTCATCTTAGCTACAAGAGAAAAGGTCTCAACATAATCAATACCAAGTTTCTGAGTGAAACCTCTAGCAACAAGTCTAGATTTATGTTTGTCAATACTACTATCAACATTATATTTTACTTTTTATAACCATCTAAACCCTATAACACTTTGCGGCTCAGGTTCATACAAGGTCATTAATGCATGGTACATATGATGGATTCTGGTCATATTCCTAAGGTTAATAGGATTAGAAATTTCTAACACATATTGAGCCCATTTTGGTTTCTTAACTAGGGAGATAGGAGATTTAGAAACATCCATAGTATCAACACAAGAAACATCATCATGACCATTTACCAAATTTTCATTATCAGAATCAAAACCATCATTAGAAGAATTGATAGATTTAGGAATATCATCACCATTCGTAGATGAACAAAAACATTTTTCCAACACAATAACATTGCGATTTTTAGTTACTTCCCTTTTACAGGGTCGTAAATCCTTAGACCTACAAAGTGTTAATACCATATCCAACATAAGAAAAAAGAAGTCATATCAAGTTTCTTTCTTTTCTTTTTAGGGATATATAAAGAAGCATTTAATGAAGCAACTTCAAAAGAAGAAGACAACACATGTAAACCTTTCACTAGATTATATCTAGACATTTCATATAAGCTTTGATAATTAACATGTCCTAACCTTTCATGCCATAGTTTTGAATTATTCAAACTTTGAGATATAAAACAAGATGCAAAAGAGAAATCATCACAAAATATATAGACCATTTCTTTGAATTCCTTCAACAATTATGTTATCATCACTATCCTTGATGTACCAAGTGTCCTTCAAAATTTGAATAGATAATCCATCATGAGTTAGTTGAGAACATGATAAAAGATTCTTTTTCAGTTTAGGAACAAGTAAAACATTATTCAAAACACCATTCGTAAATTTTACTTTTCCTTTTTCTATTGCTTCTAAAAGTGAATTATCACCAAGATATACATGTTCATTGATTTTCATACTATCAAATACCGAATTGGAAATACCAGTCATATGATTTGAAGCACCTGAATCTAGAATCCATTCAAAACTAGAGGAAGAGAATAAGGCAGCATTTAATGCAATAGTTTTAGGAGCATCACTAGAACTATCCTTTTTCCTTAAATTATATTTAGAAGACACAACCTGTTTCTAATTTTCTTAGATTTGCAATCTTCCTTTTTATGCCCAAATTTACCACATTTGTGACAATTACCATTAAAGCTTACATGTAATTGTTCAAAAGAAACACTTTTCTTATCAGCAAATGAAGATTTAGATCTAAAATTATGATCCGAGAAGGGATTTGCAAGTGCCTAAGAGGAATTATCCTTAGAGTCAAAGTTCAACATCACTTGCTCTTCTTGTATCAAAAGAGAACTCAAAGAATTTAAATAAGGCAATTCATCCTCATTTTGATATTTAGAGTTTAAGATAGAAATAAAATTCCTAAATATTTCATGTATATTCAACTGAATAATAAAGTAGATTAATTTTTCACCAATTAAGTCACAATTGTATCCATCTAATTGTGCTTTGATTAACTACTTTTTCATCTCCTTTCATAGGATTCGTAAGCAAATATAAAACAATCTTAATGATCTTAGATAAGCATATACCTTCATGCATGGATTCTAATTGTGTCCATACCTCTTTCGGATGTTTGATATTACCAATGTGCAGAAGATATTCATCATTCACATTGCAAAAATCATGGAAAGAGCCTCCTGCATCGATGTGAGAATAAATTCACGTTATTTGTCATCACTTGATGACCGGTGGGATAAAATTTAGATGTAGAAACAATCATCCAGAGTTTCCTTGCCATAAAATATGATTTAACCTGATCTTCCAGATGTTGTAATTAGCCCCATTCAGGATCTAGGATTTATCGAGGTAGAAATAATTGGACGTCATTGTCTTTTCTAAACCTATAAAACACATCTCATTGTAGTATATAATACACCACAAAGTTAGATACATATTTTAAAAAGATGACAATATCCATATTTTGATCAAAATAGTTTGTATCAACAATCAAGTATATATTTTTAAGTCTGATTATAACTATTTTACAAAACAGATCTATAGAAATATATGATATGTAATATATACTACCTAATTTTGAAAACATTACAGAAATCGCTAGCGATTCCATGAATCACCTACGATTCTAGGGTGAATCACCGATGATTGAGCCAATCGCTGGCGATTTGGTCTCAAAATTTAACTGAATAAAAAAATGGTTATATTTTCCAAATTTGGGTTTAAAATTTGGTAAATTGTTAGAAATGACAAAAATCACCTGCGATTCCTAAAACTATCAACATTTTTTAAAATTTTGATTCTGATTTTCCTTTTGTTCTAGTTTTTACTATTGTTGTATAGATTCTGAAGGGACCAAAGTATAAATTATATCAAAAACATCAATATAATTTTTCTTTATTAAAATAAATAATTACTATAGTTTTAAGACTATAGTATAAATTTATTAAAAACAATTAGAAAGAACCCTATTAAAGGGAGCCCACTAAAAAATAGATGATACTAAATTAAAAAAAAATCCAACCCAAGTATTGATAACAATATTATTTTGCCCCATTCCAAGATTCTTTAACCGAGCCAATAGGAAAAATCAAATTCCTATTCTCGAGGAAGATTGTCTCCCTTTGAATTTTTACATGTTTACCCTAGAATTTAACCTGGGCCTGCACATATTAAAACTTAAAGAAACATAGGAAAATATTTCATACAATATTTAACCCTTACCGGTTTTTCATGCAAATATTCACGGGAGGTAATATTCTTCCCAAATTTTCACTTGTGCATCCACATAAATTCTTCACAAAAAAACTTAGGTTGCACAAAAAAATAGAAAGAAGAGGTCTCGACCATTTTGAATACCCTTTCGAAATGATTGAATAAACCCATAAAAATTAAATAGATTAAATACTATACCTTAGATCTAACCTATTTAATTTTACCCCAAGCTCTGGTACCATGTTAGAAATTGAGGATTCAACTAGTATGGATTTAATCAACATTCATATTAACATTTAAACATTAATACATTATGCCATATAATAAAATAAACATTACATAATGAAACAAGTAAATACATACCAAAGATAAATACACATGTGACACAAAGTATGTATAGTGGAAAACCCCAATAGGGTAAAAACCACTTCAAATAACCTTTTATTATTAGAGAACCAAACTTACATCCAGTAACTTTCACCTCCTCCTTTCAACCCTAATCACAAGGGTAAATAATTTTCACCTTTGATATATTTTCACGAACATATCAAATGAGGATATTACTGTCCTTTTTATAGAAGGTGATCAGGTATGTCTCTTGACCCACCTTTTTAACCTAAAATGTTGACACATACACCTAGGTTTATAATATTTAATATTAGAAATATAATCATTTCATGATATTAAATATTTAACGTAAAGTATATACCTAGGTTATAATATTTAATAATAGAAATATGAAAATTTCATATTATTAAATATTAACCTATATAATAGTGATGGACCCATTTGATTAAGGGGTGGCCATCTCACTTAATCATTATGTTCCAATAGATAAATAGTATGTGACAATGTGATATCTGAATATAGGAATTAAAATTTGAAATATTGCAACAATATCACCTGATAGGAAATAGGAAAATGGTAGATGCCCCCAAGAGCCTCAGTGAGACTAGCAATGGATAGGGCCAAACATCATACATTGTGTAATAACCTATAAGTGACATGTATTCACCTTAAGATACCATGTGAATGCGCATGTGTGTATGAAAAATGATAAAACATACTATGAACCGTAGTAACATGTTAAGAAAAGGTGCAACATAGAGTAGTATAAGCAAGGAAGAATGCATCCAATCAAGATCTAAGATAATGTTTTTGGATTTTTAAATGTATATATGTGAAATAAAATCAGCAAGAAGGGAGGAATAATGATGCCCCTGGTGTGGTTTGTGTAATGTGTGTTGGAAGCACAATGCACTAAGAGGGGGCGAATTAGTCCTATAAAACCTTTAACCAATTCAATTAAAATTAGATAAACCATTTAATAGAGTACACAATAACACAATATGTAAGTGGGAAACCCTCAAGGGGAAGAAAAACCTCTTAAATTTTTATTATATTACTCAAACCAAAATACTTGCATGAATATGACTCATCACACAATATTTTTTTAGTGAGACACCAATTCCACAAGGAACACCAACCATAATTTTTTCTAATATTACTCATAACAAAGGAATTACAGAAATATTACTAATCACACAAGTTTTGAATGGATTATCACTTATGATATGATGCTCACACAACTAATAGTGATCCAAATTCAGCTCACACACCTCAAAACCTTATTCAAACACACACTCTCCTACTTTGCTCAAATTTTCTTCTTAATGGGATGATTACTTCAAAACTCCTCACAACTTCATGCCTTATCCAATCTCTATCTTGATTCCCTCATACCTCTTTCACACTCACACCTAGCTCACAATTTTCCCTCTCACACCACTAGTTCAAAATACATACATGCACTTTATATACATGACTCAACTCCTAAACATAACTAGGTAAGACATGACCATTAATTTCAATCATAATAAAATCACATAACATCTAATCATTCATATAAATCAACTGGAAATACCCATATGGGTCGTAAATGCACCAAGACATCCAAAATGCACAACTAGGCCTAAAAGGCTAGTTTCTCCTTCACCAAGAACTCCATGAACTCCAAGGGCTTAATACATATTTTCATGCCTATAAGGATACACACATTTCAAACTCATCCTAAAAACATCCTTCACAATCTCATGGAACTTTTCTTCGTTCATTTCTTTCATAATACCTTCAAGTAGGATTGTTTCCTACTCAAACTAGACACCTCCAGGAACCAGTCTCCAACAATGAATTCCAAGATCATACCAAAAAATAAAATAGGCCATGTAACCAGTCATTGGAAATAAAATGACATATGTAAAACCATCAAGTAGTTTATAACTCACGATTCAACTCTTGATGCCAAAAGAACAACTTCTCCTCTTAAGTAACCCTGATCCGCCGAAACCAGTTTTGGAAATGGGACCTTATTGCACCCTTTATGATACATTCAAGCTTTCTAAATGCATTTAATATGTTTAAATTTAACCTCTATTCACTATAAAATGGATATCCATCATCATCTAAGACAAAATATTGGTACTCTAGACCAATCTTCTCACCAAAGCAGTGATGTCTGAACTAGTCAAAGTAAGTCAACTTGTGACCTCAACCATGCCACATCATCACACTTCCAGAGATTAAAAAAGCATGAAACACATAATATTAGATTTCTAAAACAAATTCATGATTATTACACTCATCACTTGGGCCATACATTCCCAAGGAAATCCATTCTCCATGACTGCTAAAACTATCCTTTTAGCCAAAAACTAGTCAACATATTTTGACATGTGCAGGTCATCAAATGTTATCCCCACACTCTGAAGTCACTTTATACATGTATCCTATCTCCTACACCACTCAGAAAATCAATTTATACATAGGGTCTAATGGAAAACCTGAGAGTAAAACCTTCTTTCTCGAAAACATGCAAATATGGGTGGGCTCCACCTACGGTCTTAACACCATTACAAAACCATATGAAATATAGGAGATTCCTCTACATCCTACAATAATCACACTTGATGATTAATTCCATTATGGTCTCAAAAAATATATATTTCCTCCATCGCTTAAGAAATAGGGTTTCAAACTCATAAAAAGTAACTTACCTTCTTAGCAATCGTTCATAAATGTTAAGACCTCATTTGATCTCATTCCAACTCTGAGATATTCCTAACTCCTTAACCCAACATCCATGAAAGGATCAGGGTCACATCAAAACATAACACATGCCACCAATAATAGTTCTCTCACTTCAAGTTGGAAAACACAATCTCTTGAGCTCGATATGACCAAAACCCCCATAACTAGTAAAATATTCTTCATATCTTCTCCGAACTGTTTTCCCATATCACTAGGAAAACCTCTACAAACATATCCAATTCTCACCCTCTCATAAATAGTTCTTCATCTCTTCAACCACTACGACATACTCAAGCGAGTCTTAAGAAATAGGTCTAGTTTAGACCTAGAAAATGTAGAAACCCCTATATCTTTACTTCCAAGCTCTCCAAAAGTACCTAAAACACTTGAGATAACATGTATCATACCTATGTATGCCCTCATGGGCTCACATAGCTCTATAACTCAATGTGATGTTCCATTTAGCCTTCAAGTACCTAGACTAGGTCTAGATGATCACTTGGGAACCATACTTAAACATGTACCTACACTCTGAAATTCACATGAGTGTCTAAACACACTCTCCTCATTATCTTTATTCATTTACCGTACTCTTAAATCCACCATGCAACTCAAACCATCATGCTTTGTCATCCATGCAAACTAGGCCACCTAGTTAGGCCATCTTGACTAAGAAAATCTCACTGTTTCCACTCTTACAACCTTGACACAACATGTTTGACCATGTCATCATCATACCAAACTCCATATATTACTCATAGACCTCATACACATTTTTCATTAATGTGCATTCACCTTTTACATCAATGACAACACTAACTCACTCATGCCAACAATCTCCCCTTTTTCATTGATGGAAAACAACCTAGTTCTTCTCCCCCTTTTTACATTAATCTCAAATTATAGTGTAAATTATTATTATTATTAGAAACCCTTATTGGTTAGAAACATCAACCAAAGACATCAAAATAACACACAAAACTATTTGCTTCTTCTTGACTCTATTTTTGGCCTCATGAAAGCATTTAAGCACTATAGCTCCCCCCAGGCGAGAAAATTTCATGACATTCACACATGTCAACAATCATGATTATGAGTAATAACTTCATCTTGACTCATAAATAGGATAATAAAAGCTAAATATACCATCACATAGACTTCTAATATCTTTAGGACTATGAGCCCTAAACTAACTCTTTAGACCAAAAAGTTTAAACCTTTTCTAGCTATAGAAGTGCACTCATCACATGAAAAAATGTCGTATGACTCCCCCTGGAAACATATTATTCTCCTCTAACTATCTAAGAAAAAAATATGATTACTTACCTTAAGCATTCGCACTATATGTGGATCATTCTCAACTACACATTCTGAAACACATTCTCAATAGTCTTTGCCTTCTTTGTTTACTAACTTAGTTGTTTTGCACCAATGACTTACCCCCTTGAAGTAGACCTGAAATCATCAAAAAAATTTCCATAATTTCCTCCTTATCATTTTTTTCACTTGATTAATAATCAACACTAGCTCCCCCGATTCAAGAATCCTCCATAGACTTGTAGCTCATCATTTGTAGAGATTCAACAATCTACACTACCCTTGTATAATACATTTATCCAACCATGATGTAAGAAATTAACCATACTAGACTTACAACATACTTAGCTTCATATCTCAAGGGTAAAGAGAACTCAATACCCCCCTCAACCTCATGCACCATTATAATGAATCATGAACTTCACACACATAGTCAATGATATGATATACTTCACCTTGCTACTCTGTAACCCATTCAAGAAATGAACTCATAAATCATATCATACATTATTATGACACGCATAAACTTTGTAGTCCTAAATTAAGATGCCAATCTTTACTCTATGAAAGTATAGCTATGCAAACCTTCTTGAAATCCTACACACCTATTAAATGAACCACTACATACCTAGGTAACCATACACATACCGTAACCATGCTTATCCACAAAATTTCTTACTTCTTTGGATCTTACAAATCTAATCATGATTTTTTCTTCTCCATACCTCTTCCAAGATGTAAAAACACTCTTCAGACACCTCAACCATGATTCAAACACTAATAACCCATCATATGGACCTAGTCAACTCAGTCACAAACTTGTAACACTATTGTCACTTTAGTAATGAACTCAACAGGCATACCTTAGTTCATGTTGGTCTTGTATAAGCTTTATAGTTTTTACCAAGATCAAAATATTCACTTAAACCCTTGGAGATCTTGTTAGCACTCTATGTACTCTTTAAGATACCTCTATAGACCTCAAGCACCCTTATACAATTTTTCAATCATATCCATCAATTGAGAAACTTATCCATTGAACTTCACTTGACCTAACATTGCTTAACCATCTCTATAAAATTTCTATGATGCATACAAAACTCTTGAGACATCTCAAAGAATGAGTCAAGAAATAAGAGACAACACACAAACCAATTCAACTCACATACATACCTATAATGCTTCATTTCTCCCTATCTTTGATGGTCCGATCAAGTCGCCATAAAAATGAATGACTTGCTTCATGAATATATCATATTGATTTAATAAAATTTGTATATTTTATTGAAATATGAATTGAAATATTTCTACAATGAAATACAGATGCTAGGTAATTTATATATATATAATTATGCAAGTAAATGAAAGAGATAGGGCACTTATCTTGATTTCATTTATCTCGAAGTGTGTCTAGATTCAAAGAATTGATGGAACAACCACTCAAAATATCACAATCATGCTCTGAAAAATTTAGAGGTGTTTAAAATACTAGGACATGAGCCCTTAGATAAGGGAGAAGACATTTGTGGGTGTCTTAGACCTGCGTGGAGTGCTAGAGTCTACCAAAAAGGTTGGAATCTAGTTTTGGCACTATCACTAGGGTTTCGTAATTTCTCACCATTTATCACATGTATGTTGAACTTGGATTGCCAAAGTACTGTAAATCTACAACACAAGTAATATCATGCAAAACCCTCAACCCATATCAAATCCTAAAAAATAAAGATGCAAAATGATGGGTCCAGACTATCCTCATTTGTCAAACAAGTGCGCTACATCTCAAACACAATTTAGTTCTATTTTTTTTTGTGTGCAATGGTTCTCCTAAGTTTCCCTCACCCCGATGATGCTAAGATAGTGGTTGATAGCTAGATTGAATCCAAATGTGTGGATGGAAAAATGAACTTCCCCTTCCTATGTAGTGTGTATAAATAGTAATAAGCCCAAGATGCAGTCCCTTTGATATGTAAATAGATAGCTCTTGATAGAAATTTTCTACCATTATAACGATATGTATTTTTTGTTTATATAGGTATCTCTTGCTTAAATTTTGACACTAATGACTCGAAATGTGGACTAGTACCTTGGGATATGCGAGGTAAAACCCAAAAATACTGACCTCAAATGTCAAAAAATTGAACAAAAATAAAGAGGACACGAGCACCAATGTTGGAAAGGAGTGCCTGGGAGCTAGTGTCTAGTCCTGGGCACTAGTGTCAAGAGAAAACTAATGAAAAATGTGTGAAGACTGAAAGAAAGGGATCCCTATGACCTGACCCAAAATGGGTACAAAAGTGAGATAAGTGAGAGAAAATAATAATAAAGACAATATAAAACAACAAGATCCAAGTAGTGTAAAGGAAGTCATTAGTGAGTACTTTTCTTACACAAGATCCATATATAAAATAACATACTTGGCAATATAGTAAATAGTAGTAAGTGTGTGATTTTGTGTCTACATTTTCTCCCCTTTATGTTTTTGAATAAAATTCAAGTAGTGTAAAGGAAGTAAGGAAGGTACCTAAAATAAATATAGAGAATCCCTATTACGAAGTATGCGTAGAATAAGAGCATATATCATGACGGACCATGGATCGGTGTGTCGATCCATGTTGCATAAAGAGAGACAACAAACCGTAATGAGGAGCACTTGGATAAATTGATGATTTTATAGTGATTTATCTTGATATTTATTAGTTTCATGATGGAGATTTAGTGGGGTAGGGAGGAATCAGTTCCCAACTCGATTTTTTTGTATACGTGAAAAATGAAGGATTTGGGCGTCTTGCCACCAAATGAAGAGTGTAGGGAGAGATGATGCGAGAGTATCATTAGAAGAGACACCAATTGAATTGGTTTCATCAAAACACGACCAAGAGGTGAAGAGAGATAATTTAAAGAGGATGGAAGACTCTAAGGGGTCATGAAATTTGAATTTTGATCAATATTAATAATATAGTTTCCCTCCATTTCAAAATTTCAAAACTTACAAAAGAGAAATATGAGTATGTAAGTGGTCTTATAGGCTTTTGAAGATATTATAAGGTTATTTGTAGGTTAATAAGTGTGTGTGTGTGGTGTTATAGGTTAATTAGGTGTTACAAGAGTTAGTAAAGTGTGCACAAGTGTGGTGAAATGCCTATTTTAGCTTATCAAGGCATAATGTGTTAATATGATCCTTAAGAGGGTAGTTACATCTCAATGGTAGTTACATGTCATAAGATAATTCCATTATATCGTGTAGGAGATTCAATTTTATAATCATTCCTCATGAAGGAGGAAATCAGAGAGGAAAATGAGGGATAAAAACTATAGTTTTGTAATAAAACATAGTTAATAATGCATTTGGACTACTATATACCCAGTTTTGTTTAAAATTTTGTAACAAATAACACTAGTTGGGATTATTATTTACATATATAAATGTGATTGATATATTTCATAAAATGAGTGGAATGGAAGGGAGTTCTTTGATATTACTAGAATAAGCTTTGTATGGGTGTGTGGGTGTGTGTGAAGAAACATGACTATGTAGGTATGATTTTGTATTGGTAATGGTTTGAGCCTTAGAATTTTTATGCCTTATTTTTGAACAAGTATGTAGTATAAGATGGGTGAAATCTCCACATAGTGAGAAAGTTTATATTCTTCATTGCATGCTAATAAAATATGGGAAATATGACTGTGCTTACCCTGAAACTTGCAACTATGTGTAGTGATTTCCTTACCAGTGGTATAATTGTGTCTTGAAGGGGGTTAAGAGGGATGGATGACAAAATTTAATGTGTATTGATACTGTGGAGTTGAGTATAATTCAAACAAACTTCATGAAAAGATAATCTTACCACATACAATTATGGTATGTGCATTAATAGATTTTCCCAAACTAGTAAAGGGTTAGTAGTGCATGTTGTTGCAAATCAACAGCACCCCTGGATGCAAATCAAGGTTCTAAGTTGATGTTTAGGGCATCCAGTGTGATTGCACAACATGGAAACCTCTCTCCAAGTGTGGGACTTGTTAAAATGAGAGAGGAATCTCCATATTAGAGGCTAGTTCCTCAAACTCCTCTGATTAGATCTAGTATTTGCACAACTACAGAGGTTTAGATCCTAATTTTACCCTAATTTTCAAGTAGACAGGGATAAGAAATGCAAAAAATGAAACTAACCTAATGATGGTGATGCACCAAAGGAGTGGTGAACATTTTTGCTCATACAAATAAGCACAAATCCATGAAATGCAACATGAAAAACATACACAAACTGATAAGATGCAATAAGAGATTTGAAAATGAAGTAAAAACAATACAAATAGAGGACTAAAAGCATTCACAGAGTTTTCACTATCATTTCCATGTAAAAATCCCTTGCATTACACCATCAAAGAGGTATAAACCTGTTACAATCCTTGAAAAAGGCCTGATACTTACAAAATTCACTTGTTTTCGGTGAAAGAAGAAGTCTAATGTTCAAAAAAGTGTTCAACCATGAAGAAATGAGCCAAATCTGGCTTTTACAGTACATGGGTCGAGCCCAGGAGAGAGAAAATGTGCAAAACGCATGGGAGCCATCCCTCATTGAATGAAACTGCATTAAAATAGCATGGAGGTCCTTACAAACCCATGCTCTGACATTTTTGACCATGCTGGAGAGAAAAGTGACCCATTTTGCATTAAAATTGGTTGTTGAAATGTCATTTCTGGCCATGGACACGTACCAGAAGTGTTTTTATTTTTCTCTCTCCAAACTAAACCAAAATTCAAAATTGACCATGGAATCATGTAGAGAATTTCATAAGATTTCCATTGATATAAAGAACGTGCAAATCTGAGCTCTGGATCGAAAGTTATGGAGGTCTGAAGTTTTAGGGCAAAAACGGCCCAAAAAACGGATCGGCGGGCAAAAATTTAAAATTTTACCTCTTTTTTGGTCTTTGGAAAAATTTCAAAAAACCCCCCATGCCCCTGCCACCCAGGTGCCACGTGGCATGATTTGATTAGGCGTGGGCTCCTCCTGGCCACTTTCCCTTCATTTTTGCCTTTGGAAATTTTTTCCAAAAACCTCCGCCGGGCCCGCGAGCTGGACACGTGGCGGCTTCCTATTAGCTGCGAAAAAGGGGGGGCGGGCTTTCCTCCGTGAATTTTCCTTTGTTTTTTCCATTGGGAAAAAACTCCCAAGTCCTCCCGCGCCGCGAACTCCCCTGCCACCTCTGCCACCTGTCATGTTTCTATTGGCTCGGGCCAATACTCCAAAATTTGCCCTTGAAAAACTCGGCAAAAACACTTAGTAAAAATTCTACTCTCTCCTCCGTCGGGTCGATGGTGGAGACACGTGTCGATGTTTCATTGGCCCGCGGGCCATGCGGACCAAAATTTGCACTTGAAACTTTTGGCAAGACTTAGCCAAATTTCACATTTCTCCTCCGCCGTCCGCGACCTTCCTCTGGACACGTGGCGAGCTCCTATTCACTCTGGGCCAAAACCTCAAGAAATTTCCTTGCGCCATATACTTAGCCAATTTTTTACCTCGCCTCCCCTTATGACACGTGTCACACCATGATTGGTCCGCGGGCCCCGCGGGAAAATTTTTCATTTGAACCTACGCCAAACACTTGGAAAATTTTTAAACTCACCTCCGACCTCCGAACTCCTCTGCCACGTGGCAGCTTCCTATTGGCTGTGGGCTTCCAAAGGGGAAATTTCCCACAAAAACTCCCGAGCCATAACTTGAAAAATATGAGGAGTTAGGAGGAAAACTTTACCTTTCTGGAAAGCTGAGAGAGAGCTCTATCTGATGGTGCCATTTCCAGAAAGATTTGAGTGCCTAAAAATCAAAAATGAAGACCGAGGCATAAGAGAGGCAAGAACACAAGGAGTTAGCCAAAGAAATGAGTAGGGCACATTTTGGATAACAAAGTGCCCATATTCACATGAAAGGGGATTGGTATCATCTTACTGTTAAGAAAATAATTTGAAACACAAGATAAAAGTGCTCTGTGTGAAATATCAAGTTTAGAGATGAAGTTCATTAAAATATATTACTAGGTAAACTCTCTTGGGCTGTCGGAGAGTCAAATCTAGGGTTTCGGAAAGAAATGTATGAAAAAACCATTAACCTTGAAATTTAGCTATGAAAATGGTAAGAAGCCATCATGGATGTATCTTTTAGTTATTGGAAAAGGAAAATTTTCATTCCATTGGGTGATTTAATATTTTTTTGTGATAGTCACAGAAGGAGACAAAGGATTAGGGACAAAGGCCTAAATATGAAGGCTATTTAAGAAGGGAACCAGGGTTTAGGAGTGGAGTTGAACCATGTAAGTTTAGTGAAAGGCACATGAGAAAATTGGGTACATTAAAATGGTTTTTTTTTATCCATATACCATTGAATGAAATAATATCAATGATAGTTCTTTGAGGGACTAGTTTGAACTAGTGAACCAAAAAGAATGAGAGTGTGACTCCAAGAGGAGGATTGTGAATTGAATTTTTAAATTTAAAGGAATTCATAGTCATGGTAAAGGACATTTGATTCAGTGAATATTTCCATTTAAGTATATGCGGGAGGTTTCAATCAAGGTCGAGTTTAGTGACATTGGTCTTAAGAGTTCAAAAGCTGTTAGTTTGGGGAAGAATGAGAAAAGATAATGTATTTTGATAATTAAAATCTATATGGTGTTTGAATAACAATATGTTGGATTTATAGAGCAGGTACATATAGTGGAAAATGGATTTCAAGGTAAAATCAAGATTTGGCTGGTTATACTAAGCCCTTAAGAAGGTTAGAGAAAGAAATGTGAGATATGGTGAGTAGCTTTGATAAGTTCATCATATGAGTTCATCTTGATAGGTACTTTGGGGGTGTATGAGGATGTTAGAAAAAATTAAGGTGTTGATAGATGCTTATATTTCTTGGTGGGTACTTTTACATAGTTTAATCCCCTAAGGTGAAAATGAAATACCTTAAGAGCAACTTGGGATAGTCATGGAAATTTTAATACAAGAATGGGTTTTCTTAAAAATTGGTATTATCTTTATGCATGGAATAACAATGTTTTAAGTTGTTTGAACAGGGCATAGTGTAAGAGGGTTAGTATAATTCTTGTAAAAAAAAATTCACTTTTAAATTCGCTAAATTCTAGAAACAATATCATCAAATAGTGAACTAAGGTGTGTAAATATTGTTGAATGCTATGGGTAAAGGAAGAGAAAGATGGTGTAGATATACATCATGTGGTATCGAGCTAGGTTTCATGTTTTGAATAAAATTTCATTGTTGATTTCTAACAATACATTGTGAAGTTATGTGATTGTGACAATGCAAGGTGAATATACCAAGGTAAGGATGGAGAGAGAATAAATTGTGGTGGAATTGATGAAGTTGATAAGCAAGGAGAGAGAGAAAAGAGAGAGAATCCAAAAATAAATGAGAAGAGAAAATAATACTAGAAGCATGGATGGAGAAAGAGATGAAGGCATTAAGAGAGGATGTATAGAAGCTAGAAGAGTTGATAATGATGAGAGAGGATGAAGAAGTGGGATTTGTCATGAGGAAAAGGTCAAATGAAATATAGACCATATTGTCAAAAGGAACTAGAGGGTGTAGCTGAAAAATATCATCAAGGAAGAAGAGAAAAATATTAAGAAAATGAAGAAGCATGCAAGAAAAGCAGAGAAAGAATAGATCAAAGAGGTCATGTATGAGAGATAACATAGGATGGATGTGAATAATGAGAGTGCAAGAGTAGAAAAGTAGGTTGATGATGAGGTATGTGATCTATTTCTAATTTAAAATGAAATTTCCTTGATTGAAAATAGCCTAGAAAGTGAAGAAGATAAGTTTGATAGTTTTGTAAATAATGAATAATTGTGTAAGTTGCATGTTGAAAAGAAATAAATCAGTTTAGGAGGTGTTATTATGGTGATGGAATTTACTAAATTCTTGATGAGATACAAGCAAGTACGTACATATGTGAAAATAATGAAGAAAACCACTAAGAAGTGATAACTCAAAGATATGAAACATGTGAAGAACAAGAAGATAACATTTTAGAAGAGGCCTTGGACATGTTTTTGCAGTTTGAAGATAAAAAAATTAGTGTAGTGTATGAGAAATAACTTGAAGATGGAAGTGAAGAGGAATAGAAATATAGTAAAGAGAAAAAGAGAAATATGAAAGAGAGAATGAAGAATCTCATGATGGAGAGCTTGTGGACCTAGTAAATGGTATAAAGGAGGAAAAACCAATTGATAAAGTGAATGAGGATGATGAAAATAAGAAAAGTGAAGTGTATGAGCAGCATATAATATATTTAAGAAATGAAAATGATTGAATCATGTGGAATAAAGGCTATAGAGAGGTGTACAAAATCAAAAGTCATGAAATGTAAGACATATTTGTATTTTTTGTGCTTGATTTTGTAGGTACAATTGATAAAGGAATGAAGATAGTAGAGTTGGAGAACAATATTATTGGGCCTTAGATTATTATATAAGTAACAAAAGGTGCATTGGCACGTAGGACCTAGTTGAAAAAGGGCACGCGGGGTTGAAGGTGCGCGAGGAAAGGTTCTAGTAGGGTTTTACAGAACACATGACGCATGTGCGCAAGGCAAGATAGATTTTGGACTTAGTCATATTTAGTGTCTTAGGCAGCACATGAGAAAAGTGTGACCCTTATAACATGCAGATTGGATAAGGTCTCTAGCCTGACGTTGTAGGTCAAAAAGGGAATGTTCCATGTATGCGATGAAAGGGTCGAGAATAACATCATTGCACTGCAGTGGAGAGCTCGGATCAAAGGAGGCATGCTCCATTAGAGGACCACTTTGACATTGGTAGCCAATATATTATCTTAAAGGACATGGAGGTGAAGGAAGGAAATCTATATATTGAGGCGCGCATGTAGAAAGAAAGGGAGATATAAGCGAGAACTAGAGAGTGTGAAGAGATAGGGGCATATACATCAAGTCATTCTGAGAGAGAGTAGTGTCTTTGGAAAAGAGGTGAAGCTCTACAGATATCTCATGGATGATTATATTGGTTGGGATTAGGGAAATTTAGGAGTGATGGCACACTTAGAGGGATGGGTCTACATTCTTCTTTGTAATGTGATGAACATAGTGTAGTTTGAATGCACGACTTGATTTTGCATTATTATATGCGGTTCTGTTATGACTTCAAAGGATTGTAATGAGGTTATTGAAGATGTTAATATGAATATAAGACTCTGTTTTGAATCATATATGTGTTTATAAGTATCATCCTTGTGCATTTCCTTTATGTATGAACCATTTCTATATGTTGTTTGTTATTTCTTTTTCTAGATGTAATGAGATGACAACTAGACCTAGGTTCTCATAACAATGCATGGCTCTTTTCTATTCATTTTCACTTGAATATCTATCATAATATTATGCATTTATGAGACCTTTTTCGAAGGTATTGCAAGAAATGGCATGCATCTTGGTCCCGTGATGCGTAATGATAGAATGTCTAATCTTGGAAAGTGTTGAAACATGGTTCTCAAAGATTCAACACTGGACCTATGTTTGATGTGTGTAGATGAGTAGAAGAGAACCCTGTACCATGAGTTGTATGAGACATTATTCTACTATTTTCATGTAGAACTATATGAATGGCTTTCAAGTATATGCATCTAGATCAAGTTGGTACTATAGATCATGCGTGTGGACCTAAGATGACTATTAGAGGCTACATGATATAGATTTGACTTGGATGTGTGTTATTGATCACTGGTCGAAGAGAGTGATAACCAGCTATAATTTAGAATACACCATTTCTACGTATTATTTCCCAGAATTTGCTAAGTTTAAGTTTTGAGGGAACCTAGAGGATCATTTTTGCATGTTATTCCTCTGGCTATGAAGATCTTGGTCATTACCTTGAGTTTAGAGGCATTTTGCATGGACGGCTAAGCTTCTCTCGAGTGCTAGGAGAGGAAGCTATGGTGGAGGAAGATAGCAGAGACATTGAGCTAAAAAATAAAGGGAGGAGAGAAGAATCAAGTATAGTGAATCTCGGAAAAGGGTGATGACTAAACAACGTGAGGTTGCAAGTGTGATGGATCTATGGAGGAAGACGTTGTAGGAAGGAGTTGAGGTTCATGTAGAGGACATGGAACCTAAGCGTTCTCAGATACTACCACATCTTGGTGCCCATGTGAACCCACCACGGTGACCAACCCCGGTACTTGGTTTTCTAGATCAAGGAGAAGTATGCTTAACCCATTTGGTATTGGTGGGAGTAACCGATCGTGCCCAAGAGATATAATTTCTTGTTTGGAACATCCATGGTAGCGCAATCCATTCCGATATTTGGAGGAATTTTTAAACAAGGTGTAAGTACGCAAGGTTTGGGTATCACATCCGGAATTGACGTGGGACACATAACTCGGTAGTGGAACAATATGACAAACCATCAATGCGCAGATTCAAAGTGGGACATTTGGAGCACTAGGCATGACCACTTCAGCCCTTTGTTGATCGCAGGAGGTGGATATGGTGGGTCAAGAAGAATAGGACTTGGTGGATCCATTGAATCTGGTGGAGGAAACACCGAGGGAACCAAGGCTCGGATTGGGAGGAAAAAGACCCCACCACCTCCCCCAAGTTTTTTTCTAGATGTCTTTGCACTTACAGACTATATGGGTATTAAAGATGTTCAAAGCATGTGCACAAGTGTGAATTACTATGGCACGTGAAAGGATCACTACCCCGGAGTGGAAGGCAAGTCCTTTTGTAACAACATTACAAGGGCGTGAGCATAGTTGGTATAGGAAATACGACCCCCATCAAATGGTGGTAGAGTACACTGCATTGAAGAACACCTTCCTAGCAGAATTCCATATCCCTGAGTTTGAGCAGAAGAGCATCAATGCTCTAAAGGAGATCTAGAGAGAATGGCAAAGAGTGTACGGGAGTATGATGTACATTTCAAGAATCTCTTGTGTAAAATATCCTATGACACTCATCCTTCTAAACATGATCGATGGTTTGTAAGAGGATTGATAACACCATTTAGAAGGGCCTATCACACAAGAATTCCACACGCCCACACGAGGCACGGAAGCTACCTTACGTGCCAAATTGGTGGGAGTGTTGATACTTGTGTTAGTCCTTTTCTTGAGGCTCAAATTGCTGCAATGGCCAAGTAGTTGGAGAAGTTTTCTACAAACTCAGCGCATGAGGTTCATAGTGGGCTTTAGTGTATAGATAGTGAAGTGGAGGGACATGCAAAGGAAGTTTTCCCTCAAAATTTGGTATGCGCTATGGAGGTAGTCCATGAAATTTTCCATGGGGACCATGATCCAAGTAGGTGCCCTCTACTATAATGCGTAATCCATAAGAATGTCTTGTTATTGTAAGAATTGTACCTCTACGACCCATGATAGTATGGATTGTAGACTGATTTATCATATCCATTGTGTTATTGATCTTGGTGTGTTCTAAACTAGTATTGCAAGAAATTCCAAGGATGATGACTATTTTTATGAAGGGCACGTAGATGGAGGAGTGCATGGAAGAGGTTTTTATCGGGGATTTTGTGGTTGCAGTAATTGCGGTGGAGGATGAAGTGAATTCCACGAGGAACCTATTATAACTGTGGATCTACATAGCATTACAAATGTGAGTATCCTAATCTACTATAATGCTCATGGTGCGAGAAAGAAACATAAGTATGAATAATGTCTAGAGCTTTATGAGCATATGAACCAATAGCACCAGAAGGAAAAAGGCATTGGGATGGTGAGCATCAAGAAGGCCAATTCACAGTGGATGCCAAGAGTGGCGCATGAGTCAGGGCTAGAACCTATATTGGTGATAATGTGAGTAGAGGCCATGCGCACTGTGTGGAGATGCCAAGATAAAGGAAACTAGTTTCCAGAGAGGAAGTTATACATGGAAAGTATTCATACCTTGTTCATTAGAAGGAGGTGTATCAAGATACCGTGTGTACGTGATTTGAAGTTTGCAAGGGAGATCTAATGTCTAAAGGAGAAATCAAAGCATTCAGAGCAAAGGAAGAATGTTGAGTCTCAAAGGATGACTGGATGAGGTCAAGGAAGTATGTATGTTTTTAAGGTAAGATAATATTATTCCTTTGATAGGAGAATGACTTAGGAAGAAGGTACCACACCTCGGAGAAGAGCACGAAAGGCAAGTTTTACATGCAAACCTTCCTCCTCACAGCCTTGACTAATTTAAGGAGATAACTTTGAATGTGGTTTTTATTGATGGCTTCGAGTAATATCCTCATCAATATAGGAGTAGAGATCAATGTTCTTACCTTAGATACCTAGCATCAAATGGGAAGGCCCACATTACAACCATCTTTGAATGTGTTGTATATGGAAAACAAGACTAAGGCAATGCCCATTGGAGTCCTGAAGGATGTAATTATCACCATTCAAGGGGCCAAGTTCATTGGAGACTTCAAAGTCTTGGTGCTCACCGAGGCAGACAACTTTCCAACATTACTTGGGCACCCATGGTGTTACAAGAACAATGTTGACTTGTGGTTTAAAAAAGGGTATATCAGCTTTGAGAACAAGGAAGAAAGAGTGATCATTCCTTTGACAGATGGGAATTCAATGCCCTATACCAAGCCTTTAAGAGAAGAATTCCTTGATATAATTTATGTGCGCACCATCAGAGATCCTGAGATAATTCATCCCACAGAGGGAGTTATCCAATTTGAAGATGTTCAATCCTTGAGTGATACCACTAGCATGGCATGTGAAAATTGGGTGCATGGGACTTATGAGTTGATTGGGTGATAGTTGAGAGGATATGTAACAAGGGTAACAAAGGCATGCTTAGTCAAGCACCTAGGAGGGAAAAATTTTCCAAGTTACTCTGGAGGAGCATATCCTAAAATTTTCTTGCGGGAAATGGAAGCTCAGTGGAAAAATGAGGACGAGAGAAGGGGAATGCTTAGTTATAACCTACTCGTAACCACAAAATGTCAAGACTACACATTAGGAGATCCTCCTAGAATGGCACAACGTAAGAATCACATTCTCTGTAAGGTTCTCTAGGAGTAACGCGCCCATAGTCATTCAAGATACCACCTCAATTCATATCCAAGCATGTGTGAAAGCCTAGATGGGAAGCGCAGAAGTGTTACCACCTTTGTTATGGGTGCATTATTTTTATTCCACCTTAGAAGGTTATGCTTGTGCATGGTATATTTATTCAAAGATGCATCATCAAATAGGTAATTGGCAGGAGTTGGTGGCTGATCTCATTCAAGCTTTTGAATATAGGAGTACCAAGCCATTAGCAGATAGGATTTGCAAGTAAATAAGAACCTCATGATGGGAGATAGTGCTATGGTAGAGAATAGGATATTGGAGTTATCGGGTGAGCCTTATTTAGAGACATGTCTAAATGAAGAATAATCGAGGAAGTGCAGCTTGAGCGCACGTGCATGGAAAAAGAAAAATGAAAGATGGTCTATGTAGTAGAAGAAGAAGAAATTGAAATTTTGGATGTTATCCATTATGAAGGTATGCTCGAAGTCATATATAGCACCGATAAGAAAGCACGTGCCTACCATGATGCCTTGAAAACAAATAATGTTAACATTGGGATGGAGATAGAACCAAATGAAACTATCATCGTGACTATTCGTCGAAAAAATAAGTTTCAAAGGTCATTGATCTATTGCATGAGATCCAAGATTTTTTCCCTTGTGGGTACCATAAACTCAAAGGCATTCACCATTCCTTGGGGGAGATTAAGATCAAGTTGAAGGAAGGTGTGCACCCAATTTAAAAGGACTTATCAGATGAATCCAAATTTATGCGTACAAGTCAAGGAAGAGATAGAAAAGATGATAGCATATGGTATCATTGAGGTAGTGGAAGAATCAAAATGGATAAGCCCTATGGTTATCGGTATCAAGAAGGTTAGAAGGATAAGAATATGTGTTAACTATAGGGATATAAATGCAATATGTATCATAGATCCTTTTCCAACCACCTTTATTGAATAATTTTTATAGGAGTAGTTGGGCATTAAGTATACTCTTTCACGGATGGATTCTCAAGGTATCACCAAGTCGATTGTAAAGGAATACTGCAGAGAAAGATAAATTTCACCATTGAATGGGGAAGTTTATCCTAGATGGTTATGCCTTTTAGATTGAAGAATATTCTTGTTGTTTCTCGCGATCATTATAGTACAAGCATTTGAGGACTTCATCCATAAATTTCTTCAAGTTTACCTGGATGACTGGACTATTTATGGATTGATGAAAGACCATTGTGACTATTTGAGGTAGATGTTTGAGAGATGTCAGCAATTAAGGATATCCCTCAACATTAAGAAATGTGTCTTTGCTACTCCATTTGAAACCCTACTAGGACACTTTATATGCAAATAAGGATTACTAGTGGATCCCACCAAAGTTACAATTATTGTGGGATTAGGAAATCCTACTAGTCAAAGCGCAAAGTATACGATTCCTTAGGCATATGGGGTATTAGAGGAAATCCATAAAGGGATATGCCAAGATCGTCATGCCCTTGGAGGAAATGTTAAAACATACGAGTTCATTTCATTGGGGAGAGACGCAGAGAAGGAATTTGACACTTTGAAGGATAGGCTTGTCATGACGCCCATGCTACATTTTTCTTCTTGGGGTAAGCCTTTCCATACAACCCGGTGAGGGAAATTTTGATCATCCCTTGTTCTTTGCATGAGAGTAGAAAGTTGACACCAAAGCAAAATATGAGTGCAAAGCATTGTCCATGATGTACGCGATACACAAGTTTAGGTAGTATCGTTGGTGACACCATTTATATACTACATGGACCACATGGAATTGACATAATTATTCAACAAGCTCATTCTCGCTAGGCGCATATGACGTTGGGTCCTATTATTTCAAGAATTTGAGTTAATAATGGCCGTAAAAATAGGAAAAAGAAATTCAAGACACGGTCACTTATCAAAGATTAACTCGGGGAGGACGATAAAGCATTGAGGATACGATGTCGATGCACAAAGATTAAGGTTACAATGCATGCCCTCGACTTGGAAGATATTGCAGTGTTCTTAAAAATAGGTCTGGCACCGAAAAGGATGATGACTCATGAGAGAAAGCAGCTACCAATACACGCCGCAACATATATGTTGATTAGTGAGGACTTGTATAAGTTAGGTTGTGATGAGGTTCTCGCATCAATGCGTATTAGAACATGATCCCTTGGAAATTATGGAGGAAGTGCATGGTAGGATTGTAGAAGGACACTATGCAGAAATACTACTGCGTGAAAGATTTTATTAGCGAGGGATTTGGTGGGAAACCATCTACTAGGATTGCATTGAGTTTCAAGGCCTATGACCATTTTCGAGTGCCTTGGAAAACATGGGAAGAGAGATGAGATGCCCTTACAACCAATAGAAAGCACCGAACTATTTGAAAAATGGGTAATCACCTTTGTAGGCCAAATTTTCCCTTCTATGCGAAGTACTAGTTCGTGGTATATCATTACTTAAACCGATTACTTAACACAATGTGAAGAGGCAATATATACAAAGGATTGACTTTGCAACGATAACTTCTTGATTCTTATGGGAGAGCATAATCAAAAGATATGGTTGCCTTTTAAGTTTAACAAGTGATAAAGGTACACACTTTCTCAATGAAATGGTTAGGATTCTATTAGCGAATTTATGATATCCCGTCACAAGACTAACCCTTATCACCCTCAAGAAAATGGAATTGTTGAGGAATTTAATCATATACTAAGCCACGCGTTGACTAAGATCTCGTGACATTAGAAGATAAGATTGGGATGAAAAAGTATCAACCGTTCTATGGGCATACCGAAAACCTACAAGAGGTTAAACAAGTCCACAACGTTTCAATTGGATTTTTATGCGGAGGTTGTTTTTCCAGTTTAATTCATGTTACCATCATCGCATATAGCACATGCGGGAGGGTTAACCAATGAAAAAGTGTTGGAAGAAAGGATTGATAATTTTATGCGAGTTAGACGAAACATGATCACTATCTAGATGGAGTGGAGAAGATAGAAAAAGAAATAAAAAAAAGCATGGCATGATTGTCATATCAAGAATAAGAATTTTGAGGTTGGGAAGATGGTTTTGTTGTATGATTCCAATTATTTGTGCCATCCTGGGAAGTTGAAAGTCCATTGGTTGGGACCCTACATCATCTTGTACATTCTTGATTCAGGTGCTTGCCGCTTCAAGCGTTGGATGGGATGAGATTACTAGGTCATTTCAATAGGAGTAGTCATAAGCCATACTATAAATAAGTCTTTTTGGTGTCTATAATAAGTAAGTATTTTGAGTTAGCTTAGAATTTCCTTTATTCTTTTTTCCTTTCTCATTTCTTGTTCTTTTTGTTTGTTTGTTTCGTGCCTTATACGCCGGTAAAAACATTATTTTTACAAGGTTGTGTATGTGTAGAGGAGAATGCATTTGTTTTAGTGTGGGGTGGAGTAATACAAACTATAAGTCTGCAATAAAAGTAAAATGGCCCAAGTAGATGGAAGCACATAAGGTTGAGCAAGCACATGAGGAAATGGTGGATGATAAACTATGGTGTCAAGGAGGTTTTGAAAAAGACCATGTACAAATGATGAAGAGCACAGAACAACATGAGGAACACCCAAGAAATCAACCATCTCACCAAAGAAAACAAAGGGCAAGGGAAAAGGAAATAAAACCGATGCCATCATGAGAACCAATGAAGAATGGTACACATAGATACAATACCGGATGGAGTATTGCTAGGAAAATAATGGGTATCACATTTAAGGCAAATGACCGTAGTGATTATAACCATCACACAAGCATAATTAAGAAGGAAATGGTGCTAGAAGTTTCTCCAACCAACTAACAAAAGGACACCAGATGGGATGCCCATTTACAGCGACGAGGTGAAAGTCAAATTGGAGAAGGTAGGATTATTGTAACTGTATGAGTTTCCTTACTTTGACAATTTTGAGCACCTTTATCAGTGGTTGATGTCGCGTGTGCATGAGGATCACTTTTTTTTTGGGGCACAAGATACGCATAACACCACAACTGATATCCAAGTTCACAGGCCTTGTATGTGAAATAGAAAGTATAGATGATGATTTGAATGACAAGGAGGCTATCAAGGAGATTGTAGCTACATATGACTACAAGAAGGGTTTGTGATACTTTGACATTGTAGAGATTCCAAACCCTATTATGAGGATGTTCATGCACTTGTTGACCAAGCTCAATGATTAGGAATGATGGACATAAGTAAACAAGGCATGGCTAAATGTATGTCGAAGGATATCAAAGGGAACCATTTATAACTTGTCCAATTTCATTGTGGATGAGATCATAAGCAGACGTAGGAGAGAGAAAAGATATTATTCGGAAACGTGCTCCTCACCATTTTCTTTTCATAAATCGAGAGTGCGAGATGGGCCATAAACATTTGTTTGGGAGTATCCATATGAGGATCACTCGCCCGCAAAGAGGTTTGAAAAATAGACTTATGAAACCATGACAGCCACTCACAAGGCGCACCTAGAGAAGTGGTATAAACGAATCCATGATGTATTTGGGTCAGAGTGGAGGATCATAGAGAAGTTTCCCATGTTCTTGGATGGAGAAGTAGAATTTGTAGTGTATCAACATTTCTGCACTGGTAGATTTACTTTGACAAATGGGAGTAAGGGTCCATGGTGCAAGCTTCCCTTCTCCTTCACCACGCAAAGACTAAGGTTCGACCTTAGTGAGGTAGACCAAGACCACTACGATCGGTGCCAAAAGCTTGTGTACTCTAAATAGTGCTCATACATGGAGAATTATGTCTCCCACGAGGTTCAAATGATGAAACCAATAATGTTGCCAATCAGCTGGAAGGGTCAGAATAAGGATATAACTTCGAATAATTTCAAAGTTTGATAAAGGAACATATCTGGAGAATGATGTCTCCATTCTAGAAGATCCCATGGGAAGAAATAAATCCATGCCAAAGAAGAGAGAAAGAGAAGAGGGGCAGGAGAAGAAAGCACCAAGTGTGCAAACCACACAATCGGTGGGCGTGCCTAAAGCAAATCACCAAACCAAGCACTTACAAGCGGAGAAATAAGTCTCCTGTCAAGGAGAAGACCCTATAAGAAGAGATGTTGGAGCACAAAGAGAAACTCTCTCATGATGAATCACCAATGAAGAGATCACCTATCAAGGAGAAAGAAAAAGCATAATCTTTTTACTTGAGTCCCAAGAAAGAAGAAGGAAGGTGGATGATGAGGTAGAATCATAAGAGTTAGAGATTCTAGATGCCTACATCAGCTACAAATATGATGATGATGATCCTGAAGGAGGTGAAGACCATCCAATCTATGATGTACATGATTCTAAGGAAGAAGGAGATGAAGGGTATAAGAAAGAATATGAGGAGAATAATGACGAGGAAGAAGCTGAAGCTCAAGGCAAGGGGGTGAGTGAAGAAGTAAGCACCAAGAACCAAAGAACTCCAAGCCTCACCAAGGAGGAGGTAGAGGAATCCATGGAGAGAGAAGTCTCTAGAATCCTGAAAAGTTGGTGGAACAAGATTTGGAAAGAAGCACAAATGAGATTATAAAGGAGATAGAAGAAGAGAGCATTGGGAAGGAGTATGGCAGCATGGGTGGAGATCCCAAATTGGTAGTGAGATTCCTAAAAGCTACGTGAATATGTGGGAAATGCATAGTAGTAGCACAAGGATAGGGGAGGGATACATTAATGAACTTATCAAGGTACTACGCACACTCTTCTAGATCACCATACCAATAGAGAAACTCCTAGCTATGTCATCGTTTAATGAAGAAGGTGCGTACCCATGGACAAGAAAGATGCTATCTTGGGCATTTGAGTCCCACGTGGATGAACCAAAATTTGAGGTAAGTTAGAGAGTGTTAATGAAGGTGCTAGAAACCAAAGGGATAAATCCATTGGTGAATTATTAGCAGCTATCGGATGAACAAGTCTGTAATACGCTTAACAAGGTTTCAGTCAAAATTGAGGCTAGACTGTTTGGGAGAAATGATAGAGTGAAATTCTGGAGGAGGAATTGGAGAAGAAAAAAAGGAGCTCATGGAGAAGAGAAAAGACCTAAAACAAGAGGAGTTATTCAAGGCTTAGTGAGCCATGAGTGAAGGAAAAAAAAGTAAAGGTGCGTGAGGTCTCCAAGAAGGTGGAGATGATTACAGATGTAATTTTCCTGAAGCACCCCGATTTAGCACTGCCCGATCGAAGTATGAATCAGCCTTGCAATGTCTGGAGGATCTGACTTGCATTCTCACAATGGAGAGGTGACCACTTGCTTTGGAATCTGCAGAAGAGGCATAGGTGTGCCAAGAGAAAGAAAACAAGATGAAGGTTGTCAAGATTGTGGCTTGATACACTAAACTTCTGGCAGAAGTAAAGGCCATCATGCAAGTCACTGAAGATACTTATGATAACTGCATGGATAGGGATAGAGTGGCAAGTATCTTGGTTTCCACCCATGAACAGAACTTGAGGAGTTCCAAGAGAAAAATAATGGGAATACAGTGGAGATAGACAAGATCTTGGCTAAGATGGATAAGAAATAAGAAGCAATCGAGACCTGCGAGGCTTAGTGAGAAGATGGTTGAAGGAACTATAACCCCAAATCACCCGAAGGATGGATGCACTTAAGGACTTGGGAAATCAATTGGAGTGTTTTTTTGACACCATGAGTGCAAAAGGAGAGGATTTGAGTTTTGAGGAAGTGAGAGCCCGGTAGGTGACCTCTATCAGCAAGCTCGAGATGGAGGTCCACGCTTGGGAGAAGTTAGAGGAAGAATTAGGAAGGATTTCCTCTCCTCCTCCAAAGCAATAAACAAGTTCCACATTCTATCATTCTTTCTCCTAATTCTTCATTATTTTATTCTTTCCTTCCAACCATTGTAAGAGCCCGCCATTCTTTATTCTTTGAAGAGTGTTTTGGAAAATAGAGAATAGGCGTAGTGTGGGGTGATGTTGGGCCTCAAATTATTAGATAAGTAAAAGAAGGCATATGGGCATGTGGGACCTAGTTCAAAAAGGGTGCACGGGGTTGAAAGCACGCAGGAAAGGCTCTAAAGCAGGTTTCACAAAACACACAAAGATAGGTGCACAAGGCAAGATGGATTTTGGACTTAGCCATATTGGGTGTCTCAAGAAGTACACGAGAAAAATGTGACCCTTCTAACATGTTGAGTGGATAAGGTGTCATCTTGGAAACTATAGGATCAAAAAGGGAATATTCCATGTATGCGATGGAAGGATCCATAAGAACATCATTACACAAAGTGGAGAGCTCGAACAAAGGAGGCATGCTCCATTGGATGACCACTTGGACACTTGGCAGCTGATTTGTTACCTCAAAGGGCATGGTAGTGAAGGTAGGAAAGTTATATATTGAGGTGCGTGGGTATCAAGAAAAGGAGATACAAGAGAGAACTAGAGAGTGTGAAGAGATAGGGGCATATACATGGAGTCATCTTGAGAGAGTAGTGCATTGAAAAGAGGCAAAGCTCTGCAAAGATCTCATGGATGATTCTATGGGTTGGGATTAGGGAAATTTAGGAGTGATGGCACACTTAGAGGGATGGGTCTGCATTCTTCTTTGTAATGTGATGAACATAGTGTAGTTCTGATGCATGACTTGGCTATGTGTTATTATATGAGGGTTTGTTATGACTTCAAAGGATTGTAATGTGGTTATTAAACATGTTAATATGAATATAAGACTGTTCTAAATCATATATGTGTTCATAAGTATCATCCTTGTGCATTTCCTTTATGTATGAACCATTTCTATATGTTGTTTTTTATTTCTCTTTTCTAGATGCAATGAGATGACAACTTGTCCTAGGTTCTCAGAATGATGCATGGTTATTTTCTATTCACTTTCACTTGAATATATATCATATGATTATGCATTCTCACTAACACTCACATAAAGGAGAGACTCACCACCCGTATGTGCCTCGGGTGAGCATCCAACACCCGCTAGGTGATAAACCGACACACATGGGATTAGACTATTGGTCTAAGGTTATTAAAATGACTACATCTTGGTTCCATTGTTGGGACCTTTTTTTAATTTGTTGTGAGAAATGGCATGCATCTTGGTCCCTGTGATGCGTAATGATAGAACATCTAACCTTGGAAAGTGTTGAAATATGGTTCAAGAGCATAGAGGATGAGTTTGCTCAAAGATTCATCACTGGACCTAATTTCGATGCATGTAGATGGGTAGAAGAGAACTCATACCATCAGTTGTATGAGACATTCTTCTATTTTTTCTAGTAGAAATATATGAATGGAATTTAATATATAAATCTAGATCAAGCGGGTACTATAGATCACACGTGTGGACCCAAGATGACTATCAGAGGTTGCAAGATGTAGATATGACTTGGACGTGTATTGTTGATCATTGATGGAAGAGAGTGTTGACTAGTTATACTTCAGAATATGCCATTTCTACGTTTTCTTTCCCAGAAGTTGTTAAGTTCGAGTTTCTAAGGGAGCCTAGAGGATCATTTTTGCACGTTATTCCTTTGGAGATGAAGATATTGGTCATTACCTTGAGTTTAGAGGCATTTCCCATGGCCGGCTAAGCTTCTCTTAGTGTTGGGAGAGGAAGCTCGGTTGGAGGAAGATGGTGGAAATTGTAGTTGAAAAGGAAAGGGAGGAGAGAAGAATCAAGTTTAGCAAAGCTCAAGAAAGGAGATGACTAGACAATGTGAGTTTACAAGTGTTATGGATCTATAGAGGTAGACATTACGCGAAGGAGTTGAGGTTCACATAGAGGACGTGGAACCCGAACACTATGTGCTACCTCGTCTTGAAAAGCTGTAGGAGAGAATCCCCTTTAGCCTTCCAATGAGATTTTGTCACATGGAGAAAGGAGATCCATCGGCGCGCATCTCGAACCCACCATATGGTGATTAACCCCGACTCTTGGTTTTCCAGATCAAGGGAGAAGTATTGTTAACCCAGTTGGTATTGATGGGAGTAATCGATCTATGCCCAAGAGATATAATTTCTTGTTTGGAACATCTATGGATGTGTAATCCATTCCGGTATTTGGAGGAATTTTTGACAAGGTGCAAGTACACAAGGTTTGGGTATCACATCTGGAAGTGGTGTGAGACACACAACTGGTAGTGGTAAAATATCACAAACCATCGACACGGAGTTCAATGGGACATTGGGAACACTAGGCGTGACCACTTTAGGCCCTTTGTTGACTGCAGGAGGTGGATCTGGTGGGTAAGGAGGAACAGGACCTAGTGGATCTAGTGGATCTGGTGGAGGAAACACCTAAGGGAACCAAGGCTCTAGATCGTGAGGACAAGGACCCTAGCCACCTCCCCAAGTTTTTGTGAGATGTCTTTGCACCTACCAGACTATAGCGGTATTGAAGATGATGCGAGCATGTGCACAAGTGTGAATCACTATGGCACGTGAAATGGATCATTACCTCGGAGTGGAAGGTAATTAATTTTGTAACAACATTGCAAGGGCATAAGCATAGTTCATATAGGAAGTATGACCCCCATTAGATGGTAGTAGAATACACTGCATTGAATAATGCCTTCCTAGAATAATTCCATATCCCTGAGTTTGAGCAAAGAGCATCAACGCTCCGAATGAGATCTAATAGGGAATAGAAGAGAGTGTGCGGGAGTATTATGAGCATTTCAAGACTCTCTTATCTCAACTATCCTATGGCATTCATTCATCTCAACATGCTCAATGATTTTTCGGAGGATTGATAACACCATTTAGAAGGGTCCTATCATATAAGACTTTCACTGACCCGCATGAGGCATTGGAAGCTACCCTGTGTGCCTAAGTCATTAGGAGCATTGATACTTGTTTTAGTCTTTTCTGGAGGCTCAAATTGCTGCAATGGCCAAGTAGTTGGAGAAGTTTTTGCAAACTCATTGCATGAGGTTCAAAGTGGGCTTTGTTGTATAAAATGTGAAGTGGATGGACATGCAAATGATATTTTCCTCGTCAAAATTTGGTACGCGCTATGGTGGAAGACTATGAAATTTTCCATGGGGACCATGATGCAAGTAGGTGTCCTCTACTACAATGTGTAATCTGTAAGAATGTATCTTACTATTGTAATATTTGTACCTCTACGACCCATGATACAAAGGATTGCAGACTAATTGATCGGGTTCCATGATGCTATTGATCTTGGTGTGCACAGACTAGTCTCTTGCAACCAATTCCAAGGATGATGACCATTGTTATAAAGGGGACACATATCGAGGAGCACGTGGAAGAGGTTTTTGCATGGGGATTTTATGGTTGCAGTAACTACGGTGGAGGACTAAGTGAATTCCCATGAAGAACATGTTATAATTATAGATCTATAGAGCATTACAAACATGAGTGTCCGATCATTACAGTGCTCATGGTGTGGAAAGAAACATAAGTATGAATAATTTCTAGAGATTTAGGAGCATATTAACTAAGCAGCACTGAAGGAAAAAGGTGATGGATGGTGAGCATAAAGAAGGGTGATTCACAGTGGATGCCAAGAGTGGCGCATGAGTCAAGGCTAGAACCTATACTGGTGACGATGCAAGCAGAGGCCATGTGTGCCAGGGAGATGCCAAGACAAAGGACACTAGTTTCAAGAGAGGAAGTGGTACATGGAAAGTATCTAGACCCTGTTCATTAGAAGGAGGTGTATTAAGAGACTATGGACGTGATTTGAAGTTTACAACAGAGATCCAATGTCTAAAGGAGCAATCAAAGCATTCAAAGCAAAAGAAGAATGTTGAGACTCCAAAGGATGGCCTGGATGAGGTCAAGGAAGTATGTAGGTTGTTAAGACAAGAGAATATTATTCCTTTGATATGATAATGGCTTAGGAGAAGGTACCATGCATCATAGAAGAGTGTGAAAGGTAGGTTTTACATGTAAACCTTCCTCCACATAGCCTTGAATATGATAAGGAGGTTACTCTGAATCTAGTTGTTGATCGATGGCTTTAGAGTAATACACTCATCGACACGAGAGCAGAGGTCAATGTTCTTACCTTAGATGTCTAGCATTAAATGGGAAGGCCTGCATTACAGCCATCTTCGAATTTGATGTATATGGCAAACAAGACTAAGGAAATGCCCATTAGAGTCCTAAAGGATGTAGTTATCACCATTCAAGGGGAAAAATTCACTAGAGACTTCAAAGTCTTGGGACTTACCGAGGTAGATAACTTTCGAACATTGCTTGGGTGCCCATGGTGCTATAAGAACAATGCTGACTGACTGCGGTTTAGTAAAGGGTATATCATCTTTGAGAACAATGAAGAAAGAGTGATCATTCCTCTGACAGATGGGAAGTCATTGCCCTATGTTGAGCCTTTAGGAGAAGAATTCCTTGACAGAATATATGTGCACTCCATCAAAGATCCTAAGATAATTCATCCCACGAAGGGAGTTATCCAATATCAAGATGCTCAATCCTTGAGTGATACCACTAGCATGACATGCAACAATTGGGTGCATGGTACTTTTGAGTTGATTGGGTGATAGTTGAGTGGATCTGTAATGAGGGTAACAAAGGTGCACTTGGTGAAACACCTAGGAGGGAATAAGTTTCCAAGTTACTCTTGAGGAGCATATCTTGAAATTTTCTTACGGGAAATGGAAGTTCAGTGCAAGAATGGGGACGAGAGAAGGGGAATGCTTAGTTATAACCTTCTTGGAACTATAGCATGCTAGTGCGCTACACATCAGAAGAGCCTCCTAGAATGGCTTGAAGTAATAATTACATTCTTTGTAAGTTTCTTCAAGAGAAACGCGCCCATGGTCATACAAGACTACTAAGGTAAAGAAACCTCCTAAATTCATCTCCAAGAATGTGAGAAAGCCTGGATGGAAAGTGCAGAAGCATTACCACCTTTGTTATTGGTGCATAAGTTGTATTCCACCTTACAAGGTTTTTCTCAAGCATGATATATTCATTTGGAGATGCGTCGACAAATATGTAATTGGCAGGAGTTGGTGGCTAATCTCATTCAAGCTTTCAAGTATAGGATTACAAATCCATCAGTAGATAGGGCATTCGCAAGTAATCAAGAACCTCACGATGGGAGATAGTGCTATGGCAAAGGATAGGCTATTGTAGTTATTGGATGATCCTTATTTGGAGATGATCCTCAATGAAGAATAATCAGAGGAAAAGCAACTCGAGCGCATGTACATGGAAAAAGAAAAAGGAAAGATGGTCTATGTAGTAGAGAAGAAATGGGAACTTTGGATGTTAACCATTTTGAAGGTATGCATGAAGTCATACATAGCGCTGATGAGCAAGCACATGCCTACCATGAGCCCTTGTAAATAAATAAGGTTAACATTGGGATGGAGACATAACCAAAGGAAGCTATCATCGGGGACTATTGGTCGGAAAAAGAATTTTCAAAGGTCATTGATCTGTTGCATGATTCTAGGATTTTTTCCCTCATGGTTACCATGAACTCAAAGGCGTTCACCATTCCTTGGGGGAGATAAAGATCAATTTGAAGGAATGTGCACTCCGATTCGGAAGAGACCTTATCAGATGAATCCAAATTTACGTGTATGGGTCAAGGAAGAAATAGACAAGATGATAGCATATGGTATCATTGAGGCAGTGGAAGAATCAAAATGGATAAGCCCAATGGTTATCAGTATTAAGAAGGATGGAAGGATAAGAATTTGTGTTTACTACAAGGATCTAAATGTAGTATGTGTCATCGATCCTTTTCCAACCCCCTTTACTAAAGAAATTTTAGAGGGAGTAGCCGGGTGTGAAGTCTACTCTTTCACGGATGGATTCTTAAGGTATCACCAAGTCAAGATTGCAAAGGAAGATGAGAGAAAGAAAAATTTTACCACTGAATGGGGAATTTTTACCTACACGTTTATGCCTTTTGGATTGAAGAATGTGTACTGTTGTGTTGCGCATCGTGGCACAAGCATTTCAGGACTTCATCCATAAGTTTCTTCAAGTTTACGTAGATGACTGGACTATGTATGGATGTGTGAAAGACAATTGTGAATATTTGAGGTTGATTTTTGAGAGATGTTAGAAATTAAGGATATCCCTCAACATTAAGAAATGTGTCTTTTCTACTACATTTGGAACCTTGTTAGGATATATTATATGGAAAGAAGGCTTACTAGTGAATCCGGCCAAAGTTACAGCTTATTGTGGGATTAGGGGAGCCTACTAACCAAAGTGCAAGACGCAGATTCCTTCAAAGATATGAGGTATTACATGAAATTCATAAAGGGGCATGCCAAGATCACCGTGCCCTGGAGGAATTGTTAAAACACAAGAGTTCCTTTCATTGGGGAGAGGCGCAATGAAGGCATTTGACACTTTGAAGGATAGGCTTGTCACGACACCCATATTATGTTTTCCTTCTTGGGATAAGCCTTTCCATGTGCATGTTGATGCCTCAGGGATAGCTATGGGAGTAGTACTAGCACAACCTGGTGAGGGAATTGTTGATCATCCCTTGTGCTTTGCAAGTAGAAATTTGACACCAATAGAATAGAATTACACAACTACTGAGCGCGAAGCATTGTACATTATGTACGTGTTGCAAAAGTTCAGGCAATATCTATTAGTGACACCATTTATATTCTACATGAACCACATGGCATTGAAGTACTTAGTCAATAAGCTCATTTTTAAAGGGTGCATATGTCGTTGGGTCCTATTATTTTAAGAATTTGAGTTCACAGTGGTCATAAAACTAGGAAAAAGTAATTCAAGACCTGACCACTTATCAAGGATTAACTCAGGGGAGAACGTGCAAAGCATTGAGGATAACATGCCAAACGCATAACTATTTAGGTTTTTGGTGTGCATAACGATAACGCATAACGCATAACATGTTGATTAGTGGAGACTCGTGTAAGTTAGGTTGTAATGAGGTTTGGCACGATGTGTATTGGAACATGAGCATGTGGAAATTATGGAGGAAGCACATGGTGGGATTACAAGAGGACACTATGCAAGAAATGCTACTACGCGAGAAGATTTTATTATCGTGGCTTTGGTGGGAAACCATCTACCAGGATTGTATTGATTTTTACAAGGCATGTGACCATTTCCAGTGCCCTCGCAAAACCGTTAAGAGAGATGATATGCTCTTACGACCAATAGCAAGTGCTGAACCATTTGAAAAATGGGAAATCAACTTTGTAGGCTTAATTTCACCAGCTGCGTGAAGGAATGGTTTGTGGTATATCATTACTTGTATTGATTACTTAACACGATGGGTAGAGGAAACACCTAAAAAGGATTGCACCATAATGATAGTTGTTATATTCTTATGGGAGAGCATAATCAATAGGTATGGTTTTCCTTTAAGTTTAACAAGTGATAGAGGTACACACTTTCTCAATGAAACGGTCAGGATTATGCTAGCCAAACTTATGGTGGCCCATCACAAGACTACCCCTTATCACCCTCAAGCAAATGGAAGTACTGAGGAATTTAACAAGATAGCAAGTCACACATTGACTAATATATATGATGTTAGAACACAAGATTGGGATGAAAAAGTATCAACTATTATATGGGCATACCGGATAACCTACAAGAGGTTGAACAAAGCCACACTGTTTCAATTGGTGTTTTACGTGGAGGTTGTTTTACTAGTTGAATTCATGTTACCATCACTACGTATAGCATGCATAGGAGGGTTAGCTGATGAACAAGTGCTGGAAGAAAGGATTGATAATTTGATGCAGTTAGATGAAAGAGGATCATTTGCTAGATGTAGTGTAATATAGAAAAAGCAAGAAAAAGAGCATGGCATGATCATCATATCAAGAACAAGAAGTTTGAGGTTAGGCAGATGGTTTTGTTTTATGATTACAAGTATCTGAGCCATCCTAGGAAGTTGAAAGTCCATTGGTTGGGACCCTACATCCTCATGTACATTCTTGATTCAGGCATTTTTCGATTCAATCGTTGGATGGGACAAGATTACCAGTGTCATTTCAATGGGAGTAGGTTGAAGCCCTACTATAAATAAGTCTTCTTGGTGTTTGTAATAAGGTAGTATTACCAATTAGCTTATAATTTCCCTTTATGCTTTTCCTTTCTTGTGTTTCCCTTTCTTGTTTCTTGTTCCTTTCTGTTTGTTTCATTTTACGCCTTATGTGCCAGTAACAACATTATTTTTCCAAGGTTGTGTATGCTACAGAGGACCGTGCATCTATTTTAGTGTGGGGTGGAGTAATGTAAATTATAATCCTACAATACAAGTTAAGTGGCCCAAGTAGAAGGAAGCACATAAGGTTGAGAAAGCATGTGAGGAAATGGTGGATGATAAATTATGGTGTCAAGGAGGTTGTAACAAAGACCACGTACAAAGGATGAAGAGCACATGAACAATATGAGGTAGGCGAGGCAAAATATTATGAAAAGGACAGGAGAAGTGCCTTCAGCAATGTAGATGCGCACATAAGAGTCTTCGGTCAGTTGGATTTTTTCACGCGTAAGGTTGTAAAGGATTTTTACACGGGATGTGGTGTGTGGGTAAGGGTGGGTGCTTAAAGTTGGTTCATTGGAAAAAACCACATTTAATGTTAAAGTACGTTGGTATGTGACATAGCATTTATTACCGAGGGAAGCAAAAGCTATAAATACAAGGTCGCTTAAGTCATTTTCCATCCTACTATTATGAATTTGAAGCGCTCTCACAAATTAGGGCATCCAGAGAGAAATTTGTGCGAAGAAGAAGAACCTAAGAAATCTTATTGTGTGACTAGATTGAATTTACAAACCAAAATGAATGAGTACGGGTGAGAGGAAAGATTATTTGTGGTGTGTTGTCTTGTGGAAGATTTTCCTAATTAGGTTTTAGTAGTTAGGGCACGAAGATAGAAGGGTTTATTCCAAGAGTTGAGATTTGGAGTGTAGAGTAGCAAAGTGAGTTCGTAGTTATCCAAACAAAAAGCATGGCACCCAAGAAAGCAAACCGTCTCACCAAAAAACAAAGGGAAAGGGAAAAGGAAAGCAAACCGCTACCATCACGAGAACCAATGAAGAATAGTATGTAGAAATGTAATACCTAGATGGAGTATTTCTAGGAAAGGAATGGGTATCGCATTTAAGGAAAATGATTGAGCAAGTATAACCATCACACGAGCACAACCGAGAAGGGAATTGTGCTAGAGTTGGTCCGACCAAATAAAAAATGGACACCATATGGGATGCTCATTTACAATGATGAGGTGAAGTTAAAGTTTGATAAGGTGTGATTATTTCAACTATATGAGTTTCCTTACTTTGGCAAGCCCTGAGCCCCTTTATCGCTGGTTGATGTCACGTGTGCATGAGGATCAATTTTATTTTTCAGGTGCAAGATGCACATAACACCATAGCTGATATCCAAGTTCATAGGCCTTGTATGTGAAGGAGAAAGTATAGATGATGATTTGAGTGACAAGGAGGCTATCAAGGAGAGTGTAGCCACATATGACTATAAGAAGGGTTCGTGATACTTTGACGTCCCATAGATTCCAGACTCTGTTATGAGGATGGCCGCATGCTTGGTGACCAAGTTCAATGATCAAGGACACAAGTAAACAAGGCATGGATAAATGTATGCCAGAGGATATCATAGGGAACCATTTATAACTTGTCCACTTTCATTATAGATGAGATCATAAGTAGCACGCAGGAGGGAGAAAAGATATTATTCAACAACATCCTCCTCACTATTGTCTTTTCAGAAATTGGAGTGCCAGATGGGCTGGAAAAGTTTCTTTGGGAGTATCTAGATGAGGATCCCTCACCCACAAAGAGCTTTGAAAAATACACTGGTCAAACCATGATGGCTGCTCACAAGGCGCGCCTGGAGAAGTGGTATAAATGAATGCAAACGAAGGATCAATATTATGGTTTCTCGTCATTTCTTCATTTCAAAATTTCAAATCTTGCAAAAGATCAATATGAGTATGTAAGCTGGTCTTAGAGGCTTGTCAAGATATTATAAGGTTATTTTAGGTTAATAATGTGTGTGGTGTTATAGGTTAAGTAGGTGTTAGAAGAGTTAGTAAAGTGTGCACAAGTGTGGTGAAATGCCTATTTTGGATTATGAAGACATAATGTGTTAATATGATCCTAAAGAGGGTAGTTACATCTCAATGGTAGCTACATGTCATAAGATAATTCACGTATATTTTTGTAGGAGAGTCAGTTTGATGATCATTCCTCATGAAGGAAGAACTCATAGAGGACAAAATGAGTGAAGAAAATTATAGTTTTGTGATAAAACACGCTTAATAATGCATTTGGACTACTATATACCTTTTTGTTGAGAATTTGTGATGAGATAGCACTATTTGTGATTCTTATTTTCATATAGAAATGTGACTGATATCTTACATAGAATGAGTGGAATGGAATGGAGCTCTTTGATCTTACTAGAACAAGCTTCGTACGGAATTTGGGTGTGTGTGTGTGTGTGAAGCAACATGATTGTGCAAGTATGATTTTGCAATGGTAATGGTCTAATCCTTAGCATTTTCATGCCTTCTTTGAGAATAATTATGTGATGGGTGAAATGTCCACAGAGTGAGCATTTTTTTATTATTCATTGCATGCTAATAAACTACGGGAAATATGATTGTGCTTACCCGAAACTTGTAATTGTGTGTAGTGATTACCTTACCAAAGTGGTATATTTATGTCTTGAATAGGGTTAAGAGGGATAGATGAGAAAATTTAATGTGTATTGATCTTTGTGGAGTTGAGTATAAGTCAAATAAACTTAATGAAAATGTAATCTTTCCATATATAATTATGGTATGTGCATTAATAGATTTTTCCATTCTAGTAAATGGTTGGTAATGTCCATATTCACATGAAATGGGTTTGGTATCTTCTTATTGTTAAGAAAATAATGTGAAATAAAATATAACAATGCTCTATGTCAAATCTCAGGTTTATAGGTGAAGCTCATCAAAAGATATTACTAGGTAAACTTTCTCAGGCATATCTCAGTAAAAACTAGGGTTTTGAAAAGAAGTGTATGACAAAAACCATTAGCCTTGGAATTTAGCTATGAAAATGGTATGAATCCATTGTGGATGTATCTTTTATTTGTTGGAAAAGGAAATTTAATATTCCATTGGGTGATTTTAGAATTATTTGTGGGCATGTCTTAGAAGGAGACAGAGGATTGAGGATAGAGGCCTAAATATAAAGGATATTTAACAAGCGAACCAAGGCTTAGGAGTGGAGTTAAACCTTTTAATTTTAATTAAAGGTATATGATAAATTCAGGTGATTTAAAATGGTTTTTTTGTGCTCGATATACCCTTGAATGATAGTTGTTGAGGGACTAGTTTGAACTAGTGAACCGAAAAGAATAAGAGTGTGACTCAAGAGGAGGATTGTGAATTGAGTTTTGAAATTTAAACAAATTCATAATCATGATAAAGGACATCCTGGGTAAGTGAATATGTTGAGTAGACAATATTATTCTAAGGAGAAGACACGCATAGGATTCGCATGTGGGAACAAGGTGCATTTGAAGGTGCGGAATGATAGGAAAGGAAATGCGCGCCAGACAGAAGGTTGAATCAGGATTTAGCCATTTTCATAGATGCATGCTATTTTGGAGATAGCATGTGGAGAAATAATTGGGATGGAGACTTATTCAACATGAAAATGGTGTTTTGGGAATGAGCATCCGGTAAGCACCATGCAAGATTCAAGATAATAATAGGATTACTTCTTCTTGTTAACTATAAGATGTTTATTATTAGTGCACTTACATGTATGCATGTTAATGTAAAGGTGCATAGCTATTATTATAATGCGACCTATTTTTGAGAAGTGTGTAGGTGGTGAAGGTAAATTCCCCACCCTTTTAAATATTTATTGAACTATTTAGTTCAGAGAGAGAGGAGTGAATTATTGTAGAGTTATGCTGTTGGATATGAAACACGCATGACTTATGGTGATATTTTATAATGTAAGAAGCTTCTATGTATTACAGTATTTAATATAATGGAGTATATTGGATGGATAATGGTTTTAAACATGATTGTAATTTGTTCTTTTATGGTTAATCTTATTATAGTTATTGTTTAATTCATGATTCACTAATATCTAGATTTGGAATATACTTTATGGAATGTTTATGGTTTTGAATATGTTATATATTCATCACACTAACATCCTACACAAGCAACTCTAAAGAGGGACTGGTACCTTTGCATGTTTTGGGTAAGTGCTTAGCTCGAGCTAGGTGATGTGTCAACATGCATGGATTTTATATAGTGCATTCTAGGCTTCATCATTAGTTTCGTTCTCGGGACCTCTTTTTAAGTTGTTTTTAGGATGTTTCACGATGAAGATGTATCGGTTGACCTTAGCAAGTGTTGAGGATTGGATAAAGGATCTAGAAGAAGAGTACATTGAGAGGTTTCAAGCACTACATCCGAGTTTGACACATGCATGTGGATGGAGCACAATTTGTATGATTGTTTATATGAGAGCTTCTTTGTTATCTTTCCGGTAGATGTACGAGTGGCTGGTTGCTTATGCATCTAAAAGGAATTGAAGGTATCACACACTTGTCTAGATGCAAGAATAATTTTAGGCCCTTTATGATGTTGATCTGATTTGGACGCACACTGTGAATACTTGGTTTTGTGGTGTTTTGAATAGCTTTATTTTGGAGTACTCAATTTCCAATTATTCATGCTCCGAGGTAGGTGAGTTCCAATTTTTACGTTATTTAAGGGGCACTTATTTGCAAGACATTCCACTAGCGATAAAAATCTTGATGGTAACCCTGAATTTGGAAGATAATTCAATGGCTAGCTAAACCCCACCATGCGCAGGGGTTAGGAACATGTTTGGTGAAAGATGGTGGATCTAGTGGTAGAGAGGAAGTGAAAAGAAAGGTAGAATAATTATAATGAGGTGTGTGAGAGGGAGATAAAGAAGTAGCATGATATTGCAGAGTGGATGGTGTTGAGGAGAGAGATGGCCGGTGAATAATTTAAATCTCACATAGGAGGCATCAAGCCATAGCATTTGGATCTCCACCATTTGGGAAATCATGATATGGAACCCTCCTTAGCCTCACATGGGAAAGCACTAGCAGAGATGATACGGGCCAAAGGCGCGCATCTCGAATCTACCTAGAAACCTAGCCCTTGCGCTTGGTTTTCCAGTATATAGTATAACTAATAGTTAGCAAGCTAGTTTGGGTAGTAGAAGATCAGGATTAAGTCAAATAGAAAGTACATGTATGGTAGGAGAAACATCTTCTTTTTTTTTTCGAGGTAATTTCTCAGGCGTATCATCAACACAAAACTCAAGCGCATAGAATTTTGGACTCACTTCTGGGAGTAATAGCACTTCACAGACTGTAGGAGTTCAGTTTAGTACCACTATTAGGACACAGGGAAGTACATCCACTGGTCTACTTCTAGCTACCAATGGAGGATCAGAGGGTATAGGTGGCTCTAGCTCTGGTGGATATGGTGGTTCTAGAGGTAGAGGTAACATAGGAGGTTATGGATCATGTGGGTAGGGTCCACACCAACCCCAGAATATTTACATGGAGATGTCTCTTCATCTTCCAGAGTATAGTGGCACAAAAGATGTTGTTGAATATGTGAACATGTGTGAGATATTGTGGCACACAAAAGGAATAACAAATTTTGAGCGCAAAGCAAGTCAGTTTGTAACTACATTGTAGGGATGCGCACACAGTTTGTACAAAATTTTTGAACCTGATCAGACTTGCGTGGATTATGCAGCATTGAAGGATGTCTTCGTAAGGATTTTCATATCCATGAGTTTGATTAGAAGATTATAAATGTGCTCAAGGATATTAAGAAGGGCACTACTAAGAGCGTTTGGGAATATGATGCCCATTTCAAGACATTGTTTTCTAAACTTTCTTATGATATTCATGTAAGCCAATATGCATAGTGGTTCATTGGGGGCTTAATCACACCTTTCAGAAGGGTGTTATCACATAAGACATATACGGACCCATGTGAAGCACTTGAATCCACTTTACATGTTGAAGTAGTCCTGGAGCATAGACATTGGAGTAAGCCTGTTCCTAGAGGCACAAATTGTAGCTATGGCAAAGCAGATGGAAAAACTATCAAAAAATTTATCACATGAATGCACATTGGGATTTGGTGTACGAGACTTTGAAGTGGAATGACACACTAAAGATAGTTATCCTTGAAATTATGTGTGTTCATTATTGCTAGATCGTGAGATATGTCGTTTGGACCACGATACGATTCATTGCCCATTATTACAACGAGCGATAAGAAAGAATGTATCTTGAGCCATGGAAGTACTTGAGCCATCTAAGGACGTAATCCTCCAATGGGAAGATGTATAGTCTATTAGTGATACTACAAGTGTTGTTTGTGATAATTGGGCGCATGACACCTATGAGATGGTTGGGCATGAAGTAAGAAGCACATTTTTGTGGAGGAGAAAACCTCGTTGTATTAAGAGGATAGGTAACTCTATACATTGGTACACCTTTGGAGAAGGGGACCCTCACAAGTACTATTGTGCACTTTGTGGAGAAATAGTGGACAAATCAAGTGGAAAGAAGGAATATGTTAGTATATACCTTGCATGGGATAGTAACACATTGGTGGATGGTTCATAGGGATAATCTTATGGAATGGAATGAAGTCATAATTTCTCTAACCACTCGGTTCTTCAAGAGCAATGCACCTACTACAATCTACATGTATCATGGTAATCAACCTATTCAACACCATGTTCAGTAGTGTGAGAGACTCGAAAAAGGGGCAAGAAGCTCTACCACCTTCACTTTGGGTGCAAAAATTTTATTCGACTTTACAAGGTTACGCATGAGCTTGTTATGTTTATGTAGAATTACATAGGGAAACTAGAAATTGGGAAGACTTGATTGCGGGGATGATCTAGAATTTTATTACTTCTCTACTAAACTTCGGTGGAAGAGGTATTAAGGGTTATAAAGTGTTTAACTATGAGATACGGTCTGCAAAGGATGAAGAACTCATTTAGGATTTATTTGGTGAGGTAGTATCGGGAGCGTGTTTCTATGAATTAGAAGAGACAAATTCCACACTACTTAAGCACACTTACTTTGAGAAGGAAAAATGAAAGATGGTCTACATAGTGGAAGATGAAGAAGTAGAAAATCTAGATATAGATCATTTAGCAGTGTACGCGCAAGGTATTAAACATTGTAGATAAAAACACGTGCACCTAAAATGAACCTATGAAGACCGTGAAAGTGAACTTTGGAGCAGATGTTGAACCTAAGGAGGCAATAATTGGGGATTATTGGACTAATTCTAAAGTGGTAAAGATAATTTAATTACTATGTGATTTTTAGGACTTATTTCCTAGGGGCTTCCATGAATTAAAAGGAGTGCATGAGTCATTAGGAAAGATGAATATTAAGCTAAAGGAAGGAGCGTGCTTGGTCAGGAAGAGACCTTATAGGATGAACCCAAACCTATGCATAAAATTTAAGGAAGAAATTGACAAAATGTTGAAATTTGGCATCGTTAAGTCCCTAGAGGAATCATAATGGGTTTGCCCCATGGTAATCGTATAAAAAAAGATGGCCGGATTAGGATTTGTGTGGATTAGAAGAACCGAATGTTGCATGTGTGATTGATCCTTTTCCTACACCTTTCACGAGAGGAAATTTTATAAGGTTTTGTAAGGCATGAAGTTTATTCTTTTACAGATGGATTCTCTAGGTATCATTAAGTTAAAATTGCACAGGAGGATCAAGAGAAGACAAATTTCACCACTGAATGGGGAATTTTTCCATATCTTGTGATGCCCTTTGGTTTGATAAATGAGACTGTTGTATTTTCATGTATAGTTGTTCAAACACTCCAAGATTTTATTCACAACTTCTTGCAAGTTTATTTGGATGATTTGATGGTGTACAAACTTGTTAAGGATCATTGTGACAATTTCTGCCTGATGTTTGAAAGATGTAGACATTTAAGCATATATTTAAACATCAAGAAGTGTGTTTTTGCTACACCTTTTGGAATGTTTTTAGGGCGCATCATCTACAAGGAAGGTTTTTAGTGGATCCATTTAAGGTTGCATTTATTGTAGATCTCGAAGAGCCTACCGGTTAGAGTGAGGTGCACAGATTCTTGGGTCACACAGGTATTACGAGAAAATTTATCAAAGGATATACAAATATTGTCACACCCCGGAAGAGTTACTAAAAGAAAAAGGTTTATTCTATTGGGGAGAACCGCAGCAACACACATTTGAGGCAATGAAAGAGAGACCTACAACAACGCCTATTTTGCATTTTCCTTCATGGAACCAATTGCTTCATGTACATGTGCACGCCTATGGCACAACCATTGGCATGGTATTAGCTCAACCTAAAGAGCGTATTATAGATCATTCTATCTGTTTTTCTAGTAGAAATTTGACTCGTAGAGGATAATTACAAAGCTCCATAGCACGAGGCCTTGTCAAGGATCTATGCGCTACATAAATTCAGATAATACTTGTTAAAGAACACCTTTTGTATTTTATATTGATCACATGACATTAAAATACTTGGTAAAAAAGCCCATTTTACAAGGGTGAATATGTCAATGGGTTCTCTTATTCAAGGAATTTGATTTCACAGTTGTGGTAAAACCAGGTAAAAGTAATTTTATCCCAGACCACTTATCAAGGATTCAGTCAGGGGAGGACGTGTAGATGATTAAAGATATAATGTTGGATGCACAGTTGTATAGGTTACATTACGCACCTTCATAATTGGAATATATTGTTGTCATTTTATGCACAAGTATGATGTTAGAAGGAATGAAAGCATTGGAGAAGAAACAACTTGTAATTTACGTGACACCCTTTATGTTGATCAATGGAGATTTATACAAACTAGGCCGAAATGAAGTATTGTGTCGATGTGTACTAGAGCATGAGCTCACAAATATCATGGAAGAGTCTCATAGTGGTATTGCAGGTGGGCACTATGTAGATGACGCTTACCATGCACAAAATTATACTCATTAGATTATGGTGGGAGACCCTGTACAAGGATTGTAAAGAGTATTGTAAGGCGTGTGATCACTATCAAGCATCTTAGCAAACCCGGGAAAAGAGATGAAATGCCTTTACTGACCTATTACTAGTGTAGAACCTTTTAAGAAGTGGGCTATAAAATTTGTGGGTCCTATTTCCCTAGCCACGCATAGATCCGGATCATGTTATATCATTACCTACATAGATTATCTTACAAGGTGAGTGTAAAGCACCTACAAAGGATTGTATAGCAGCTACAACAAGCGAGTTCTTATGGGAAAATATTCTTACTAGGTATGGATGTCCGTTAAACTTTACAAGTAATAGGGGCACACACATTTTGAATGATACAATCAGGATATTATTGGATGAATTTATGGTTATGCACCACAAGACCACACCTTATCATCCTCAAGGAAATGGTACTGTTGAAGCCTTCAATAAGATATTGAGCTAGAACTTGAAAAAAAATGTGATGATGGAAGGAAAGATTGGGATGATAAAGTTTTTGTTGTGCTTTGGGCGTATAGAACAACCTATAAGATGTTGAATAAGGCCACACCCTTCTAGTTGGTGTTTTTCATTGAAGTATTTCTTCCTATGGAATTCATGTTACATTTTTTACATATTATGTGCGATGGAGGTCTAGTTGATGAGAAATCCTTAGAAGAAATAATTGACATGTTAATAAATTTGGATGAGAGGCACACCATAGCACGTTGGATTCAGAAGTAGGAAAATATCATGTAGAAGGCATGGCATGACCGACACATTAGGGACAAGAAGCTTGAGGTTGGAAAAATGGTACTAATTTAAGATTATAAGTTTTTGCACCATCCGAGGCAAACTTAAGGTGCATTGGTTAGGACCATATGTTATCACTCATATAATTGAATACGAAATTGATAGTTAGAGGCGCTTGATGGAATACGGTTACCCGGTTACTTTAACGAGAGTAGGTTGAAGCCCTACTATAAATAATTCTTATTGGTGTTTGTAATAAGGAAATGTTTCCATTTAGTATAGGTTTCCCATTCTATATTTCCTTTAATGTATTTCATGCTTCATCATTATGTATTGTCAATTTAGTTTGGTGATTTGTGTGATAAGCATTTTTACGCGTTGGAAGCTAATTACAATCTGAAGTATTTTTATGCGTAGAGGACTGCACATACCATTGGTGTGGGGTGGTTATTATTTTTATTCATAAATGGGTACACATGAGAAAAAAACTATTACAAATGTTATTCAAGTATGGAAAGGAGATGTTAGAAAGGATATTGCTTCTAAAGAAGACCATAGATGGAAATGAAGGAAGGAACAATATAACGTGAGTTAAGCAACGGTCGTGGAAAATACTATGAGAGGGCGCGATGGTGAGCTACTCGTAGCATGGAAGCATGTGGAAGAGAAGTCTGTAGCCATAGGGTAGGAAGGCATGCTAGAAGGTTATAAATGGGGTGCAAAATTGTATCGCATGGAAATTTTTGAAATTTTTGAAAATGGTCAATTAATGAAAGGATTGTTGGTAGGTGAAGGAACAATAAATGCACTAAATTTTTAAAAATTTATATAAGGACGTGATGTGGGTTCATTTTCACCTTTGCAATCACAAGTATTCAAGCAAGCTAAGTGCAACTGAGCTAGGAAAATTGTATTGAGGTGTGGGGAGTTGTGAAACCAAATGTGGAGAGCATATTTTTGTGTGAAAAAGGCTTGTGTCCCCATTGGTAAAGGGTTTGATCAAAGTAGAAGCATTGAGAAGGAGATAGGGCATGCGGTTTCAAGATAGGGCATGTGATTTTGAGCTAGGGTTTAAAATTACTTGATACAAAATAAAAAATGTGGGATTTTTACAATGGCACCAAAGAAAGCACTTGCTAGTAGGCACAAAAGGAAAGAAAAAGGTGGAAGTTGAGGTTGAAATTGCTCCCGAAAGTAATTTTTTAGAAATACAGTACGGAAGGAGTAATAGTTAGACAAGATTGGGATTCCCACATCTACAGATGTAAAGTAAGTGACTACAACCACTGCACCACTGATAACAAGGTTGTTTTGGACGCTTTGTTGAATAAGAAGACAAAGAAGTGCACAGTAGAAGATATGTCGGTGTATGACGACACTGGGGAAAATTTGCTTAATAAGGTAGGAGTTTATCAATTGTATGAGCTCCCATATTTTGGAAAATATGAACCTTTATACCAATGGCTTATGAGTAGAGTCCATGAGGACTTATTCTATTTCTCCGCAGACAGAGGGTTAGGCTCATAGCGGCCCTAATTGTGACATTAATAGGATTGAAGGGCACAAGGACAAACATTGTTAGTGATCTAACTGATAAAGCAACGGTTATAACCACAAGCAAGGATTTGGGGTATACCAAGGGTCCACATGAAATGGACATCTACAGATTAAGGAAGTATCATGTGGTGCAGGCAGCCACACATCTACTCACCAAACTGAATGATCAAGAGAGATGGTCATAGGTAAACACCATGTGGCTTCATATTGCAAAGAAAATGTCCCAGGGAGAAATGTACAATTTAGCAGGATATATTGTAGAAACCATTGTTGAGGAAGCATGCACGGGTGAAAAGATACGTTTTGGCACCATCCTCTTATCTCTTGTATTTGTAGAAATTGGAGTGCCCGATGGGCCAAAGAATAAAATCTAGGAATACCCCATAGAGAAGAAGTCCCTCGAGAAAGGTTCAAGAAATATTTATGTGAAGGATAAATGAGTGGCCCATTTAAGAAAAGGGTAGAAATTTTGTATGACTGACTTCACACGGTGTTTGAGGAGGAGTGGTGCATTCTAAAGGAGCTACCCACGATAGTAGTTAAGGCAGTGTAGTTTGTGGTGTATTAGCATTTTTACATCGCGTGGTTTTCCATGAAGGATGGGACATGGAGTCCATGGTGAAAACTTCCCTATGCCTTCATAACATGCTACTTCTAGGCCTCAGTTCACATATTTATTGATGCACATCGTCTGAACTTCAATGTAGATAAGGTAGATTGTGACTACCACACTCTCAGGAAAACATATGTATATCCGGGTCAGTTTGCCTACATTGAGAGGCTCATTTCAGACATCATAAATATGAAGCCAATAAGTTTGGCTATTGGGGATAGTGGAGCCACACTCATATATCTTCAGCTCAATCCTAGGCTAGAGAATAATAAGTATGTGGAGAATGAGTTCATGCTCATAGGGCCACCTAAGGGAAAACATACAATGGAGAATGTACCATCTCCAAATCTGTTGTGACCATATAGATAGATGAGGAGGAAAAAGAACACGAATATAGTGGAGGCTTGGATCATAGGGGCGGAGGTAGCCCACAGACAAAGTGGAGAGTGAGCACACAGATACTCCACCATAATCACAATAAGGGGAAGAGTACTTGGATGTGGAAGTAGTCCCTGAAGAGCATCAGTTTAAGAGGGTATTCAGAAGAACCAGAACCCAAGTCGCGGGAACATCACAACTGTAAGAAGATCACCTAGACTCTCCCCTCAGAAAGAGGCACCTGAGAAGAAGAGAAGGAGAAAGTTGAAGCTGAATGAGGAGGTGGAGGAGTCTGAGAAGAGAGTGCACCTAGAACCCTAATACAACCAGAATATATGGAGGAACCCAGAGATGAAGAAATGAAAGATGAAGAGGAATGGGTTAAGGAAGCAGAAGATACAGTGCAAGAGGAGCCCAACGCACATGTTACTACTCAAGATAAAGAAGGTTCAATTCCAAACCTTGGTGCTTAGGTTCCTAAAGGGCCAATAACAAAGATTAAAATTGAATAATATGTTGTGCCAAGTATGGGTTATGCAGAAAACACAAGCGAGAATCATTTGCACCCGGTTCCAAAGCACAGTAGGCCTTAAGGAGTTGTATGGATGGGAGATGATGGATCTAAACATGGCCACCATGTGTATAAGGAAACATTTATCTTGGTCTATGCATATCCATATAGATGAGTCAGAATTTGATGCGTGTGAGGAATCTTGTGTATCAAGGAGAGTGAAGAAGCCGGTCAAAGGACACATTAATGACAAAAGCCTACTCTAATTTCTGATGAGAAGGTGAGAAATGCCTTGGTTAAGGTATTTGTAGAGGTGGCATGGAGGAACATAGATAAGGTTTCCACCATTAGAGCACTACTTGAAGATAACAAGGCAAAATCTGAAGAAATAACACATTTAAAAGGAGAAAAGGACCTAGAATAGAAAAATAATGAGGCCTTCATTAGCATGACGAAGAAGCGGGGATTACATTTCAAAGCAATACGTCATCCGGATTCTAAGGTATCTAAGAAGTTTCCTTTGGCTATGCATTATGTGTGCACATTGGTTGATTTGATTCTATAAGATGGACCAATTCAAATACTAGCACCAAAGGATCCTGAACAAGAAGTAGGAAGAGAAAGGTTCTCCATGGTTAGGAAAATTTCATATTTTGAGGCGTTGCTCCAAACTCTAAAGGATTAAGCGAAGAAAACCAACCAAGCTTTGAATATTTGTGTGGCACCAAAATCAGTGATAAGGATCAGAACTCTGGTTAAAGATAATGATGTTCTGAAGGCCATGAAAGATGATACATTGGGACGCGTAGAAACATTGGTACTAGTAAAACAAAAGCGTGAAGCAGTTACAGCAACCCAAGACCCACATAAGGATATAATAGATGAGATTGGGAAGCTCATAGCGTATAAGATGGATCTTCTAGAGGAAATGATGTATTATATGGCCAATGTTGTCCGTATTGTATACAATGAGAAGGAACATATTACTCAGAATGAGTTAGATGTCATCGCTACAAACATTCCAGAGAAGACAAGGACCACACAAGGTGATTGGCAGAAATTGGAGGCTAAGATTAAAAATGAATATCCAGAGTTGATCCTTCTAGTTTAAGAAGAAGAATTTTTAGAGTAAAGACCCATTCTTTTGTACAATGATTCATTACATTCTTTCCATTCTTTTTATTTATTATTTGGAAAAATTAAAAATCCCCATTGTCAGGATGGCAATGTACTTTAGTATGGGGTAATGTTGAGAAGACAATATTTTTCTAAGGAGAAGACACACACATAGGATTAGTGTGGGGGAACAAGGCACTAAAGTAAACACGTGCGGGGATAGGTTGGGTGATGTGTTAGGATGCCCGGGGTTTATATAGTACATTATAGGTTGCATCATAATATTTCCATCCAAGTCTATGCAGGAGGTTTCAATCAAGGTCATTACGTGACATTGGTCTCAAGAGTCCAAAATTGCTAGTTTGGGGAAGAATGAGAAAAGCTAATGTATCTTGATAATTGAAAGATATCGATGATTGGATAACCATGTGTGGGATTTATAGAGTAGGTACATACATTGGAAAATGGATTTCAAGGTAAAATCTAGATGTGTTTGGTTAGACTAAGCCCTTAAGAAGGTTAAATAAAAAATTGGAGATATGGTGAGTAGATTTGATAAGTTCATCATTTGAGTTCATCTTGATAGGTAATTTGGGGTTGTATGAGGATGTTAGAAAAAAATTAAGGTATTGATAGATGATTATATTTCTTGAGTCTCAGTACTTGTACTTGACATAGTTCAATCCCCTAAGGTTACAATGAAATACCTTAAGAGAAAATTAGGATAGTCATGGTAAGTTTAATACAAGAATGGGCTTTCTTAAAGTTTTATATTATTTTAATGCATATAATAACAATGCTTTAAGTTGTTTAAATAGGGCATAGTATTATAGGGTTAGTGTAATTCTTGTAAGAGAAAATTTTCACTTTTATCTACTCTAAACTTTAGAACAAGATCATCAAACATTGAACTAAGGTGTGTAAATAATTTTGAATTCTATGAACATGGTGAAGGCATAGAAATATGGTGGAGCTCTACATCAAGAGAGGTCTATTTTTCCCCTCCAACTTTAACTACATCCTTAAAAGTTCTAGCCACTACAGAAGGACAAAGACCAAATTTTTTCATTTTGATCCAACGAGAATATCCCATATAGGAGAAGCATAGGAAAGGAAATGATGTGTCATTTATCCCATTCCAAGGGTTTCACCGCAATGTGTATGATGTTAGATGGCTTCCATGTTAGGTCATCTAGAAGTGATAGAAAATGTAAATTGGTTTTCCCATGTTAGGTCATCTAGGAAAGATACGAAGTGATGTAGCTCCCAAGTTAGGTCATTTGGGAGAGATAGTAAAATACGTTGTGTTGTGTCGATTGGTTGATTTGATTCAAGAAGTGGAAAATTGTGTTGTGATTAAATATGTATGATAGATTACTCATGGAGATATTTTAGCTTGCTTCCCTAAATTAGGTCATTATGGGGAATCACTAGAAAGTGGTATGAAATGTCACATAATGTGTGAGAAAATTTTCAATAATGACAAATTTGATATGTGAAATGATCATGTAGTAGTGTAAGGGGATCATAGGGTGACCTTGATTGTATGCCCCCCCTTTCGGTGAAAGGGAGAGTGATGGTGAGAATGAACACTGAGCCAAAAGTAGATGTGAAATGATGTAATAGTGAATGAAATGAAGTATAGTAGATGTCACAAAATTGTGTGTATATCGAGTTGAAGATGTGAAAAATTGGAATATAGTGTTGTGGAATGTGTAAAATACAATAGTATGAGAAATTATGAATCGAGTCACAAAGATGGGGAAGAAAACATAGTAACGAATCTCAAGATGCGATTGAAAATGCATGGCATGTATTAGGTGAAAGAATGAGCTTAAATAGTGACCATAAAAATATAAAGCAAAAGGTGTTATATATAATAATAGTGGAAAGTGAATAGTAACTTCATTTGAACCTTGGTTGAGTGTGATTTTGAGCTTTGAGTGTGTAAAGATGCTGTAAATTAGAGAAATGTGATTGATTCAATTTTTGATGGTGGTGGCGGTCATGGTGTCCCACATGACTACAAAGTTAGTGAGTATGGTTATTTTCAAAAAATGTGTTGAAATGAGTTATTTTTCATGAATTTTTAAGATATTTGCGTTTTTCATTTTCTAGCCATTTTTGACATGGGAAAGAGAATCGAAGGCGCTAACAACCTTAGAGATCAACACCCAAATATAGGCATTAGTGACTGTTCGAGTGCCTACATCCTACTCCTAGGTGTTGGTGACCCAAAAAGATTGTTTTAAGCCCAAAATACTATGAATGTAAAAATTAATGTTTGTTAATATTAGTGTTAGGTGTATTTGCATGTATGTGAGGTGTTGATGTCATGTTTTTCATTGTTTTACATTATTCATAGTGATACTCATTCAAGAGAGATCCGTGATGGTCATGATTTGAGTACATTATTGGGTGTTTCACCTTTTTCTTAGATTGTTTCTTTGAAGTGTTTTAAAAGCAGAGATAGGGTAGCAGGTGTAGGAGGAATACATGTTCAAATGTCGGTTGATGGGTTGTTGCATGCATATGAATTCGAATCCTGACTGATCATGAGAGCTTCCATTTGGCTAGGAGGAAACTACCGTAATGAAAACAAGACCACCGAGAAGGAATTAAACAATATGGGCAATGAAGTGCCTAGCGTAAGATAGATCTGGGAAGTATGATACTTCCTAGATGGCTGTCAGTCCACTGTTTTAAACAAATTAAATCCTATTGTTATTTTAAAATGATTTAGGTATCTCACTTAAAAACACAATAAGAAATAGATCTAATCTAACAGGTGAAGCTAGAATAGAATCCAGAAGGTCAAATGATTGGTTCTAGGTCTCTGCAGTCGATAAGGTCTCGGGTAGATCACAGGTGAATGAGGGTGAGATAAAATTAGGTGGGTAGGTATCTATTCAAGGTTATGTGGGAAAACACAAAGACCGGTGTCGGTCAGGGGTGACCAACGATGGTTAGGTGTAACCGGTGTCGGTTACTATGAGATCTGGAAATGTCACAGAACAGGCTTTTGGTCTCCTTTGTGATTGCACAAAGGACTTTGGTTGGTCGAGATGATGTATTGGGTGACTGGAGTAGGATTTTGTGAGGTTTTAATGGGTATATGGAGGTAAAAATGTGGATAAGGTCAATAGGGGAGCAAGGTAAACAATGGATGATAAAATGATGATGAAATGAAATAACTAGGAAAGTATGATGTTGTACTTACTTGGATTCCATTCCTGAAGGCCTGTGTGTGAGGGATGGAGGTGCTGATGATGGGTTTGAAGGTTGCAAGTGATCACCAACTGAAGAAAATCTTCTGCATGGGCTGCATGTACACTCCTCTTTACTTGGATAGATCAGATCATGGTGAGGATGGTGTGCGGGAGAAGATGCTCAATCTCCTTCATTGGATGTGAGTTTTCACTTTGGAATTGGCTCTCTAAAGATGCGTTATCTCTCTCTAATATGTGTTCTTGCGTGTCCACTTTCTCCCAATGTTTGCCAACATTGAGAATAATGTAGTTTAGGGGTTAAAATGGGTACCGATGGTGGCATTCCGGCTTTTAACCAAATGACGGTTAGGGGTAACCGACGTTGGTCAAGGCAAGATTTCCTAGGTTTACTAAACTAGGGAGATCCTCCTAATTTCCTTGGATATCATGTCATTATCCCATGGATTATACTGGGAGCCTCTTGTGAACATGTGGGAATGTGGTTAGAGGGAATGTAGGCATTGATTTTTAGGGTTTGGGTAAGTCTTAGTTAGTTATGGGAACTTGCTAAGAATAGGTCTTAGGTTGAGTTGGCTTGGTGAGGTGTCTAAGTGAACTGTATGTGGGGATATTATTTAAATAAGATATTTAAATAATAAATATAGTGAGGATAATGCATTAATTTAATTAAATTAATATTAGTGGGGTGAAGGGGGTCATGGCTAGGTAAATGTAATAAAGGGTGCTTATATGTTGAGGGACAAAAGGGGAGTGTGACCTAATTTTAGTGTCTACATTTTTCCCTTTTGTTGCATAACATGTATTGTAAGCGATGCTAACAAAAATAAGGTGTGGTTTCCCCATGTGTAGGTGAAGGTGATCCCCTCAAACCAGAACGACGAGCGAGGTAGCAGCTAAAGTGGTGAGTGGTTTGATAAAAGGTAAAGGTGAGGAAAAGGCAAGTGGGTACAGGGAAAAAGGGTGAAAGGTCTACGTGGGAAATCTAGGTAATGGGTCAGGGTCACAGGTAGCAACAATCAAATGCACACACACGTATAAACTATAACACACTACTAGGTTGAAGAGCAAGCAAACTCTACATCGTCTAAGGTTGATAGGTTTATCCAAAACAATTTGAAGTGAATCCGGTATCCAAGGTATAGGATATGGTCAGGAAACACAATGTAGGTTAGGTGTAAGAATGTTTAGGTATGTTCCAATACACCAAAGGTAAGGTCAGGATAAATGGTCATGGCAATAGGCTAGGTAAGGTCATTAGGTCAATCAACACAGGTAACAGTGCCACAAGGTATAGCGAACACATGAGGTCAAAGGTCACTAGCGATGGTCCAGGTCCAAATATCTAGGTCGTGGCATGGGTAAGGCCAAGGTAGGGGTAAAATAATGAGTCCCAAAGGAGGAAAAATGGAGGTAGTAAATGATGAGGTCAGGAAAGGTAAGGTAATGGGTTGGGTAAAGGTTGGATGGGGTAAAGAGCAAGGTAGAGGGTGGGGTAAAATGGAAAAGTAGGGGTAATGTGTAGGTTAGGTTGATCGATGGTGGTCATGGATAACCAACGTCGGTATGGGAAAACCGACGACGGTGAGGTAGGGCACGAGACCAATGCCGGTCAAGGGAACCAACATCGTTAGGTCGGGTTTTGTATAAAAAAAAAAAAATCCATGTTTTTATTATTCATTTGTGATTTGTGAAGTGAAGAAATGACAAAAAGAGAGAAAAGTGAGAAAAGTGTCTCGGAGGAAATGGGACAGTGAGCTGGCAGTGTGATTTGATGGTGGTTGGGTTGGTGAGTAGTGGGTCCACGGGATCAAGGTGAGAGAGTTGATTGGTCGGAGGTTACGGGTAGATATTCGGGGATGGTAGAGGCTGGAGAGGGATCGGGAAAACCACCAAAGCATAAGCGGCGAGACATACCACCGAGATGGCGTAGGCGAGGAGGGAGGTTCCTAACTCTATAGTGTGAATTAGATAGAGTAGAGGTTGTGATAGTTGTTATTTGTAGGGTTTTGTGGGTGGGAAAAAGTGAAATGTGGGTATGGGGGAAAAATGGGAAAAAAAGAGGGGGGGAGGGTAGTAAATTGGATAGGTGGGGTGGGTAGGGGTTTTGGGGTAGTGTAGGTCATTGTAGGTGGGGTAAAAGGGACATGTGGGAGGGTTTTAGAAAAAGGGGGTTTGGGAAGTCACGGATTTTTCCGCGACAGTGACTGACCGGTGTCCGCGTCAAGCGGGCTAGCATCGGTTGGGTAGAACCGGATCGGTCACCAAATAGGTGACCAATGTCGGTTACATGGTAACCATGGTCGGTAAAGAGGAATCGGTATCGGTCACCAAACAGGTGACCGATGCCGGTTTAAGGGTGACCGAGTCGGTTAGGATGAACCGGCACCGGTCAAGATTTTAGGCACAAGGGTCCAAGAGGGATGTGGGCTAGGTAGTGGAGATGGGTAAAGTAAAAATAGGGTGGAGGGTAATGATAATTGGTGAATATGGTCATGGTAAATGTAGATTAATGTTGTGCTTGGATTGGATGCAGGGGAGATCGCAGTTACATATGCGGGACAGGGTTCGCCGCTACTGGTGACATTACATGGCTTAGTGACCCCTTGGAGCTGCAACACATGGAGGTAGTGGGATTGAGTGGTATTCAATGCTACCGACATGCTGTTCAGCAACCCAGTTTGATGGTCATGCTCATCGATAGATGGGACTCCGTGACCAACACATTCCACCTTCCGATGGGTGAGATGACTATCACCTTGGAGGACGTGTTCCAGATTTTTGCGGTTACCCATATTAGGGGCCTAGGTATACTCTATCTCCTCCGAGGCGTCAGAGGAGCTGATCAAGATAGTTTTTGGTGAGGGGGAAGTGGAGCTAAGATTTCATAGCGCCAGTTTGAGCTATGGCGAGATGTACCTAGCCCATCCGAATGAGACAAGGCTAGTGGTTTTATTGATGGAGGTAGTGTGTTGTTATGCACCTTGCCAGATGCAGAGGGTGGACGCTTTCCCCGATCACTAATGGGGGTGCTCATGATATTATGGTGCATGAGACACACTTTACATGGGAACCAACATTCTTGGTGCGGCTATACAGAGAGCTTTGGGTGTATGGGCGGTTGCACAGGTTTAGCCTGTGTTGTACATTTATACTGCACTGTTGGGCCTAGGAGCACATAGTCTATGTTTGACCTATAGGGATTCCCCGAGTAGATGCATTTCCCATGAGATGTGTGCGGTTGGATACAAGAGATGGGTGTCGGTTGTAGGAGAGCAGAGGTCGGATAGGCCGATATACGATGTGGCCCATTTTCGGCAGTTGTTGGAGGGGTTGTCTGAAGTGGAAATTATCTGGAGGCCATATGTGGGATTCCCCTCATATAGGCACATACATGAGGAGCTAGCTGAGCTCTAGCTAGAGAGGTGGATATATAGGGTTGTTGTGCTGGGAGGATGAGATGATCCTGGTAGACAGGGTCCGACGATAGTTCGGGCTTGTACAGATATTCCTCTATCCTTCCCATAGTATCGGAGAGATGACGTGGAGAGGCCTCTACCTCTACCAAAGCCTATAGTGCCTACAGGAGAGGAGGAGCTAGATGGATCTAGTGGATGAGTGATTGAGAGTACAGTGGCGATCCGCTGGCCCAGGATGGCAAGAGGAGAGGGTGGAGGAGATGGATACAGAGATGGTCAGGTGGCAGCCTTACTAGCTCAGGTGGCATGTTTACGAGGCCGATTGGCCATGCCCAAGCACGGATTGGGGCCTTACAAGCCTAGATACAAGCATAGGGAGCTAGTCCCCTGTTCATAGGATAGGGAGGGGGTAGAGGGAGGCTGGTCCTAGTTCAAGTAGCAGGGCAGGCAAGGGCCGAGACCTATGGGATTACCATAGACTATGCCTATATCAAGGTTACGAGATGCCCTAGGTGAGGCGAGGTACTATCAGACCAGCTCATGGTAGCTAGGATAGACTTCCTCTCTTACGAGAGAGTACAGGCATAGTAGGCATCTAGTGAGAGGACGAGATCTCACACACATAGTGTGGAGAGCACAGGAGGTCAGCAAGCTCGAGGCCCGATCAAGGAGAGGCCACCAGCACACGGCGACTAGAGCTAAGTGATGTGCTAGAGAGGACATAGAGGCCGACTATGGGAGTGACATAGAGATGGAGGACATCGGCGAGATGATGTCCGATATGTGGCCAATTTTTGATGCCACCTGATTTTTGTATACTAGTGATTATTGTTTATATATATGCCAACCTGTGTGTCAAGATAGTTGTATTTTTTATCACATACCGACCACTGCGTGCCAAGATTTTTTTTATTGATTCATTCATTATTTTTGTATATATGAGACTAGCTGCATGCCGACATTTTTGAGATGATGGCCATGATGAGATAGGCATGTATTTTCAGATACACAATTATTGATTTATATGATGAGATTCATGGTATTTTGTGATGCGTTAATATGTTTATGAGATATTGAATGTATGGCTTGTGTTAGAGGAGAGTTAGGCATGATGGAGTTAGGTTGGTTTAGGCATGGATTGAGTCAAGTTTGTTTAGGCGTGGATTGAGTTAGGTTATAGGCATGGATTGAGTCAGTTTATGGTTAGGCATGGATCAATCAAGTTGGTTTAGGCATGGTTGTGTTAGGTTATAGGCATGGTTGAATCAGGTTGGTTTAGGCATGGTTGAGTCAAGTTGGTTTAGTTATGATTCATTATGTTGGCAATGAATGATACTATGGGTCATATGTGAAATGTTCTATAATCTATGTATAGTGATGATAGAGAGATGGTAGGTGTAATAAATGTATGTTGTGATAAGGATTAAAATATGAAGCAACTTGTTATGTATGTGGTTTAATTTCCAATTTTGGGTATAAAAAGGAAAATGAAGTGAGGTGTGATGTAATGTGAGGAACATGGAAGATGATTTTTTTAGGGTAGAGAATGGCTGAGCTAACCTCCAAGGGCCCCATGCCCTTAGAGTGCTACCTACATAGTCCCCCGAAAAAAAAGGGACCTCAGGCCGATGTAGTTCTCCCATGAGCTAGGGAAGAATATGAGAATGAGTTGGTAGGTTTTTAGGCATGTAGTGGGTTTAGGTGTAATAGGTTTGGGTAGATTATAGGTAAAATGATGTAGGTGAAGGTGATTATGTGAAAGGGGAGGACTACCTCAAAGGTAAGTGTCGAGTACCAAGTCCTGTATAAGGTAATCAAAACGTCAACAAAGATGGTTAAAAGATAAGAGGGGGTAATAAATCCACCTGATTGGGTAGGATCATACCGAGTAGATCATACCTTGGAGGGGGTGATGAACACAAGACCTAAAAGGCATTGCACGATTAATGGTTCTACGATGAAAGTAGTCACATGATCACCAAATGTCAAAATTCCAAGATGTCCCTTGAGGCGATTGAGGAAATGAGAGTGGAAATGGTAAGGTGGGTGAAAGGTAGTTAATTTTATATGTTTTGAGTGACAGGGCTTTTGGGCAAGAGATCCGAGGTCACAATGGGCAAGTCCATGACTAAATTTTTTTGTTGTGATAGACTGATCGATGCGGGAAGTCTATATGGGATAAATAATATGGTACTCCTTGAGGTCTTCGTGAAGCTGATCGATGCGGGAAGCTTGGTTTCTCTCATTTTTTTAGCTTCACATAGTTGTCCTTCAAGGGAGTAGTCTATTTATAGTAGAAATTTTGTCGAGAGGAAGATGTCCTTTTGAGGGAGTCATCTTTTTATTAGAAGTTTGACTCAAGGAGTTTGGTCCCATGTGAGGTCTTTGAAATCATGGACAAGACCAAGGTGAAGGATAGGACTCTTGTTCAAAAGGCAAGGTGGAACGACCATGGGATCTCATCTAAAGGTAGACAAAAAGTATCCATGAGAATCATGCTATGTGCAGTGTCGTGGTACACATATTCAAGAGAAGATAACAAGTGACGGGTACTCACATGATTCTTGTTTAATCATTAGGGAGGTGTATGGAGTGAATAGCACTCAAGGGATGAGTGTGGAGAGAGACAAAAGGTGAGGTAGGACAATGAGTCAATAATAGAATGGTCAAAGATGTAATGCATTAAGGGGATCAGGTTCGGGTTTACCCTCAAGTGAGGACAAACGATAGGCACCCGATCCATGGGTATGATTTATGATGTATGGTCCAAGCCAATTAGGAGAAAATTTTCCCGTTTACTTTTTTTTGCTTTGGTTACGTGTTGATTTTCTTTCAAGACAAGGTCACCAACTTGGAAGGTTCATTCATGAACATGTTTGTCATAAGCACATTTGATACGTTGTTGGTAAACTTGAAGGTGATCCAGAGTGTTAAGACGACATTCGTCTAATAACTCTAGTTGTGTTAAGTGATCTGATGAAAGTCATCATCAGTAAGCATGTCATGGAGAGAAATGTGAAGTGAGGGGATCTAGACTTCAAGAGGTAGAACAGCCTCTATACCGTAGACTAGAAAAAAGGGTGTGGCCATAGTGGAAGTGCGAATACTAGTGCGGTATGCCCATAGGGAAAAAGGAATGTGTGTATGTCAATCCTTCCCAGTATCATCAACCAATTTCATGAGAATTTTTTGAGGGTTTTGTTAGTGGATTCGGCTTGGCCATTAGTTTGTGGGTAATAAGGTGATGAGAAACTAAGTTGAATGCCAAAGGCGTCGCAAATTTTTTGCAATGTTTTGTTTTTGAATTGTTTTCCATTGTCAATGATGAGGCAATGAGGAACACCAAAGTGACAAAATGATGTGATGGTTAATGAACTCACATATTTTCTTAGATTTTATGGAGATGAGTGGTATGGATTCCACCCATTTTGTGTAGTATTCGGTAGCAGTTATGATCCATTGATGGTATTAGGAAGAATGAGGATTGATTTCTCTCGACAAGATCCAAACCCCATTGAGAGAAGGGCCAAAGGTCACGAGTGACCTGTAAGGCATGACTGGGTGTATGATGAAGGTTGGAATGTTGTTGGAATTTCACACACCATTTGACATAGTCGCAACAATCATGGTTAAGGGTCAGCCAGTAATAGCCTAAGTGAAGAATACGCTTAGCAACAACAAGGCCACTAAAGTGACCTCCACATATGCCATCATGAACCTCCTTAATGGTATAAGGGATTTCAGAACTTATGAGGCATCGTAAGAGAATACCATCAAAGCCACATTTATAGAGGAGTCCCCAGAATGACGAATGAGAGACCTTTTTAAGGAAGGCGCATTGTCCAGATTACGAGGTGAGATCAAAGAGGTAAGATGGAGAGAGAAAGGTAGTCGGAGTATTGTTTATACCAAAGGTCACTTGGGTCAGGGGTTTCATTTCTGATTGAGTAAACATCATGAGGTAAATAAGAAGGTGAATGGAGGCATTGTATGGTAACAAATATTTTGGAATCGGCAGGGGAAGTGGGTATTTGGGAAGCTAAGCAGGCCATGATATCTATAAATTTTTGGTTGAACGTGGGATGGTTTGAAGGGTGTAACAATCAAAGGTGGTCAAAAGTATGTCTACATGATGTTTATACTTTTGAAGTATCTTATTATGACATTCATACATACCATTGAATTGGTTTACAACCAATTGTGAATCACCAAAGATATGGATTGATTTGACATCTAGGGCATATGCGGCCTGGAGACCTAGTAAGAGCGCGTCATACTCGGTAATTTCGTTGGTGCATTCAAAGTCTAGTTTGAAAGACAAAGGCATGGGTTCTCCATCTAGAGGAATGAGGATAACACCAGCCCCGTGCCCACGCTAACACTTGGAACCATTGAAGAATAGTGTCATTTGGTAAGGGGGTTCGTCCAGGGAAAGAGTAGCAATTGACTCATCGGGAAAGTCAAAATTAGAGGGTTGGTCCCCGAAATAGGTGCATCAGCTAGTTGGTCGGTGATAGCCTGGCCCTTGATGGACTTTTGGTGAATGAATTCAAGGTCAAGATCCATTAAAAGCATAAGCCATCGTAAATTTGATTCCGATTTTGATAAGGTTTGGTCACGACATAGGTTTTGTGGTTGAGTAGGTAATGGCGGAGTTGGTGGCAACAAAAAACTAAGGCTAATTTTTTTCTAGATGGTTGTATCAGGTTTCATAGTCCAAAAGAGTACGGATTATGTAATAAACCACCTACTCCTTGTGTTGTTCATCGTGATGAGCGAGCATGGCTCCCAAGGAATGATCGGTAGCTGATATGTATAGGTAAAAAGGTTGATCGTCTTTAGGTGGAATGAGTACGGGTGGTTGGAGAAGGTATTGTTTTAGGGCCTCAAAAGATTTGTGACAGTCATCATCCCATTTAAAGGAGACATCCTTCTTAATCAAATGATGAAATAGTTGACACTGATCAAATAATTGTGAAATGAAACGGTGAATGGATTGTAATTTACCTTGTAGGCTATGAAGTTGTTTAAGATTAGTGGGTGGAGGCATTTCCAGAATGGCCTTGACTTTAGTAGAAATTCTATACCACAGAGGGAAACAATAAATCCCAAGAGCTTTCCTAAGAGAACCGCGAAGAGGCACTTTTTAGGTTCAAGGCGACACAATATTTAATGAGGCGATCAAATATGGTTTCGAGGACAACGAGGTTCTTAGTGCGACGTTTATATTTGGCCAAGAGATCATCCATGTAATATTCCAATATGTGATGCATGATATCATGGAATATGTAAGCCATAGCATGCTGATATGTAGCACTAGCATTTTTGAGGCCAAAAGGCATGACTCGATAGCAAAAGGTTCCCGAAGGGGTAATGAATGCGGTCTTGTGCTGATCTTTTGGGGCAAGAAAAATTTGGTTATAACCCAAGAATCCATCCATGAGTGAGAGCATCTCATGACCATTGGTGAGGTCAACTAGTTGATCAATACTAAGCAAGGGAAAGTCGTCTTTTGGGCAGGCTAGGTTGAGGTCACGGAAGTCCATGCAAATGCGGAGTCCCCCTGTTGCTTTAGTAATCAGGGACAATGTTAGAAATACAACGAGGATAATCAATGGGTAAGATGAAGGAAACCGAAAAGAAGGCACTGAATTTCTTCTTTGACAAGAAGAGTAATGTGAGGGTGCATTTTCCTCAGCTTTTGTTTGATAGGTTTGGCATCGGGAACGATTACGATATTATGGACCACTATGGTGGGGTCAATACCGGGCATGTCTGTGTAAGACCAAGCGAAAGTGTGGTTATGATCTCAGAGAAAAGAAGTGATGGCTTCATGTTTAGCATCATCTAAAGATTGTTTGATCTTTAGGATGTGCGGGTCGTCTTGAGTATGAATGTTGATCTCGATAGTCGATTCATTCAAAATGGTTTGTGTCTCGAGGGTAAGGACCGATGAATATATGAGTCTTTCGCACCAAGGTAAGTGAGTATGGATTCATCATCCTAACATTGATCGATGTTAATTGTAGGTGTGTCATCATTGATCATATCATGATACAGGAATGGAGGAGTGGAAGGGGCCTTGCCTTCACGTTAATAAGTCAAAGGCCCTAAGGAAATGGTGTTTATGAAAAAAAGATAGGGGGATAGTCGGGATCCATCGACTGCGCCGGTGAGGGTGGTGATGAAGGTGGAGCGGGTGAAGGTAGTGATGAAGATGAAGGTAGAGGAGGGCTAGGGTCTTTAATGAGTTCAATGCGGGCCTATTTGGTAGGAGGTTCGGGAAGCCGATACCACTACGGTCATTATGTTTGCGGGTGGTACATGGAATAATAGTATGGCGGCCTTGCTCGTAAAAGCCAAAACCAAAACCCTTCCATGCACAATGGTGCAAGAAGGTGTGGGTGAAATGGTGATTGGTAAATGATTGGAATTCAATGGAAAACGGACGGGGTTGTGATGGTGGTCAGTGTGTAAGTGGTAGTATCAAGTCCCCCATAGGTGAGACTAGTACGAAGATGAGGAGGACCATAAAGGAGGTGTTCTCCTATACGGTGATCATAGTGAGGGTGTTGGTGAAGGCTTCCATACTCGTGTGGAGTAAGGAATGTGTTGACACTATATAGGCGGTACTCCCCAGAGTGAGGCGTTGAAAAACACCTTCCAAGGGATCAGTGGTTGGTATGTAGGTAGCTGGTATGGATGATGTGTCGGAGGTTGATGTGGAGGTGGAGTTAATGGATTGGGAAGCTAATGGGTCATCCATGGAGGTTATAGCAATGGTAGGAATAGAGGAGGTATGTGTGGCTGAGGTAGTGACTGTACTGGTAGGTGGAGGTGTAGGTGAAGCGGTAGTGGTTGTGGAGGTAGACGGCTTGATAGGTATGAGCACATCATTGGGTTGGTAAATCATGTTGCATGTTTTGAAAGGTGATGGGTCAGCTAGAATGGTATAAGTGTGTCCTTCATGTTCAAAATTTACACAATGATGCAAAGTGGAAGGAACACAACCCATGACATGGATCTAGGGTCTACCAAGCAAAAAGTTATATTGGAATTCCCCCTCCAAAATGTAAAACAATTCTGGAATAGTGTGGGGGCCCATGCGAATGTGAAGGATGACAGTGCCTAGTGTGGAGGTGATAGTGTCATTGAATGAACACAACATGACCGGATGTTTATGCATGCAATTGTTAGGTATGCGCATTTGAGAAAATGCATGGGATGAAATGATGTTAATGCTAGCGCCTCCATCAATCATCACACGGCGTACCCGTATGTCATCAATGTGGACAAAGATGAAGAGGGATGGGTCCGGGTCATTGTTTTGGTGTGGCACAATCTCCTCCTCTGAGAAGCTAAGGGAGGCCACTTGGTGAACAAGGTGAGGTGAGGATGAAGGTGGTAATTTGGTGAGAGAGGCTACATGATGGGGTGTGATAATGGAGGCTATGGGTGTAGGGTCATTGGGTAAAACCTCAATAGATTGAAGAACCTCCATGAGGGCTTGACGATGGGATTATGAGGTTTGGATGAGGTCATATAAGGACATTTTGAGGGGAGATTGGTGTAATTGTTTGAGCATGGTGCGATGTGTGATGCCATTAGAAATGGGATACGTGGGGCCGCAGATAGTTATTTTAGGTATGGGTGCAGATGGTATGTTGGGTATAGGATTGGTTGGTGGGTCATTTGCCTTTTCTTTTCCCTTCTGCGCATGTGTAGTGATGTGTATCATGTTGATTTTAAGGGAGTTGGAAAATGGAGAAGGTGTAGGGTGAGTGGTATAACGACATGAAGGGTAAAAACCTACTGGAGGAGAAAAGCCCTGTGAGGTCAGCTGGGCACAATGAAATTTGGGTGGTGGCGTGGCAAGTTCTCTGATGTGAACCATGTTAATTTCAAATCTTGGGTATGGCTCTAGGAGCTGTGAGGGTAGAGGTTGTGGTTATTGAGTGGGCAGTGTGGGAATGGGTGTTGGTGAAGTAGGATCCTCGTCAAGAAGGTCGTCATTGTCAAAGTTGGTTTCTGGTGGACACAATTGGATAAGGATGGTTTTCAAGGCCTTACATTTCTCCACATCATGCCCTGGCACACGATGGTATGTATAAATTTTAGTATCATCAAACCCTTTTGGCTTGGGTTTGAGGGGGTCGTAAGGTCGGAGTGGCGGTAATGTGATAATAGAAGTCTCGAGGAGGTTGGTTAAAATTTTGGCATAGGACCCTGCTAGTGGATCACAATGGGAAGTGAACGTGGGTTTGGGTGTAGGTGTGGTTGATTGTTGAGAGACTGTTTTGGAAGAGTAGGAATGGGTCGAGCTATGGGTTTAGGCACCAATGTGGTTTGAGGTATTGGTCGGGTTTGTTTGGGTAGGGGTATAGTAGATGGATGGGTAGGAGAGTGTTGGGTTGTTTTAAATACCTTATTGTGGGGTAGTGGGGTTTTTTTTTTTTGGGTTGCACCTTCTTGGGTAAAGGTGATGTGGGTGTATGAGGTCTAGAAGGAAAAGCAGATGGAGGAAGAGGGCGAGTTACCCACGGGGATAATAGGGGTGCTATGAAGGTAGATGACGTGGGTCATACTTGGGGTGTGAGGGAAAATGACTGAAGTGTAGTGGGTAGTGAAGCAATAGCTAAAGGTATTGAAGGTATTGGTGGTAAAGAAACTACAGGTGCGGGTATAAGTCGTGTTGTGTGCCTGGGTAGGTTAGAGGTTTGTGAGGAAGGAATGGGTTGTTGTGTTATTGGTTTATGGATGGGTGAAGGGTGTTTGACCATGTTAGAAACTGAGGTCTTAAGGTAGACGGGACAAGTGCGGACATTATTGGTGCGGTCGGGGTATGAGGTCAATGAGTTTATTTCTTTAGTTTGGGTGTCGACGTAGGTGTGGTTTTGACATTGGAGGATGTAGCTAAATCCAGTTTAATAGGTGGATGAGTAAGGCTGGTGGTTGGGGTGACACCTAAAGTGGTAATAGGTTTAGTGGAGGAAAATTTTGTGGGTATGGGTTTGTGTTTAGATGTAGGTCAGGTTATGGGTAAGGGTGTGCAATGAGTGCTAACGGGTATCATGGAAGGGGTTACGACAACAGTGGTTATATTTGGTTTGATGGGTCGAAATGTGTTTGGGTAGATAGTGGAGGTATCGGCGAGGATCTCTGCATCCGTGTTAAGACGGAGTTGTAAGATGTGCCCCCATAGTAAATCCCTATCCACATAATATAAGTGATCGGAAAAACGTGAAAACGGCATGTCTGTGGGTGGAGTTGGTGAGGACCTAATGGGAATTCCCATAAAATGCGTCTTAGAGATGGGGAATTGGCTAGCTTCAGCTTCCGTGGGTAAGAGAGCTGAAAGTAGGTCTATTAGATTTTGGGTAGCTAATGGAGAATGCTCGCCAAGAGGCAAAGGTATCTCAACTAGGTCTATGATGGGTGGAGGAGATGATGGGAGCTCCTCTATAAGTGGAGGAATGGATAGGTGCTCCTCTATGGGTGGAGGAGGTAATGGGTGCTCCTCTGCAGGTGGAGGAGATAATGGGTGCTCCTCTATGGGTGGAGGAGGTAATGGGAGCTCCTCTATGGTGGAGAAGTTACAGTAGGTAAAGGTTCTCTAAGTGGTGAAGCTAGGGGTGAGATGGTCTCGATGTTAGTGGAAGACCCCTCCATAGGTGATGAAGGAGATGAAAGGTGTTCCTTTGTTGGTGAAGGAACAGTGGAGGTTGGTTCCAATGTGGAAGGAGGATTTTGGGCTAGGATTTCCTCTATGGAAGGGATGTGAGGTAATTGAGAGGTGACAGGTACCTCATTAAAGATAGCGTGAACCTCACGGGTATGGGTATTATGAGTGGATGTCTCACCAGTTTGATTAGATGAAGGGGCATGGTTGGGAAATGGTTTTTTGAAGATTTGTAGATTTTGGTTGGGGGTGGTGTTGGGATTATCCTTGTTAACTCACCTTTCTCTAGCTTTTCTTGGACAATATTCTTGAAATTGATGTAGTTTCCGTCACTATGACCCTTTACTTGATGATAGTTATAGAAATCATGTTCTTTATACCATGTGGTCATAGGGTGAGCGGGGTTAAAACCATGTGTGTAGTTTTATGGTTGGAAGGGTGATGGCTCAGATTTGATAATATTTTCTAAGACAAAGAGTAAGGTTCCCAAATGGGGTATATTTTCACTACTCTCGAATACATTGAAAAGTTTGGACAGTGATAGATTAGATGAGGGTGTAGCTTGATTCAATGGATGAGCTGGGCCACCCTTGAGTACCACTGTGTTAGCGGTGCCCTTAGCTTTTGAATAATTGGTTTTTGTTTTGGAAGAGGAAGAGGTATCATTCGACTTGAATGCCGAATTCTTATTGTGTAATTGGATTTTCTTCTCTTCGATGGCCCAAATCTCTAACTTTCATGCCATAGTGAATGCCTCATCGAATGTTCGAAAGGTTTGGACCTGCAAGGTCGGGAGATATGTCTAGCGCAAGCTCATGTGAAGAGCTCGATGAGTTCAATTTGTGGCAGTTAGAAGGTAAGTTGATTGATTATGCTGCGCCATGAAGTAGTGACAAAATCTATAATAGATTCGTCCTCATACTGACGTGTGGAATATAGATCAGTCATGGTAACCTTCTTGATGATATTGATAGAGAAATGATCCAAGAAGGCTTGGGCTACCTGATTAAATGATAATATAGAGTGTTTAGGTAACCTACTATACCAATCTAATGTAGGTCCAGTGAGGGACATGGGAAAGGTTCTCAAAAGAAAAGCATCATCATGAGCGATTAGATAACATCCATGTTTAAATGAGCGCAAATGTTCTATGGGTCTTCTTTGCTATTGAAGCGATTGAATTTAGGAATTTCCCAATGCATAGGGTATGAATGGATAGGAATGGATGGGTGAATAGGCTTGTTGTAAATCTCATCATAGGTGAGAGTGTTGGGAGAGTAGAAACCGATGCCTCCAATGTCTGCATCTTGTCCAACATCAATTTAATTAGGTCATTGGTGGGTTGTGATGATTGGATGCCTCTTGTAGTGTGAGGAGGTTGGTTTTGGGCATATAACAAGGGTGGCACTCTAGTGTATGGGGCTACCATGTAGGGTGGTGGAGAAGAAGGCAGTGAAATAGGGGTATGTACGGAATGAATAATGGATGAAACAGGAGGTTGTTGGTAGTATGTATATGGGGGTGGAAGGGTCGTGGTAACCCTAGTGTCAATATGGGCTAATGATTGTGGAATGGAAAGAACCACATTCTGAAATGGGGTGGGGGTCACTGATACTGGAGGTGGGAATATAGCTATAGGTATGTATGAGATAGTAGGGATGGATGAGGTTGTGTTTGGGGTAGTCGTTGAGGGTATGGTGGATGTGATGGGTGCCACAGAGGTAACAAATGTGGCAGTCATAGCGGGTATAGAACCTAACTGTGAAATGACTGGGAGTAAGGTGGATGCGGGTAGCATGAAGATAGATGGGGCCGATGTGGAAGTGGGTGCGAGAGTCAAGGGGATAGATACGGGCATGCCATATATCAACTGACCCGAGGCATCTCGAGTGGACAAGTGGGAAAGGTAAAACTGCAAGGCAACAAGGTTCTGGTCAAGGAGTCATGTGAACTCCTCATCTCCGGTAGCGATAGTAGTAGGCTAGATGGGATCCATGGCTGGTGATAAAATAGAAGGTGGTGAAGGACTAGGTGGGAGTGGTTGGCAATTGGCGTGGAATACAAGGGTTCTTTCTTGTCTTTGTGTCAGCACCATGTGAACCAGTATTGATTAGGTAGGGTTGCTTCTCTGTAAATGATACAGAGAACAACAGGAACAGGTGAATCTGGTGATAAAAAATGGATAAAGTACCAACCGGTGGCTGGAATGTGAAACAGGCTAACCAATGCCGATTAGGGAAAACTCGACATCGCTCGGGGATAACCATTTGATCATTGTAGAAAATGGACAGTAAGTAAACAATGAGGCAGAAGGTAAAATATGACAGGTATGCCAAATCTAAAGATGTTTAAAACGTCAATGGGAAAAATGACAGTGACAGAGACTGTGAAAAGTGGAAGAAAGTGAAGTAATATGTCCTTTTGAGTAGATTAGCAAAAGGACCTAGAACCGAGAAGCGTTGGGTATAACGATGGTGGTCGAGAGGTAACCGATGAGCGATTCTTGTGAAATTGAAATAGTGATGAAAAAAGTGGTTGTGAATTAAAATATGATGTAGAATCAGACCTAGAATTATGGAAATGATGATGATATGGCCCAGGCACACTCAGGTGAAGCCGGAATACACCAGCTATGATGAGGAGCGTGCAAGGATGAACAAGAAAGTGACGAACGTGATCTCTCACCTCAAAACGCAAGCCAAGCAAAACACTAAGAAAATGTGATCCTAGGAGTGCCTTTTCTATTATGTTTGTTTAGCTTATGTTATTTAGGGACTGACACATGAATTTTGAAATAGAGTTTTTGGTGAGGATGGCTTCCTACAAAGAAGGAGATCTAAAAGGTGAGGTTTCAGGTATGTTATGGTGGGGGCGGGCTTTTCTCTGAAGTATGACTCGACAAAGCAAAGTGAGTTAGGTGCCCACTATGTCGTGATCATGTGATCACCTACAGCTTCTTCTAGGTAGGATGTTGTTTAAGAATGTATGTATTTTGAATTTTTGTGTGGTTTGGTAAGAATCAGAGAAAGAGAAAAGGATAGAAGTGATTTTCTATGATTCATTTGTCAACCATCAGCTAGTCATGACTTCTAACATATAGGTTGCCCTCAATTAATGTGAGCTAATGTAATAAATCAGAATGGAATGCACTTGTTTTTAAACCCAAATCAAAAATGTGAAATTGGATGACATAATAAGATGAAGAGGAAGAGGGATGCTCTTTCACTATAATGTAGAAAACATGAAGAAATGATTCCTTTTAATTACACCAAAAGAAAAGTTTCCTTTAGAGCAAATAGAAAGGAGAGGTGGATTACTAAGGAAGAAAATTAGTGTGTACACTTTTTAGAAGGGAAACAAACACATAATTTTTTCCTAGGAATGAATGAAATGCAAGGAACCCTAGATGGGTCCCACCGGTGTGCCAAAATGTTTCACCTTTTTCTTAGATTGTTTCTTTGAAGTGTTGATGAAACAGATAGGGTAATAAGAATAGGAGGAATACTTGTTCAAATGTCAGTTGATGGGTTGTTGCATGCATATGACTTCCGAATCCATAGTTGATCATGAGATCTTCCCTTTGGCTAGGAGGAACTACCTGTAATGAAAACAAGACCACCAGAAGGAATTAAACAATATGGGTAGTGAACTGCCTAGCGTAAGCTAGATCCGGGAAGTATGATACTTCCTAGATGGCTATCAGTCCACTGTTTTAAACAATTCAATGCTATAAAAAAAGTAAATCCTACTTTTATTTCAAAATGATTTAGGTATCTCACTTAAAAACACAATAAGAAATATATCTAATCTAACATGCTAAGCTAGAATAGAATCCAAAGGTCAAATGATTGGTTCTAGGTCTCTGCAGGTCTGATAAAGGTCTCGGGTAGATCACAGGTGAATGAGGGTGAGATAAAATTAGGTGGGTAGGTCTCTGTTTAGGGCTGTGTGGGAAAACAAAGAGACCGATGTCGGTCATGGGTGACTGACGGTGGTTAGGTGTAACTGGTGCCGATTACTGTGAGATCTGGAAATGTCACAGAACAGGCTTTTGGTCTCTTTTACGATTACACAAAGGACTTTGGTTGGTCGAGACGATGTATTGGGTGACTGGAATAAGATTTTGTGATGTTTTAATGGGTATATGGAGGTAAAAATGTGGAGAAGGTCAATAGGGGGCAAGGTAAACAATGGATGCTAAAATGATGATGAAATGAAATAACCAGGAAAGTATGATGTTGTACTTACTTGGATTCCATTCCGAAGGCCTTGTGTGTGAGGGATGGAGGTGTTGATGATGGGTTTGAAGGTTACAAGTGATCACCAACTGAAGAAAATTTTCTGCATGGGCTGCATGTACACTCCTCTTTGCTTGGATAGATCAAATCATGGTTGGGATGGTGCAGGAGAAGATGCTCAATCTCCTTCCTTGGATGTGAGTTTTCACTGGAATTGGCTCTCTGAAGATGCGTTATCTCTCTGAGATGTGTTCTTTCTCATCAAATTTCTCCCAATGTTTGTCAACCTTGAGAATAAGGTAGTTTAGGGGTTAAAAGGGGTAACCGACAGCGGTCCGGCTTAAGCGGTGACGGTTAGGGGTCGACGCGTCGGTCAAGGTAGGATTTCCTAGGTTTACTAAACTAGGGAGATCCTCCTGATTTCCTTGGATCTTGTGTCATTATCCCACGGATTAGGTGGGAGCCTCTTGTAAACATGTGAGAATGTGGTTAGAGGGAATGTAGGCATTGATTTTTAGGGTTTGGGTAAGTCTTAGTTAGTTATGGGCACTTGCTAAGAATAGGTCTTAGGTTGAGTTGGCTTGGTGAGGTGTTTGAGTGAATCAGATATGTAGAGATATTATTTAAATAAGATATTTAAATAATAAATATAGTGAGGATAATGCATTAATTTAATTAAATTAATACTAGTGGGGTGAAGGGGGTCATGGCTAGGTAAATGTAATAAAGGGTGCTTATATGTTGAGGGACAAAAGGGAGTGTGACCTAATTTTAGTGTCTACGTTAGGATCGGATTTATCGGATGATGAGTGGGATATACTAGACTATGTCAGCTTGTGGCACATAGTGAGGATGGGGGATGTACCCCATAATATGTCGATGATTACTAAATTATGTGAGTGATGGTGCATGCATGTGTAATTTTGGTTACCTACCAAGGAGATGATTGTGACCCTGGAGGATGTATATTGCATATTAAAATTGCTAGTTGTGGATGAGAGAGTCTAGGTCATGGTCATGGAGGACACAAAAGAGACATATGAGAGAAGGTAGGTGGTATTTTATAGGGACATGTGTATAGATTGAGATGCACATTATATTGGATGATATACTAAGATCAAGCATGTCATGATTGCAGAAGTTTATTGTAATTATGATTACTTCATTAGTGGAAGTGGAGGGTGGCGGTGTAGGGAATTTTTATAAGATGCATGATATTTACCATCATATAGAGGAAGATGGGACTAGATATGCCTAGCCACGATGTGTGTTGGCACATTTTTGATGACCTATATAGGTTTACGCAAGAGGAGCATGGGGGTGGACTAGGAGCCACCACATTGCTACATGTATGGACTTATGAGCATATTGTGATACTGAGGCTGCTTGGTGGGCCGCGTGTGGAGTGGGCAAGACTAGATATGTTTTTACAAAATGGGTAGGTATCCGGAGTAGGAAGATGGACACTTATACTTATAGATCGATGTTGGATTGGATGGGGCTAAGGGGCCATTATATGGAGTCCATATGAAGCCTCGGAGGGTGGCCGAGATGATGGTGTGGAGCTATGGTGTATCGTCACACTATTAGGTTAGAGGACCTCTTTCCAATGGTGAAAAATCTATTTCGGGAGGAGCGTGTATCACAAAAGTTTGGTATTGCTCCAAATATTCCCCCAGAGTCGTATGTATGGGTGTGAACTACTAGAGCACTAAGGAGATAAGGGGAGAGACCATGACCCACAAGAGCACAACTAGTTTCCCAGGTATAGATGAGATGAATACGGAAATAGATTCGATACAAGTAGATAATGCAGGATGCACCGAGGCATATAGTTCATGGTGGGAAGCACACCAATTGGTGTTCTTAATTCTAGTTTTTGTGGATGGATGCGACAGAGTACCACTAGTTGGAGGAGTAGAGGGGCATGTACCTACCCTTGATGGTGATGGCATAGTGACAATGATAGCAGAGCGTAATTAATTATTTGTTGCGAGTTTTGGTTTTTCATTTATGGGTTCCATTGTGGATTTTGAGTGTAGTAACTAATGTGTCGATATATGGATGTAGGTGATGTGTATTAGTCACAAATTATGGACATATAAACCCACACATTGGACGTGGAATGTGCCTACCAATGTGCTTATTGGAGGTGGTATGTTTGATCGAACAGATGCCATTGTGGGTGAGCATGCACACTTGTTTGAGCTATTGGTAATAAAAATGATGACATTTATCGTGTTGTATAGTGATCATGATGAGGCACGGGCAGAGACTCAAAGAGAAAGGGAGGTAGTGAGAGGAGGATCCTTAGCCCTGGATGTGTTCACATAGTATGTGGATTTATATGGGAAATTATTAGAGTAATTGGTTGAGTTAGTGTTGTTATGTAGGCATGTCAAGAAATATAGGGTCTATGACCAACATCGTAGATTAAGTAGTGAAGCATCTAGTTCTAGAGCTCCTGAAATTGTATATAGTGATAGTGATGATGATGTATAATATGTATTGATTAAGTGATGTATGGGGGCTTGTCCCTAGTGTTAGCATTTTGTTACTATGATTTTTATATATATATATAGAACCACTAGTATGTTATGTTGTATTGATGTTTATTGATGTGTGATATGATTATTGATGTTCATATATTGATGTGTGATGTTTGATTTGCATTGTGTAAATGATTGTTTGATATAAATGATGATGAGTAATGATTTGAAAAATTGATTGTATAGATGACGACAATAGATAGTATGTGATGGTAATATATGTATGTGGTGTATAACACGATAGATAAAATGAATTAATCATGAGATGATATGAAAAATATGTATAAGGATGTATGATATTGTGCGTAAGATGAAGAGGGGAAAAGAGAAGTTCTCCCGGTGGGTGCATAGTAGGATGAAGTTCATTGATATAATACCCCTTCAATAGTCAATAATGAACTATATGAGTGCATCATCGGGAAATGGTGTGCTAGATAGATAGATCGATGAAGTGTATGATGTAAATATGTAGAAATATTCTTATTGTATGAGATACCTCAATAGTCATGTAAGAAATGTAAACAAGAATGCGTCATCAGGTGGTGAGGTGAGAAAAAACACCTACCAAATACCAAGTGGACATGGAGTAGTTGAAGCATGTGAAATGGAAGCAACATGAGTATATGAGACAAACTGAATGTCCAATGAGATGGTGCCAATGATGGTAGATGCAAAGTAGTGGGAAGTGTAAATGCTAATGGATTAGGAAGTCAATGTGAAGTAGAAGCACTACGCGGTGGTTGAGATGGTACACTAGTGGAAAACGTGCATGAATGATGACCCTAGGCGGTAGATGAATAATTACCTTAGAAGTAGGAGGAGGTGATAAGTGAACCGGGTAGTAGCACGCTTACATAGAATTAGAAAAAAACCACTCATAAGAGCGAGAGCCAAAATAAATGACACCCTTATCTTCTAATTTTTGCAATTTTTCACGAAGGGCACAACAGTCATTATCATGATGGCCATTGATGCGGTGATAATTGCAATAAGGACAATTATGTTGGTGATGTAAGCAATGTTTAGGATGATGATGATTAGAAGGTAAGTGAATTAAGTGCTTATCAAACAAATCACACAACACATCATGAGGCTTAACAACATGTGAAAAGTGCAATGGCTCCCGAGTAGGAGATGTAGAAGTCTTAGGAGGATCCCGATGTGGTGGAGGAGATTAAGGATGCTTGTGTAATGGACTAGATTGAAATTTCTTTCAAGGTGGAGTAGATGGAGACCTTGGAGGATGCTTAACAGATGAAAGATGAGAAGAACTAGATTATACATTAGTAGCATAAATAGGAGGAGGATCTATAACATGTGTAGTAATGAGATATTGTTCTAGATAAATAACCTTATAGCATAATAGTGTGAATGATTCACATGTTTCATATTGCAAGTATTTCTTTAAAGAAGGAATCAAGCCACAAAAAAATATGAATTGCTTCTCTAAATCAATGGGATGAAATACTAGTTGATGCATGCAAGCATTGAAACACAAAATATAATCAATAATAGGTTTTATCTTTCCTTGATGTAAGCCAGGTAAGCGATCATGTGTGACTCTAGGACCATTATTAAGTATAAAGTGTCGAAGGAAGGCCTCTTCCATCTCACAATAGGTACTAATAGATCCAAAAGGTAGATGTGTGTACCATTGAAGAGCATCATCAATAAGACTATGATGAAAATATTTAAGCAACAATCGATCATTGGAGTAAGAATCCATAGCTAGATGATAATGCTTGAGATGCAGATATGGATTTCTAGTACCATCAAAGCATGAAAATGTAGGCATGATGAAATCCTTAGGAAATACTAGATTGTGAATCTTTTTTAGAATGTGATTACCATGTACGGTATTGTTATCGATAGAAGCATAATAGGCCTTCCTTTCAAGAGTGATAAGATATCATGTGAGGAAATGGTATAAGATGTGAATGGTGCATTGAGTGGTTGAAGATTTCCATTATGAGTGATCATAGGAATGTCAATAGTGGAGGATGTTGATGCTATAGAAACACTATATGTAGGTGCGAAAGAAGTAATATGTGGTGAAGAACATGGAATGTTGATAGAAGCATTAGGAATAACATCAAAATATTCGTTAGGAGATGAAGCAATAGAAGGATAAAATTAACATGCATGTTACTAGACATAATCTCTAAAGAAGATGAAAGCATAGTGGAGAATTTACATTTAGCAGTATGGAGAGAAGTAGAATTATTACTAACATGTGTATCATGAGTATCATACAAAGACTCGCATGCAAGGATTTTATCAAATGTATCAACATATAATGAAGTAGGAGAAAAACTATAATGATATATATCTTTACAATCATTAGAGACATTTTCAGAAATGCAAGGAGTATGAGATGCAGACTTTACAATCATCCTGACTAGTATGAGAAACAACATCATGCACATGTACATTTTCACCATGTTTTTTATCTACAACATTGCAATCAAGACCAAACATATAATCAATAATAGCATCATCAAGAGTTTCAAGTAGAAATAGAAGGTGGAGTATTCCTAGAGCCTATGGAATAATAAGGAGTACAACCCAAAAAAATGTCTTCTGGAGAAAAAGGACAAAAGAAGAATGGGAAAAATTAGTAGGAATAGTGCATTCAATGGCCAAAAGATGTTTGTGAGGCTTATCATCAACATGAGGACTGCGATAAAGAACATTAATTTCAGCATCACTAACCTCATTTGGAATATCATTGACACTCTCATAAAACATGGGTTGTCTTGGAGAAGAATAACTAGTTCAAGCCATTAGGGTTTTGTGGATCCTAGGGCAATGAGTTCTAATATACGGGTTCACCAAAATGATTTAATAAAATATGTATATTTTATTAAAATCTGAATGCAACTATTGCTACAATGAAATACAAATGTTAGGGAATTTTATTAGATATAATTATGAAATTAAATGAAAGAGATAGCACACTTACCTTGATTTTTCTTATCCCGAAAGTGTGTCTAGATTAGAAGAATTGATGTAAGATCTACTCAGAATGTCACAATCATGCTAAAAAAAATGCATAGGTGTTGAAAATGTTGGGACACATGTGCCTGGGTAAGGATGAAGATGTTTGTGGGTTCCCTAGACCTGCTGTACGATGTTGGAGTTTTCCGAAAAGGTTGAAATATGGTTTCATCAACGTTGTTAGTGTTTCAAACTTTCTCTCCCTTGATCTCTTATACGTCACACTTGGATCACCAAAGTACCTGTAAATATGCAACACAAATAATCTACTACAAAACCCCTAACTACATCAAATCCTAAAAATAAAGATGCAAAATGAGGGGTCAAATTGTCGTCAGCTATCAAAAAGTGAACTCATGACCGAGTGTTGCACTACATCTCAGAACCAATGTAGTTCTATGTGCTTGTGTGTGCAATAGTGCTCCTAGGTTTCCCTCATGCTAATGATACCAAGATAATGAGTGGTAGCTAGATAGAATACAAATGTGTGGATGGAAAAATGAACTTCCCCTTCCTATGTAATGTGTATGCAAAGTAATAATCCCGAGATGTAGTCCCTTTGATACGTAGATAGATAGCCCTTTAATTAAATTGTTCACCATTATAATGGTATGTATGTTGTGTATATATAGGGATCTGTTGATGATTATCTTTCTAGATGAACAATCAGAGTCATGGGATACCTTAGGGATGTGAGACACACTCCTTAAGATAACCTCCATATTTTATAGAATTTGGCTCTTCTCTATGATGTGAGGTAAGGTTAGAGGAAAAAGAAACAAAGCACAAAACTAAAAAACATGAAGTGCCAAAAAAAAGATGTTAATCAAGAATCCAACTTCCTGAAATGAGGAAAAGGTGAGCAATGAAAAGGGTGGACAAAATACACCACAATCTAGAGATAGATTCACACAGAACATCACTTCAAACCCATTAAGCACAACTCCCAAAATCTGTAGTGAACATTAGAAATATGCACAATATACCTGTAGTGAATTAAGGCTACTAGAGAGAATAAAAACATGCAAAGGATGGAAAAAATGCATCAGAGGACATTATATTGCTCCCAAGAAGTTCACGAGTAAAATAATAGTAGGTAAGAGGCAAGAAAAATTCCATTACAAAGCTTAAGAAGAAGGCTTGAGCTCCATGCTCATACCCTAGCAGAGAAGAAAGAGGGGCAAAAGGAAAAATGACTAACTCCCTTTAGAAAGAGCTTGATTACAATATATAGAATGAGAAGAAAAGAAGAGTGAAATCCCAAAATTTCCCCTTCAACCACTTTCTAGTTGTAATAAATGAGGTGAAAAAATAAAAATAGATTTGCAAAATCTCCCTCACATTACCCCATGACCTATTGTAGGAGAAAATAAGTGCCATACTCACTTAATGTATTCTCAACCATTCTCTAGTTGTCTTCTTGAATTGAGATTGTTTTATGAGAGATACATCCTCAAATATTCATTAATACTAGAATTTCTTGATTTTTGCATCAGGTGTGGAGTCACGATTCATACGAGACCAATTTTGTGTGATTCTGCTAAGGGATGCTCAAGTTATGGGTATTTGAGTGTAGGTGGATAATTTGAGTTTCCATGAGCTTGCTTCATCTACACGGGACTATGCATTTAACTCTTTTGCTGAAAAGATAAGTTAATAATTTCCTTTCTAAGATTTGAATATCTTTTAAAAGATCTAGGTATTAAAGTTCCTGGTGGGCTTCATTATTACTCCCACGTTGTATTGACATCTTTGTCAATCTTTTGCAACCTACTTTGGGTTGAGTATATCTCTGCATTGAGCTCCACGTGGAGGCCAAATGCATCTCTAGGGTCTCCACTTTTCTTGCATCTTTTGGAAGTGCACTAAGATGAAACATGGAACCTTCTATGACTCCTTTCCTTTTCCATGAGTTTATAATGAGGATTATTATACATTGATATGAGGACCTTCTTTTCAGATGGCCCCTCACCATTCGACCACACGTGGAATTATCACGGGAGTTTTGGGTTTCATTCCTCTCTCTCTTTTAGAGTTTTGTCAAGCTGACATGTGGCCCCTTCCATGACTCTTTTACTTTACTTCAAGTTTTCAATGGCTCGGATTCGACTCGTTGAGTCACCTTCATCCATTTTTTCACCATGATTTAGCTAAATCTTTACCAAAATTTCGAAGGCTTGAATTATCTCGCATTAGTCCGAGATCCTCATAACTATCTTCACATTTTCTCAAATCCACCAATTTTCATGTTGGCGGGGCTATCCATTTCCCTATTATCTCGTAAACCATCAATCAAGATTATGATCTCATTCCTACATAACTGAGCTAACTTAGGGGCTTCTTGATTAATCATAGCAGTAATATGCTTGTTATCTAATTTTAGTGGGTGGTGGAGGGAATTAGATAATGATTTGGTGAATCACGGGGCCATTAGCTTGTTAAATGAAACAGCTCAACTATTTGTATCTATCCATTGGGCATGTATTTTGCATCATCATCATGATTTGATCGAACTTTGATCTGAAGCATTTGAAGTGTCGTTGTTTTCTTCTATAACTTCAGTTGATCCTTGCACTTTTCAACTCTCATAACAAAACTCTAAAATTTGTTTTATGAGAGTAGAAAATTGTCTTTGATATTAAATTTCACTTATTCCCGCAACTATGATTTTAAGGCTAAAGGATGGATTGGATTCTGAATTGGGCTACCAGTTGATCTTGTAGATGTGTAGAGGCCTGCTGTAATTCATTTTGGAGAGAGTCAACAAGATTGCCTCGTTAACTTATTTTATTTTCTTTGCATTTGTTTGATTTGAAATTTAAAACTATTGCAGGAAATTGTGGATCTCCTTAGTCTAAATACTGAAGGGTCTGGTGCATTGTAACACCTGGAGCAATATGGAAAAATACTATATACAAAAGATCAAATCATACATGCCTTAAATAAGACACATAGAGTGTGCAAAAGTAATTCTTTTGTTGAAATCAAATCTAATCCTACTCCTACACTAACCAAACCAGGAAAAGATAAACAAATCTTGAAACAAGTAGGGAGAAATAGCTTCCCTTCCTTATAAATTGTGGTCATGTGATTAATTTAGCAATGGATATGGCCTACAATAAGAGTGAAAAAATACCTTCCACTCTTCCACCCATGGTATCAACAAACAAAATGAATACCTCCTCAATATGTTTATCATTTGGTTGGAGGTGTTGTAGTTGACCCTTGGTGCTTTGAATATTATCCTCATGCTCTAAAGTAAGCATGACCAGTGTTGGCTTCTCCCTTGGCTCTAATGAATCCAAATACTTGATGGGGAATGGTTCGATCCACTACACTTTCCCATTGTTCTAAATTTCAACCTCCGAGATGATTCTTTCTTGTAGACTTTCCTGAATGGAGTTATTTGCATGTTGATTTTGACTTTCTTGTGCATCCACAAACAATTGATCCTCTACCTTAATGACTGGTATAGAAGTGGTGTCATCCTTTTCTTCCTTTTCCTTCTCTTCCATGGCATCTTCGTTAGAAAATCCAGAATCTTTGATTAAAAGTAAAAATATTTCGATGATTATATCTTCATCAAGAGCTTCTAAATTTGTTTCAGGGGAACTGTTATGAGTAGCGGGTTGTTCTAGAAAGTTCTCTTCCATGGTAGTAGGCTCTTGTTGTTGGAGAATTAATAATGAAGTAGCAAAGGATGTGATTTCCATGGGCTCTTCTCCATTAAAACATTCTCCCAAGTCAGATAAGAAATCAAGCTCATCGTCGTCATGTTGTGCCAAGGTCTCTCCCTCTTGCATGATGGTCTTTGAGTCTACAAATTTTTCATCATGTATAGCTTCATCTTCAAACATGAAGCTTGTGAGCTCAAACTCTTCCAAAAACATAGATTTTGGGGAGAATGAATGGGAGAGAGATTTGCAATCTTTTGTGCACCTGACTCATGATTCAAATCCTCTGAATTTATTTTACTCATCTCCATATGCTCCTCTTCTTTTGGATTTGGAGTTTCTTCTTGTTCACATGGAGGGAATGACTGTTTGGAAGGAAAAGGGGTAGAAGAAATGAGGTGGGATGAAAGGCTAGGAGATGGAGAAGGGAACTCAACATTTGGAGCAGTATGAAATGATAAAGCTTGGGAAGGGGGAAAGATGAACAAAGAGTTGGTGATTGACTTACCCATTGACAAGGTTGTCTCACACTTTCCTCATATGTTTCAATACCCTTGATCCATTGTATAAGTTGGGGCATCATTTCAACCATGAAATCAAGATTTTCTTGTGAGCTATAATGTCTTGGAAAAGGGCCTTCCCATGGACAAGGGGCCCTGCAACCGATCCTGGATGCCTTTATTTGTGTTGTAGCCTAAGATTGAACCATGTATGCCTTCATTCTTTGGATCTTCTCTAGTAGACTAGCATCCTCCATCTCATGTTGTCCTCATATGCATACCTGTGTCCTTGATAGGTTCCATAGCCAAACTGGTTTTGGCATTGCTCATATGGGTCAACATAGTGGTTCTGAATCTGGTCATAATGCTGATTTGGAGAAGTCATGAAGCTCATTAGAGGCTGATGGTACTACTGAAAGTGTGAATTCCACTGTGGGAATGAAGTCATGGTTGCACAACTTCATAGAATGAAATAAAATGAGAGATATGGAAATAAAGATGAATGGAAATGGATAGAAGAAAGGTCTGCAATTTTAGAGAATGGGTCGTTTGGACCAAACAGAGTCACCAGATGTGCTTATATGTGCCTCCAAAGGTTTAATCTCACCAAGAGAAAATCGAATTAGTGAAATGAAGTGGTAGGGTGCTTCGTTCGAGTCCCACTGGGTGTGCAAGAAAATTGTTGATGATTATCTTTGCAAATGAATCATCGATTTTTGGGATACCTTAGGGATGTGAGATGTGCCCCTTAAGATAACCTTCGATTTTATAGAAGTTGGATATTCTCTATGGTGTGAGGTAAGGTTAGAGGAAAAATGAAACAAAACACAAAACTAACAAAGGTGAAGCACCAAAAAGAATATGTTAATCAAGAATCCAACTACCTGAAATGGGGAAAATGTGAGCAATGAAAAGGGTGGAAAAAATGCACCATAGTCCAGAGATATATTCACACAGAACACCACTTCAAACCCATTAATCACATCTTCCAAAACTTGTAGTGAACATTAGAAATATGCACAGTATACCTATAATGAATAAAGGCTAGTAGAGATAATAAAAACATGCAAAGGATGGAAAAAATACATCACATGACATATTATATTGCTCCAAAAATGTGCACAACATACAAAAATAGCATATAAGAGGCAAGGAAAATTCCATTAAAAAGCTTAGGAAGAAGGCTTGAGCTCCATGCTCATACCCTAGTAGAGAAGAAAGAGGGGCAGAAAGGAAAAATGACTAACTCCCTTTAGAAAGAGCTCCAAATTACAATATATAGAATGAGAAGAAGAGAAGAGTGAAATCCTAAAATTGTCCCTTTAACCACTTGCTAGTTGTAATAAATGAGGTGAAGTGATAGAAATAGATTTGTAAAATCTCCCTCACACTGCCCCATGACCTGCCATTGGAGAAAATGAGGGCCATACTCATTTAATGCATTCTCAACCATTCTATAGTTGTCTTCTTGAATCGATCTTGTTTTACGAGAGATACATACTCAAATCTTCATTAATATCTGAATTTATTTATTTTTATGCATTGGATATGGAGTTACCATTCCAATGAGACTAATTTTGTGTGATTTTTCTAAGGGATGTTCAAGTTAAGGGTATTTGAGTGCAGGTGGATAATTTGAGTTTCCACGAGCTTGCTTCATCTACACGGGACTGTGCATTTAACTCTTTTGCTGAAAAGACAAGTTAGTAATTTCCTTTCTAATATTTGCATATCTTTTAAAATATCTAGGAATTCAAGTTCCTATTGGGATTCATTACTACTCCCACGTTGTATTGACCTACCACCAATCTTTTACAGCTTGTTTTCGGTTCAAATTCTATCTCGTCTTGAGCTCCACGTGGAGGCCAAGCGCATCTCTAGGGTCTCCACTTTTCTTTCTTCTTTTAGAAGTGCATTGAGTTGACACATGACACCTTCTATGGCTCCTTTCCTTTTCGTGAGCTCATAATTAGGCTCATTATACATTGATACGAGGACCTTCTTTTTGGCGGGCCCATCACCATTCGATACCACGTGAAAGCCCTACGGGGAGTTTGGGGGTTCATTCCTCTCTCTCTTTTTGGAATTGCATTGAGCTAACACATGGCCCCTTCCTCAACTCTTTTACTTTGCTTCAAGTTTACAATGGCTCATATTCGACTCACCGAGTCACCTTCCTCCGTTTTTTTCACCATGATTTGGTAAAATCTTTACCAAAATTGCCGAAGGCTTGACTTATCTCGCATTAGTCGAGATCCTCAGAACTATCTTCACGTTTTCTCAAATCCACCAATTTTCATGCTGGAGGAGATATCCATTTCCCCTATTATCCACAAACCATCAATCGATCTTATGAGCTCATTCCTATAAAGCTAAGATAACTTAGCGGCTTCTTGATTAATCACAACAATAATCTGCTTGTTATCTAATTTTAGCGGGTGGAGGAGGGAATTAGATAAAATGATATATTTCTTGAATTTCGACACTAATGACCTAACATGTTGATTACTACCTCGGGATATGAGTGGTAAAAATGAAAATACTAACCTAAAATGTCAAAAATATGATAAAAAAATAAAGAGGTCACGTGCACCCGGGATGAGCAGAGCGCTGGCACTAGTGTCCGATCCTGGCGCTAGTGTCCAGAGAAAACTGATGACAAATGTGCAAAGACCGACAGACATGGATCCCTATGACCTGACCAAAAATGGGTGACAAAGTGAGATAAGTGAGACAAAAACAATAAAGACACTCAAAGCAAGAAGATGAAATAGGTAGTGTGTCATTACTAAGTACTTTTCTTACGTAAGATCCATATATAAAACAACATACTTAGCTGTATAATAAATAGTAGTAAGTGTGTGATTTTGTATCTACACATACTAGTCATGCGACATCACCTAAATTAGCTTCTTTAATAGCATAATGATCATATTTTTCCAGTATGATATTACTCCTACAAATTCAAACCACTCAAGAATAGAATTATTTCACATTTTCCTTTATTTTAATCTTATCAATGCATCAACTCAGAACATATATAAAAATATCCTTATAGCTAACAAATCATGAGTGAGAGCATGTTTCATCACTTATAAATATAATTATCTTCTTCACATGGCTGAAATATACTTTAACATTGCATATACAACCCTTTTGTATGACTCCATCATTACAAATATGACTTTGACCAACCTCATAAGAATATAGATCTTTATTCTTGAAGATCTTCAAGACTTTCTTCAAATGAAAGCATAGAGAAATGAGCATACCTTTATCTTTCACTCTTTGTTATATAACACTTATTTCATTCATGCTAGTTCCACAAACTTCGCAACTTCACTCCTCAAGCTATTCAAGCTTATTTAATGCATAACAACATTGAGCAAGTCCTAAATATCTCATACGAAACACTTGCAACATATCTTAGCACGTCTTCAACATGTTTCAAGCCTGAAAACATCCTTATGAAAGAAAGATTTCAACATCAAACAAGTAGGTCAGCTCATGAATGAAGCACACACAATTTTATTTTGAACCTTAGAGATAACTTCTTGAAGGATTACACCATAAAATATTCCATGAGACCTTATGAAAATCATACATCTATAATTCTATTTACTTCAAACAAGAAATATCCCCTTGATGCAAACATTCTTCTCATGAAGACCTAGAGGAACAAGTCGAAACATATAGTTCCTTAGCAAGCTTCCTTAGATCAAGAAACTTATCATCCAAGACAACATGCTTCAATAGATAAGAAGATGACTCCATGAATCCTAATGGAGGCACCCATACAACTAGATGTATCTAACTAAGAAAATAACTCAAGTCCTCTTGGGATAGGACACCAAGATTTTGCATCAATTTCCTATTATCACCAAAACCAACACCCTTTGATTTTTCATGCATGTATGGATGAGATATCAATTTTTTTGGGTAACATGGGATTGTCTCTCAAGTTGTGGGACTTGCTACTTGAGAAAAACCTCCAAAGAAGGTTGGTTCCTCTACCTAATCCTAATGCTAAAATACTCCTAAGGAAGGAAATGCAACTATCTAATCCTATTCTAAACTTCCAAGGGACCAGAGAGAGAAAAATGCATGAAAATGGAAAATCCTAAGCTAACAGAGGTGATAGCACCAAGAAAAGGGTGGAGAGACACTCTCAAATGAGGGAAAATGGGAGAAAAATGATGAAAGAGAGGGCAAACATAAGTGCCACAGTCTAACACAACCTTGAAACCACCATATCCATGAAACAAAACAGATTTGAACCTATGAAAAAATGCACAAAATACTTGTAAATGCAATGAAAGGAAAGAAAAAATGCAATAGAACATAGCTAGGGCATAAAATAGCCACAAAACAAGTATTTTATTTCTCTAAAGAATGTAAAATACATTACAATGAAGGTGAGAAGAAAAATTCACCATGTATAAGCTCAAATCTGAGGCTTACAGACTCATACATACATGTGCACCACTTGAAGGAATGCACAAGCATTACAAGAATGCTCCCCCTTAAAAATGAGCCTCTTTTTACATTATATAGAAAATGGGAGAGAGAAAGAGAGGGGAGAATAGAGGGAAATTTGAATTCCCCTTTCCAACCACCAACAAGGTGCATTAAATCTCTGAAAATAATGATGGGAACCCTACCAAATCCATCCCTCCATGATATTTTTCTTGCTGGAGAAGAAAAGGGGACCATACTTCATTAATTCTGGTTGTTCACCTACATGGGCTGTGTTTTTAATGTTGAAGACATTTTCCTACATTTTACCAACTTACCCTCATCTAAATTAATAAATCCATTATTTTGGCATATAGGATGTTGATATATTTCGAGAAAAGTCTAAATTTGTGAAAATCAGAGCATTTAGGTGAAATTTTTGCCCATTTTAAGTTCAGGGGGTCGGGGAGTTCCAAGAGTTCCATGTATAGTCCTACTGATCCATAATTAAATGTCCATTTTTCCCTATTTCTCCTTTGGTGAGGATAAATCAGATATTCGAGAAGCTCAGAGGGTGAGGAACTAGGTTGTTTGTTCCTTATATATCTGTTTATCCACATTATACTCTTCCTCCTTTTTGTTTTGGGTGGCTTTTGGTGCGGGGAACCTTTAGTTCCACAAAACTATTCCACCTCTGTCTCATTCTCCCGCACTCTTTTTCCTCTCGTGTTACACTCCTACCTTTACCTTGTGAGTTCCAAGCCTCCATGGGGAACGTGTTCCGCATGACCTTGTTCCTTCCACACCCCAAAGCACCACACAACACTCTATCTCCATGCTCCCTTTGATCCAAAAAAATTTCACTTCCATGGGGAACTCACGTCCTTGTGGTACTTTTACTTCTCGCCTTAGTTCTCCACGGCCCATCACGACCCGCACAACACTAACTCTCGTTCATCCCCTTTGTATTGTATCTTTTTGGAAATTTGGGAGCCCGATTCTGACGAAACTTGTACCTTGTGTGCCTCAAAACCTGAAAAACCCATAATGGTCTAGAAATGACTACCTTTTACATTTATTCCAAATTTTTCAAACTATTTTGGACTCTTCTTGGCCTAATTTTTTTATATTCTCTATTGACCCCGCATAAAGTTATCCAAGTCCAATTTTGAAGTTATCCATTTTTCCAAGGGGGCAATGGATAACATTTCCTCAAATTGTTGCACCATTGATTTTCTATCATTTTCCTAATGATCTCCTTAAGCAAAAAACAAAAATCTTGGGGTTCTTCAATAACAAACAAACATTTTGAACCTTAGGCCTATTGGAAACTTTAGGATTCTCGATAGGAGTAAAGCTGAATTATTTATTATTCTTTCTCAACATGATCAGACCTATCATCTTCCTTCCTCTTGTATTTTTCTTTTCTCCATCTACAATATTTTGCAAAATGACCAACATTGTTACATTTCAAACAAGTAATAATACTCTTACCTTGAGAAGCTCAATATTTCCAAATCTGTCTAGGTGGACTCGATAGAATAACCTAGAAATATGTATAACTTGATTGCAATTGAAACATACACCTTCATTCCTCCATCTTTGTCTTAGTGATTCATGTAGACATAATATTGCTATGTGGCCTTTCTCGTGATAACTATAACATATGATTTTCTTTGATTGATCATCTTTTTATCCCTCATGGGTGATCAACTTTTACAAACCTCTTGCACTCCTTTTCTCTATGCTAAAAATCATTGCAACTATAGAAATAACCATTAAAATAAGAACCATACCTCATTATATTGGGATGTCTAACAGGTTAAACCTTCTTGAATTTTTATTCTTTTCCTCCTTCATGTTTGTTTAACCACTTGTACCATATTTTTCATCTTCACACTTCTCCATATGCTCTCTTTTGAAGCCTAGACATGATTTTTCATTAATTTTCCTTTGAATCTTTAAAATCACATCTAGAGCTTTAGAGCTCTTCTCCAACCTTCCATACATCTTCAACCTATTGAATGTTTATTCTAAATCTGATTGCGGGAATATCAATTATTCTTCATACTTGAGGCAAGCATCTTCTTTGACCTTTAGAATTTTTCTCACATTATCAACTTGAGAGTCCAACTCTTTGATGGTTTGATCATGATCAATATCCATACAACTGATTTGTTCTTATAAACCATGAATCAAAGACTACAATTTCATACTTCTTTCTTAAAGTTACTTCAACATCGGTTGATTTTCCCATTGCTTTTTGCTTCAAGCATATCATTCAAGTGATTGAAATTTATTAAAAATGACGTGCTCACGATACCAATTATTGGAAGAACAATGGACTGAGAGGGGGTGAATCAGTCCTTTAAAACCTTTAACCAATTCAATTTAACTTACATAAACCATTTACCATTCAACCATGCATTAATGTGATCTTAACAACATATAACAATCATTCACATGAGCATAACCATGAGAGAGTACACAAGAACAAAATATGTAAGTGGGAAACCCTCAAGGGGAAGAAAACCCACTGAAAATTTTGATTATATTACTCAAACCAAAAGACTTGCATGAATATGACTCATCACAAAATATTTGTTTAGTGAGACACCAATCCCATAAGGAACACTAACCCATAGAAACCTTTGCTAATATTACTCATAAAAAAGGACTTGCATGAATATTACTCATCACATAATTTTTGAATGGATGATCATTGATGATATGCTTCTCACACAACTGATAGTGATCCAAATCTAGCGTAGACACCTCAAAACCTTCTTCAAACACACTCTCTCATACTTTTCTCAATTATTATTCTTCATAGACCAGTTAGATAAATTTACTTTAAAAATATCTCTTCAAAACTCTTCAACACATCATTCCTTCTCTCAGATCAATCCTAATTCCCTCATACCTCTTTCACACTCATATCTTGTTCGCACTTTTCCCCTCTCATGCTACTAGTTGAAAATGAACAGATACATGTAATTTATATACATAACTCAACTCCTAAACATAAGTAGGTCAGACATGACCATAAATTTTAGTAATAACAACATCAAATAAAATCTATTGATTCATATAAATCAACTTGAAAGACTCGTATGGGCTGAAAATGCACCAAGACATCCAAAATGCACAACTAGACCTAAAAGGCTAGTTTCTTCTTCATTGAGCACTCCATGAACTCCAATGCGTTCATCCATATTTTTCATGCCTCAAAAGGATCCAAACATGTCAAAAAAACCCTCAAAACATCCTTTAAAATGTCAAGGAAATCTTCTTCATTTATTTCTCCCATAATAGGGTTTCAAGTAGGATTGTTTCTTACTCAAACTAGGCACCTCCAAGAACCAGTCTCTAACAATGAAGTCCAAGATCATACAAAAATAGCTCAACTAGGCCACGTAACCACTCATTTTAAATAAAATTATGAGGAACACCATAAATCACTTTATAACTCGTGACTCAACTCTTTATGCCAATAGAACAACTTCTCCTCTCAAACAACTTAATCTACCCAAAAACTAGTTTTGGAAATGGGACGTTCTTACACCCTTGCTGACACATCCAAGATTTATAAATGCATGTAGTATGTTAAAATTTAATACCTATTCACTCTCCAATGGATATCCATCATCAGCCAAGCCAAAATATTGTACTTTCAAACCAATCTTCAGACCAAAGCAGTGTTTTCCTAAACCAATCAAACTAGGTCAACTTGTGACCTCAACCATGCCACCTCATCTCACTTCCAGAGATCTACCATAGAATTAAACACAACATATTATATGTCTTAAAACCTTCATGATCATTATACTCATCACCTTAGGTCATACATGCCCACGAACATCCATTCTCCAAGACTGCTAAAATTATCCTTTTAGACCAAAAACTAGTCAAGTATATTTTGACCTGTGTAGGTCATAAAATGGCCTCCTAAAGCTATGAAATAACTCCAATCATGTAGCATATCTACCAGAATACCCAAAGCATAAATTTACACATAGTGTCTAATGGAAAACCTTAGAGTAAAAACTTATTTCCTAAAAACATATAAATATGGTTGGGCTCCGCCTACGGACATGACACCAATCCACCACCATCTAAAAGATGGGAGAGTCCTCTCCATCATCCAATTATAAAATTTGATTATTCAATCCATTTTGGTCTCAAACAAATAATATTTCCTCTATTGCTTAAGAACTAGGTTTCAAACTCATAAAAAGCTACTTAAATTCTTAACAATCGTTCATAAATGTTAATACCTCATTTGATCTCATTCTAAATCTGAGATCTTCTTAACTCCTTTATCCAACATCCTTGAAAGGCTTAGGGTCCCATCCAAATATCACACATGCCAACCAAGAATATTTCTCTCACTTTGAGCTGGAAAATGCACTCTCTTGAGCTCGATATGACCAAAAACCCCATAACTTGCAAAATATTCTTCATATCATCCTAAAAATTTCACATATCATTAGGAAAACCTATAATAACATCTCCAATTATCACTTTATCATAAATAGTTCTTCATCTCTTCAACCACTAGGACTTTCCCAACTAGGTCTTAGGAAATAGGTCTAGTTCAGACCTAGACAATGAAGAAACCACCATACCTTTGCTTCCAATCTCTCCAAAATGACCTAAAATATATATCACACATTTGCATCCCCTCATGGACTCATATATCTTTTAAAATCACTCTCATGCTCCATTTTGCCTTCAATCACCTAGACTAGGTCTAGATGATCACCTGCAAACCATACTCAAACCTATACCTGCACTCTGAGACTCACATGAGTGTCTTAACACAATATACTCATGATATAAATACCTTAACCATGCTCTTCAATCCACCATGCAACTCAAACCATCATGTTATGTCACCCATGCAAACTAGGCCATCTAGTTAGGTCGTCTTGACTAAGAAAATCTCGTTATTTCCACTTGTACAACATTGACACAACCTATTTGACCATTTCATCATCATTCCATACTCCCTCTAGCACCCTAGAACTAATATACCATTTTAATTAATATGAATTAACCTTTTACATCAATGACAACACTAATTCACTCATGTCGGCATAGTGAGATCCATATGAAGAAACCCTCAATGGTCAAGTATGAACCAAGAAAAAGAGTGTGTCATCGGGTGGTGTGGGGAATTAGAATGACCCCAAGTGTGAATTCCAAAATGATACATGAAATGAGAGTATGAGAAAAGGGCCAAAAATCAGTTGATGTAAAATAAGTACACGTGTGAACATAAATGCTGGGATCGATGGTCATGAGATAGTGCATAAGTCCAATTATATGGTATATGTATAGATAGAGCATGTGGAAAAATATAGCACATAATATGTCTAGATGAAGCATGTGAAACATGTGACATATGTGAAGAAGTATGCCTATGAGGTTGGTTATGGGATTTATAGAAGTGATAAGGCTAATGAGTAGTAGTCGGGTGTGAAGGAAACTAAGATGGATGTGCCAAAGGTGTTATTGGAGGATTAATGGATCTAAATACTATAGGATGTGTTAATGCTAAGGATCCATCATGAATAAGATCATATGTACTAGGAGTATGAGTAACTGAATGTGGGATGGCCGAAGGAGCCTAGGAAAAGGGTGTCTATGATTTACAGATGTAAAAATATGAACATGTGTGAAAATGAGGCGAGGACCTAGTGTCATGTGAAAGGTATGTACGATAGTATATGGATTCATGCATGCAAAGAAAATAGAATATATGTAAATTGAGAAGTGGAAGAGCTAATAGATAATGATGGCAACATAGTGAGGGGAAAACCCTATAGATTCCAAGATCCCAAGGACATGAGTCAAAAGTATATAAGAAATAAGAGTGTGTCCATTAGGAAAAATAAACTAGATGTAACATTAGAATTATTGGAAATAGTGGAAGGAGTAAGTGAAAACATAAGGATCAATATGTGATTCAAAATATGTGTAACATATTTAGTTCTAGAAATCTTGGCAAAGATATCAACATCAAGCAATAGGGGAGATATACAAGACTCATCATAAGCAATATGTGCAATTTGGAAATATTGGAAGAATTCATTGTTATGAATTAGCCCATGTGACCATAAGCAAAAATGTGGAAAGATGGGAATGGATTACCCCCATGAATACAACAAAATAAGGTGTATCCATAGTAAACAAATCATGTATAGAATCTTAAAAAGTGAAATCATTAAGAATCATTATCAAAACACCATATGGTGTTATAACTTGTGATGAGGAAGGTTTGGAGAGATGTGTAATGTTAGAAACAATAAGAATATGAATTTATGATCATTAGAAGTGCATCGAGAATGAGACATAATGGGAGGAGTATCATGGGTGCTAATATAAAATTGATCTTGTAAATCAGTAGCACTAGGGTACATCCCAAGAGGAGAAGGATGTGAAATGTAGGTAATATCATGAGCATCATGTATGAGAGGAATATCACAAGGAGTAGAAACATGAGGTGTGGAATCTACTGTAGCAGTATCCATGGAAGGTGTAGCAAGGGCATGGGTAGAAAGAACTATATGCATAGTATGTAACCAAGGATGGCCTAGAAGAATATTATAAGGGATATCATGAGGCATAACATGAAATAGAACATTAAGAGTGCAAGGGTCTACTAGTAATGCGTAGAGTGATTTATCCTAACACTTGTTTAGGGGTGTTATCAAATCCACAAATATATAGGGTAGATGGAATCATATTAGCAATATAAATGCCTATTTTATGGAGAAAGTAAATATTACATATATTGATACCATAGCCAGGATCAAGTATGAAACACTTAACAAGCACATTATGAATTTGAACTTGAATATACAATGGAGGAGAATTGTCAACAATTGTTTGGGAATGAACAAGAGACTCAAGATATTTTTACTAGATGAAGATGCATAAGAGCCATGATAGCTAGGAGATGTGATAAATTTAGATTGATATTGATAATGATCCCTAGGAGTCAACATGATGAATGAAAGATATTGAAATCCAAAACCAAAGAAAGAAACCCTAAGGGTACTAGGGTTAGGTATATTATGAGGTAAACAAAATGAGGGACCCTGTGGGAATCGAGGGTTTGATTAATAAACGAGTTCACCAAATGATTTAATAAAATTTAAATCTATTGTAAGGACATTACTGATCGAGATAAATATAATAATATTCAATAAATATCAACTTAAAGAAGTACGAGAAAGAGGGATATATATGGTTTGTAGAATGACTTAGCTTGTATAAGTTTGAAATGATTCTAGACTAGAGATTGGTCCTGGAAGGGTAGATATTGGGATGTATTACCTCTATGTCTGATTATGGAAAGTGACACTCTCATGGACATGAACGCTCGAAGGGACATGGATGCCAGGTTCTAGTGTCTCACGGAAGTGCTCGGGGTATGATTCCTTTTATGTTGCTCCTTGTTCTTTGTGTGTCATGTCATATTTATTGTGTTGCACTGTAACCTATAAAACAAACCCTATATACCTTCAAAATAATCAAGAATACATTAGATGAATAAAATAATGTAAATTCTTGAGTTAGAATTACCTCAATAGTCACCCTAATGTGATTGTCATCGAGTGTTTCACTACATTTTATAGTTTATGTAGTTATTGTGTGTGTTTTTGTGATTAGAATAGTGTCCCTTGAGCTTAGATGGCCTATTCCTAGTCACATAAAGAGATAGTGGATTATAACTACTTTGTCCCAAATGCAAATGTGTGGTATGGAATTCAGAATAAACCCTCCTATGCAAAGTGAAGTATTCAATCCAAAATGTAGTCCTTGATGTAGTAGATAGAAAATATTATCTCCTTGTAGATGTATGTGTCTCTTGAATGCTTTCCCCTAATGAGGTTAAATAATACATGTATATATATGATTCCCTTTCTTAAGTTTTTTCATTAACAAGGAAAATGTTGACTAAGAGTGATAAAAAAGAACAACGAAGAAATAACATTCAAAAGACCAGAAAAAGAGGTAAAGAGGACAAAGGCACCCAGAGGGGACAATAACACCCGAGTTCTCTTGTGTCTAATATATGGTCATGTCTAGGGTGTCAATAATTTAAAATAGATAAACAATAGCTAAGTAAGATGTCAGCTAGTGCACAAAAGCGTAAGTTGTCCATCGAAACAATAAACAATAGAAATAAAAAGGATTAAAGTAATGTTAAAGTAAATTGGGGTATTAATGAGTAGTTCTCTTGCTTAGGAATCTTGCATATAAATGGCATATTTAGAGGCAAGATGTACATAGTAAGTGTGTGATTTAGTGAATACACCAACCCCAAGTAATAGTGAGTAAGTTGTGTATATATATATGAATTGTTTGAATTTCGACACTTAGTGACACCAAAGGCTGACCCAACAAATTAGAAAATACCATAAGTTAAGTATTGAACAATAACTCAAGAAACAAAAGAGAATATAAAAATCACCCAGATGGGACACTAGCACATGAGTGGTAGTGTCCTTAGTGGGTTACTATCAAAAATTTAAGAAAAATAAACAAGAACAAGGACAAAGACAAGGATCTATGTGACCTGATTGAGAAGGTGAAAATCCAAGAAGTATAAGACAATATCACCATCAAAACCAATCAAAGTAATAGAAGGACTAGGAAAAAGGTATCACTAGTGTCTAATATTCATACTCAAAAATTATATATATATATACTAGAGGTGTGATGTAATTGTAATAAGTGCATAGTTTTGTGTCTACACCTAAAAACATTATAGTTCTAGGAGTTCCTGTAAAACAAAGTTAGGTGGGTTGTAGGAACCCCTGTGTATTGTCAATGTTTCCACTACTTTGAATATGTTTCAAACCATATGACATTCTCCTAGCATGTGATATCTACCATAGTGCAATCACAACATGACAACCGTGCTTTGAAAATGCCTCAACTTGAGTTTAACATTCACTCAATACTTGGGAAGGGTCACTTTACTTTCTTGTAGAGATAATATGGAGACTCCTAGAACTTAATTCAAATTTGTAGAGGGTGTTACCCTAATGAATGTGCATGACATATTTAATATTTTAGAGAGATTAAAAAATCATTTTGTTCTTGTTTTTACATGAGGAGTTCTTAAAGTGTCAGGTTACCAAATGAGGTATGATTTACTTGCTTATATATGCTTTCAAAGGTCATAATGTCATGAAAGTCTGACCAAGGGGGATATTAGTCCATATGAAGATGATAGATTGAAAGTTTGAGTGCACAATGTGTCAGTCCAAAACTCGTACGATAGGGTCGAATTGTATATTTGTACAAACCGATCAAAAATGGTGGTTTTGAATAGGAGGGAAAAAATTTAAATTTATGGGTCGAGGATGGATGTTTCTAAATGTGTTTTATGCCAATAAAATTTATAAAGCTGGCGACATAGAGGTGTGCAAAGGTAAGAAATAAATCAAAGAGATATCAGGGTGTGTTAAACAAGAGTGAGGAGAGTGTATTTGTACATGCAAGTGTGCAATGTCAAGATCAATAGTGTCAAAGGATAGATTACCAAATTTGAGTGTCTACAGTCTACATCTTTGCTCCTCTTGATATTTGTTGCATATGATCACCTACATACAAAAACTCATTTTTTTTTTCTTTCACTTCAAAAGAAATCTTTTTCACCAATAGACCACACTTCCATTTATTCACCTACATATGAGAACATAATAGTTCCCACTTTCACTTCTAGTGATCTTCCCACCAATGCAGACCAATGAAGAAGTATGATAATCAAACAATATTTGTAGTCAACTACTCTCTTATACATATATTTACAATATTTATGATTTACACATTCTACTCTTTTAAATCTTAGTAAGGGAATGATTACAATGTATTATTTTTACACAAACCATACATAATAAATTAAAAAATTAATATTTTAGGACCATGTCCTCATTGTGTTTACAACCACTATTATAGATCACTTTGCCACTTTGATCCAAAAACATGGGAAAATTATTCTTTCCACATGAGAACCGATGATGGATTTAGTATTTTTGGTGCAAAATATTATCCGCTACTACAGATATGTGGCCTCATTGTCAGTGAATTGTGAGAGGCAACTTATTTCCTTCCAACCTCTAATGCCTTTGTCCTCTAGTTGACTCGGCTACTTATTTATAAAATGGTATCATGGAGCTCAATGGTTTTTGCATTTTGTTTATTTTTATAACTCCCCCCTTTAATGTGAAAGAAGTTATTTTATAGGGCATCAGGTACCCCAAAAATAAGCCCTTTACAATATAAGGAAAATTGAATTACTGATACAAAAAACTCCTCCAACTACAATAGTTCACCCTTTTACAAATGACCACCTCTTCTAAATATAACCTCTGTAAAGAAATTTAATTTGGAAAATGAATACCGCCCTAATTTTACAAGGGGTTTTATAAAATATTGTACTCCTCTTTTATTTATTTTTTATAAAATACCCCTAAGAAATTTTTTACCAATTCTTGGTAATAGTTAGTTATGACCCCCAAACCATTGTATTTAAAGAGTTTTAGCTAAATTTAAATGACCACTTGTCCAATCTTACATTTGCAACGTCACCATACAAAAACTTTTACTCAACTTTAAATAAAAGTTACTTGTAAAATTAAAGAAATCACACTTTTTTAAACTATTACTAATGTTATGTTGCATTGGAGATCATATTTGATAGAGTACTGAGATGTCAACTTGGACAACATAAAATGGAAAAACTTCTTGATTTGTATGAGAGGAATAAAATATGAATAGACCATCACGATTTGGCAGATAAAACTACAATGAGCATGATGTAATGATTTTTTTCCTAGTTTTTTATATTATAAGTTTACACAAGGCTCCAAAACATCAATTTTTAGTGCCGGAATCAATGTGAAAATTACGTTGCATCTTTTACTTGCCTTGTTTCATTGTGGAATATATGCATCCTTAGCCTATCTAGTGGTCTCCCCTTGGTCCTATCATAGTGTCTTCTCGCTTTTTCCCCACCTCTAAGGCAGTGTCACACTTATAAATGGCCAACTCTCCTTCCATTGCAACGACTATTGTAACTAGTGGAAATGGCTCCCAAGCGCACGAGGAAGTTTGTGCCAAAATTTTATGGCAAGGTATGGACTCTGAACCCTCTCCGGATGTTATAATTTCTGATGAATGCTTGGATCTTATTGTCAAGTGGTATCAAAACCATTGTCTTATTGCCTATTTCTGTGGTCATATCCCATCTAAAACCTACTTGCAAAACTAGATGAAAAACCATTAGGAGTCTAACGGTATCCTTGTTTCAGGGGTTTGTAACCTCACTAAGGGTTTTTATTTGTTTTCTTTTTGTGAGCCTTCCCACTTCAATCCCTCCTACTTAAGGTGGCTTGTTGGTACTTAGGTAATACCCTGTTGGTGTTATCTCCATGGACCTAGGATTTCAATCCGAGTAGCCAAGTCTCACTCAAAATCCCTATTTGGATTGAGCTTCCTGGCCTTCCCATTCACCTCTGGTCCTTTTTACCAGAGATTGTTAAGCCCATTGGTAGGGTGATTTTCCATGAACAAGAGCATTTTTTCTTTTCTCATCCCAACAAGCGTGTTTGTGTCAAAGTGGACCTTGCAAAAGATTTATGGGACCATTTGAATATTCAAGTTGGGTCCCTGTGAATCTCTCAAAAGGTGGTATATTTTAACCTCCCAACACGTGCTTTCGTTGTCAGGCCCAGACCATTGCATTTAGGACTGCCCTCTTTTGGTTCGTTCCAAGCTTGCCCCCTCGCAACCAGTTGGGATGAAGTCTAAAGTTGACCCTCCAGCTGATGGCTAGATAGTGGTTGGTTCTAAGAAGAGTTCGGGGGGGGAACCTTTTGTTGAAGTTTTACCTCCTTCTTCTTCCCCTCCACCATCCAGGATGAGCCTAGAGTGGTGCAACCTAGTCCTTTGGTTTCCATTCCTTCTAAGCCCTCGCAAAGCCAAGTTATTCGGTCTAATTCCTGCTTCAACCTCTCTTCCTTTGTGACGTTCACACAGTCCACCTCAAGAGGTTTCACGTGGCATGTGGGGAGAAAATGGGGCCAAATGCCACTCCATTCATGTTGAGCATAATGATTCATACTAGCTTCTTCTTACCAAAAACTTTTCCATTCTCAGCTCAGAGGATGGATTTCCTGATGGGCAGGGGGAATTTGATGTCTGATTTTCATGAATTTCATGTCATGGAATGTTCAGGGGTCTGATAAAGCCCTCCCAAAAATTCTCTTTTTGTTTAGCTTTCTAGTTAATTAGCAGTTTAGATGTGATTTGTTTATAGGAAATCAATATTTTTGGTTTTTTCTTCAGACTACTCTGACGTGTATTGCCCCTGATTTTATGCATTTCCATACTCAACATATTGATGGTAGAGGTGGAGCTAGCATTTCCATTATGCCAAAAATTTGGCATTAATTACTACCTGGGCCAAGACCCCAGTAATAGGGTTGTGTGGGTGATTATGAGTATTAATGATCTTTCTTTTGGTATTCTAAATATTTATGCCCCTAATGAAGGTCCTGAAAGAACATTATTATGGAATTGGTTAGGTGACAACTTACCCGTTGCTTATTGGTTGGTGTGTGGTGACTTTAATATGGTGGAGCATCCGGATGATAAATGTGGTGCCCTTCCTATGCATTGGTGTCTCGGTGAACGTGCAACCTGGTATTATTTTAAAATATGTTGGGGCCTTTCTTATTCGTTTCTCGATGAAGACAGAATTTAAAGACCAAGCATGGTTCACTTGGACCAATCTTCAAGATATGATTGGGTATTAAAACACCTCGATCATGCTCTTCTTTCACAACAACCTTATTTTGATTTTGACATGCAAGGATCCTCCATTATCAAGGTTTGGTCAGAAGTTATTTTGTCAGACCACCATCCGATCACATTTAAGGTTGTTTGGTGGGGGGCCTCCCAAGGTGCCCAAAACTCAATTATTTCTTAATGTTTCTCTGTTGAGTCATCCTAGAGTGATCCCAATCATTGTCAATATTTGGAATATGGTGTTATATCCATAGTTTTGTACCATCTAGATTTCATGGTGAGAGGTGGAAATTCACCACACCACTAAGTTCCTCCGCTATTTTGGAAAGCAAGTTATCATGGTTCGAAGACGGGTTGACTCAACTCTTCACAAATAATTCAGATGGGTCTCCCTACTTCTCGAGGCCAATCCTTTTGACTCTCACCTTCTAGATCCAGGCCACTAGTCTTTACCACAAGCTCAAACTCATTGAATCCCACTCGACCCATGGTGCACATATCCATTCAAGAATTCGTTGGCTTAGGGTGGGAGATAAAGCCTCCAAAATATTTTTCAAATCCCTCTAGGCCAAGCATGCTCGAAATAGATCAAAGCTATTTATGATTCTCACCAATGGCTTACGGAGCTCCCAAAGATCATTGATGCTTTTTTAAGCATTATTGTCTTGGTGTTTCAAGCTCAGGAGGATTCAATTAAGTGGGTTACTACTTTACATAAATGTATTGATGTTGTGCCTAATGTAGTCACAAAATCACGTACTTACTATTACATTTATACCGCCAAGTATGTTATTTCATATACAAATATCACGTAGTAAAAGTATTCACTAATGGATCATCCCCTAGTCCTGTCATTTGTTAGTCGAGTTTTTATTGTCATTTGTCTCACACATTCTTGAGCTTGTTTGCATGGTTTTTTGTCTCTCAAAGGGTCTTGGTTGTCGTGATTTGGTCATTTTTCATATTTAGTTTTTGGATAGGGTGCCTGGAAAGGTGTTAGGGCGCCCATCGGTGCCCCAATCCTCTTTTTGGGCACCTCGGTCTTGGTTACACTTTGTTCACATTTAGAATTTTGAGGTCAGTCTCTACGGCTTAGTTGTTATATTCCCTAGGTGTTAGTCAGCATGTCAGGCCATTAGTGTCAAAATTTGAACAAGATATCCCTATATAAACATAACATACTCACTACCTTATGGGCGGACATTCTACTATCAAGAGCTAGCTATCTACTAAGGCAAAGGACTACATTTGGGAATCTTCTACATTTGCATCACACAAGCATGGGGGAAATGGTTTTATTCATTCTATTACATCCACCATTTGCATATTACATCTAGTTATTTCCCCTACTGGGTCATTGATGTTAGGGCATCCTAGGCACATAGTTACACACACAAACACATAGAACTATATTGGGTTTGGAATGTATTCCATCGCTTAGTCATAATTCCACCATTGTGGCAGCTAAGGTCAATCCATCCCCTTCATTTTCATCTTTGTTTTTAGGAATTTGATGCTTTGTATGGGGTTTTGTAGGTAGATCTTCATTACACAACTATAACAACATAAGAAAGGATATTGCGATAACCAAGTGACCAAGAAGAAGGTAGTGCAAAGACCTTGTGACATTTTCATAATCATATCTTGAGCTTTTCTGCAGCACCAAAGTGCTTAGATTACGATCAGGTGAGTCTCGTAACACCTTGAACTGTTGTTACTTTCTCCTTTGCATTCAAGTGTTGATATGTGATTTTCCCATATGAGGATATGTTCTTTTGGTTTCAGGAAGTCATGCTTGATTTGGTTATGTCTTTTCTGCTCTTAAGATCTTTGATTGAACCGGAATATGCTTGGATTCTTTTTCTTTCATCCCTCGCATATGAGTGCAATCTGATTTCTGGGAGATTGTAGACTTATCTATCTCTATGACTCATCCTTGGATCAGTTGCATTGATCCAAGGAATGTTTTAATTATATTCGGGATGAACAATTATGTATTGACATTTCATGAATTATTAAGTCTGACTGAACTTAGAATGTATAAGTTCTTTTAAACCTCCTTCATATGAAAATATTTCCGTAGTGGAAAGTTTTGTTGGATTCTGGAAATTAATCCTAGTAGGTCATTGCAATCAGAATTTGGTTTCAGTCATTTTGGCATCGGAAAGAACCTGGACCTTAAGCCAGGTAAGATATGTGAGTTTCCCATCTAAAGCTATTTTACTTGATGCAAAATCCAATCTAATCTGGAACGTAATATTCTGTTGAAATTTTGAAAGGTGATTTCAACCTAATCTAAGTTTGTCGTAAACATGAATCTGGAAAGGTTACTAGTTATTAATTTAAACTAGAACCTGTTATTGCAAGGTTGGTCAATCTAACCTAGTTCCTAAACTATGTATTTTGGATACTACCTAAGGGTTTATCTAAACCTAATGCTAAGGAAATTGACTAATGTTATATCCTAAGGTGTTAAATTTTAATTTCCTATGATCTAACCTAAGTCACTAACCTATCCTAAACTAGTGCTATGAAAGGGAAACCTAAGGGGTCGCAAGTTTTGGGTGGTGGTTTCTATGGCATTTAAGATGGGGATAAGGTTGAGGGGACAGGCATACTACCAACTTTGGTGGAGGTTAATTTGGTTAGTGGGGGTATACGTGGCAGTACCTCTAAAAATGGAAACTCTTGTTTATTTTAATTTGGGGCTTGCCAATTTTGGTGGGCAGTGGCAATGGAGAATAGGTGGGAGAAATGGAGTTAATGCAATTAATTTGCATGGGTTCTCGAGCTTGGATTGCTTTGGGAGGCATGCAAATGGAATTTTGCTTGGTTGTTTTGTTTTTCATGCATTCCATTTTTCACTGCATGAGCACTGGTTTTTCGAACCAGTAGTTTACTCTTCGTTGCATGGAAATTTTGAAAGTTTCACTGTGTCATGGGGAATATATAAGGCATGGAGGAAGCAATATTTTGTTGTTTAATCTTTCGTGGAAAAGAAGAGAAAGGGCGAGCTCATCCAGAGGTCTTCTTCGACTTTTAAGCAACACTATCAGGCATGATAGGCCCTAACTGTTAAAATCTTTCTTTCCTTTAAATGTTTTCATTAAAAGAACTCTGTTCTGATGATATATGTGCATTTTTGCTTGACTGGTAACAATGATTTGTGGGTTTGTGTAAACTTGGGTTCTGGGTTGAACATGGAAATTTTGGGTTCTGAATGAAACTTGTTTTCATTATTCTTTTGTTCCCTTGCTGTGGATTAAACTTGGAGTTTTGTTATCCAGTTGGAACTACGTAAGCTCTTATCTGACTGATTTATTAGATTAAAAACTTGTTCCATGGAAGGAAACATTTTAAAAGACTACGTGTTTTAAATACTATGGTAATCCTTACTGTTTCGGCTATGAATGGAGTAATAGATTGTTTTGCTTCACCATGAGAAACTCTGACTGTAACAAGTTCATGTTCAAGGAAATTGGTAAATGATTTCGTGGATGGGTTGTTGGTATACTCTGTGAAACTTGACTGTTATAAGTTGCGTGATTTGGAAACATTATATGTGGTTTAAGTCTGTACCTCCTCTTGCGAAGGGGTTTGAATGTTTTTAAGTTCGCAGGTACTGCGAGTAAGGTAGTATATGGTTTAGTTGCTTGTTTTTGTGAATAACCATGAGTATTAGTAATACGGTTATGCACAGGATGAAAAGTACTTGGATGAGTTCTATTTTTCGGCAAATTCGTGGTTGATCTTGGAAAAGCATTAATGGGAAATTATGTTTAATATTTTGGATAGATAAGACTGTGTTTAATGTTTACCTTTGAGATGATTGTGAAATCTATTTCTTAAGGCCATATTAAATGATGTTGGAAACTCTTTTCGAATCCGACTTAAAAGTCAACAAGTTTTATCAATGTCCAGTTATTACATGCCCTTTTGAAGTTGGAATTAGGGTTGTAATGTTTTGAATGCAACTGAAAGATCTATTTTATTCTAGACTGATAATGCATAATTCATTACTATGATATGAATAGCATGACTTTTGGGTATTGTTGAATATGTATTTAGAATATGATTATTAATATTGTATATGCATTTTTGTTTAGTGTCTTGAAATAAAATAACAACCGAACAGGCAACGGTTCAAATGATTCAGTTTTCAATTATTTGGTAAACGAGGGTAATGTGAAGTTACCCTAACTTGACTTTAAACTCGAATGGTTCGATTTGTTGAATAAATGTAGACTGTTTCATTTGGATCGGGATTATAGTCTGAGTTTTGATCGTTTTGTAACATTTTATGTTAAAAGTTGTTATTGGCTTTTATTGGATGTATAGTTGTAGATCCTGTAGGGATCTATTGGCAAACCAATAAGATGGCTCTACCTGACCCGAGCTAATGGGTGAACTTAAGTGTTAGAACTACTCATCTTCTCCTTCCTTGATTGGACTAATGAATGTTTATTACTTCTTGGAAGTTGATGTCGTTCTGAACTCGATTACAATAGTGTTTTGATCTTCTCTGTTTTCTCTCTCTGAGCTGAAAAGGAAAATTGTGAAAGGGTTTTAAAAATAAGAAAGTTTTAATACTCTCTTTTTTGAATGTTAGTGTGTTCTTCCTTATAATTCTATAAGGAACTCAAACAGTATGGTTATGGGATGACAGGACTGTTATATTAAGTTGAAAGAAATAGTAGGAGGTGGGATCCTGACCTGGAAGACTCCTTTCATTTCATAGTAGTGTTAAGATCTTGTTTTAGAATTACTGTTAGCTATTATTTTTGCAAAAAGTGAATTCAATAGTTAATGTCTTGCATACTTTTCATTGATTGAAAATCAAGTATAATAAGATGAAGGACAGATTGGCAGGTGAACTTGCAAGTGGTAGTAATCCATTCCTTCTGTTTAAATTACTTTTGTATGAACCTATTTTGATGAATACCTTAAATGGTTTAGTTTTTAAATAGAAGTTGATCAAATCATGATATACATTGTTTCAGATTTTTCGGATGGTTAGGTACTTAATAAACAGAATGTCCCTTCTTACTTTCTTGCATGAAATGAGATGATTCATCCGAAATAGATTAAGTTGAAATTACGTCTGTAACTTAAGTTATGATATAAAGTTGTATTATAATTGGTAGGAAGAAAACTCAAAGTGTATCATGATTTGGGATTGTGAAGGTAATTGTTGGAATCAATTATACTTTAAATTTAGGACAAGTAAATAGAATATTCTTTCAATCCTTTTTGGTTTTTAACAGTGTACTAGGACTCTTTATATTGACTTCACTTTAAGTTGAAAGTATGAAGTAATTGATGTCATTATAACAAGGTTGTTTAATTGAAACAATTAGTGGAATGCAATTGTTTTAAGGATTAGTGCTTATCATGCTCAGTTCATTGAACTGACCCATGCTAGCAATTTTTGCAGATGGTCTTCGTAAGTGGTAAAGGAAGACAAAATCTGATATGATGCATTGATTGTTCTAAATTGGTTCTTATGAAGAATTCTGATTTGATTTCTAAACTGTATTGTGAAAAGAAAAGTTACCTCTTTTGTTGAAGGCTATTGTCTTAAAGTATGCCCGAAGTGCATAAGTTGTAATTGTATGGGTTTGGAAATGAATGAAATAGTGAGAAATTACCTATGTAGAATGTGTATCTTATCTTGTTGGGATGATCTTCTTATTATCTATATGAATGAGTGTGCATTCTTATTGTTTTATACAATGGAATATAGATGAATTTCTTAAGTAAGCCATAGCTAATTATGTGGCTGAATACTACATTCTTAATTAGTGATTCTTTATAACTTATGATTGTGATTAAAAACGTAAATAAGATCACTGCATTTATAGGGAACATTGAGAGTGGGTTATGCCCTAAAATGTAACTATAAGAAGAAGAGGACTTTCCCCTCTTGTAATGCACTAATTATAAAAGGAATATTATGGTACATTTCCTTTGTTGGATAAGTTAATTTTAAATGACGAAACTTAGATTGTTGTTGTCCTATTTTTTTGGATAAAAGGTTGTTAGGTCCCAACCAACAACTAGGAAGCAATCTTAAGTTAATTAAGACCCTTTTGTAAAGTTGAACCCTAATTACAAAAAGGTAACTTAAAGAGTGTTGGACTCGGGGTTAGGGAAGGCTGCCAAAATATGTAGTTCTGTAACCCAAATATAACTTAACATAAGTAAATTCTCGAGGTATGTTCATCTTTTTAGGCTGTCCATAGGATGTTGACACATGTCAACTGCAAGGTTGTACCTTTGAGAAGATTAGGATCTTCTCGAGGATACAACAATGCAGATGACATGTGGCAACACCCTTCTGCATTGATTGTTAAGATTTACACACCTGGAACTTGATCAAGATTTCTCTCCGGAACTGGTTAGGACCATAATCAGGTTATGAGGAATCCCTTTGAGACTCAGGGTACCTTGGCACACGGGGTTAACTTCGGTTGACCCAGTATGCCAATTTACCCTTAGTCTTTAAGAGCCTCTTCATATCATGGACTATGATGTTAATCCGAACTAGAGTGAAACCTTGGGGCAAGGGGACTGACAGAAGTTAGTATAAGACGTTCTATATAACAATAGAGTGGGGTGAAGGACATATTCGGATTGACGAGTATGCCATCAAGGAATAAGTAATACGAATAGTATGTTATAAATCTTTGGCCAAAGTATCAAGCTGCTGATTGCGTTGTCCTATGTCACCTAGTCTAAGGATCATGATGCCGATGAATATTGGTAACAATTATTCAGATAGGTTCCTTGGGTAGATCACTCAGAACCCGAAATAGGGTAAGAGAACCACGAATATGAAGTATTCAAGTAGAAAACTCCAAGCTCAATGTTACACATGAATAGATCAGTAGTTCACCGAGTCATGGAATGAATAGATCGGTGGTACACCGAGTCATTACAAGTTGCATATGGTTATCTGTTATAAGAATGATTGTTATGAGATGTGTGTTCTAAATTATGTATTTAGAACAGAGAACATTAATCATGCAAAAAAATCCTTGTTTCTAAACTATTAAAATGGGAATGTTCTGAGCCCCGGGTGCTCTAGTGCTCTCCCAAGCACCCGATCCAGATAAATCTTCATTCACTACAATTTCGGGAGCATTATCAGCCCTTGTCATATCCACACATCACCCCGTCCAGTCCTACACACAACAAGGTAAGTTAATTTTAGGTTAGTACCCTATCCCCTTCTATTTCATTTATTCCATTTCATTTAAATATCAAAATAAAATATTTGACATAAGTATTTAAATTTATATCATTTATTACATTCATGTACCTGTTTAGATTAACTTAGAATATAGATCTAAATTTCATATTTTAGTTAATCACCTAATAAACATACGCCTAGATATTATGTCTATTGTGATTCCCCTCTCACTTTGGAAGAGCTTCATGTAGCTTTGATTTATCTTACTAATGACAAGTCTTTGGGTCTGTATGGATTCCCTAACGAATTTTACAAAGCAACCTAGTCCTTTGTAGGACCTGATCTACTTTGGGTCTATAATGAAGCTCTTCAAACTCACTCTCTAGGGAGTTTCATCAATCAAGGAAACATCAAGTTCATTCCAAAAGTAGGAAATCCTGAATCAGATGAATAATTGGCGGTCGATCACCTTGTTGAATGTGTCTTATAAAAGTATTTCCAAGGCATTGGCTCTCCACATTATGGATATCCAGTCTAAAATCGTTCTACCTAAGCAGATGGTTTTCTCAAAGTCCATTACATCCTGGATAATCTTATTGTTGTTTGGGAAGGCATGGAATGGGCTCGTGTTTCATCACAGAAGCCTCTTTTCCTTAAGATTGATTTCGAGAAATCTTACGATCACATTGAATGGCCCTTCATTCTAGCTATGCTTAAAGCGTTAGGTTTTAGAGAATTCTTTCAAATGGTTGTAAGCATGCTTTTTCTAATGTTTCTACTCATCTCTCCATTAATGGTCACCAATCTACTGCCATTAGCCTTTTCCGCTCTATCAAATATGGGTTCCCTCTTACGTTGGAGTTGTTTGTGTTCATTTTGATGCCCTAGGTTACCTTATTGCCCATCAAGTTACACAAGGCCACATTCGAGGGATTGTTCTTCTAGATCATGTGACTCAACTTATCAATGGGAATTTTGTGGATGATTCCTTTCTTACCCTCACTGAATCGGAGCAGAATATTGCTACAGTATTTGAATGTCTTGACACTTTTTCTTGGCTTCAGGTTCTAATATTCAAATGGATAAAACTTTGGGCTATTGGCAGAGTTGTTTACCTCCTCTGGATTGGTTAAAGGCCTACCCCTGGAAATGGATTGGTCATGGTGAGAAATTCAAATTTCTTGGCATTCCTTTTGCTTTTGACAGTGACTCTGCCACCTTATGGAATTATGTTCTTAACAGAGTGGAGCAGAAAGTTACCAAATGGTCTTCCAAACCCTTATCTCTAGCTAGTAAGTTCCAAGTTTACACCAAAATCCTTACCGTTACTCATGTTTATTATTTTACTTGTTGGTGTCCTTCTCATAATTCATTCAATCGGCTCACCAAGCTACTTCGGGACTTCTTATGGTGTAAAAGTTCTGGTTCAGTTGGTTTTCACCTAGTTTCTTAGGATGTCTTTGTTCTTCCTTGGGATCAAGGTGGCATGGGATTCATTGATGTTTATCGGTAGAGTGTGGCTTTATGTGCCAAATGGGTGATTCGGTGTCTTTCAAGTACCCAGACATGGAAAATTCTGTTGTGGCATTATATTGAATCTGGATCCCCTTATGGCAAGAAGTGTTGGAGCATAATTGGATTACATTCTCTTATTATCACTTCTACTCCTGTTAAAATTACTGGTACTTTTTTCACCAAGAGTATTTGGAAATCCTTTAAGTAGGTTAATCCACTGATGAGGTGGATTGGTGATGGATTTTGCACTGGGATCTTTTTTAATTTGAAGAACAGGTTGGTGGTCATTTATCATCACTAAAGGAAATCTTCCACGTGTTAAAACCTCGGGCATTAAATCCATTTGGCTTTTCCATAAGGGCATTCATACCATTTAGGATCTTGTGAATCATAGAGACTAGATTCCTTGGCCCAAATCAAATTTAAATTCAATCTGAACAATTTAGACTTCTAGTCTATCTACAAAATTCAAGAGCTCCTACTGATGTTATGCTCCACAAATTAGGGCTCCAACCCCCAGTTGCATGGTGGTGGGATTGGCGATGTAATCAAGAAATTTATTTCATCATATACAACATTTGGAGAATTTATCATTTGTTAAGTCCTCTCACACCATCCATTGATAAAATCAATGATTGGTGGAGTTTGCACTCTATGCATCCACTTAGCTTTTCGAATTTCTCATACCTAGAACCCTCTTCTTGAGCCTAAAGTTAACCATTTTTGTGGTGTCTTGTTTACCAAGGTTTTCCTATGGGTGAAAGGCTTAGGCATATTGGCATCCCTAATCCAAATTTTCTTTTTTCTCCTGTCGTAAGTCGTTCATACACCTTTTCTATTTTTTTCCCCATGCTCAGTCTATCTGGAAATGGATCCCCTCTTTGTTCCAACCCTACCACCCTGACTTCTTCCCATGGTGCCTAGATTTATTTAGTGACTTTAGTCCTTGGCCTCATTATATTGATAATCTTGGCATTTGTTTCATGCTTGTATTTTGTTTCATATCTGGAAAGCTCGCAATGCTTTAATTTTCAAGCAAGATCATTTTGTTATATGCTTTTCCACTAATGACAAGGTGGTTATTTTGTCTACTATTTGCATACATATTCAAGCGCAAGCCACCAAGGTCACCTTGGATTTTTCTCATCTACAGGAGCTTCTTGATCCACTGGTGGAGTGTGTCATGCACTATGAGTTAGATTTTGTCGGATCCTTGGCTGTCACCACCCCAAAGGCCACCCTTTGTGGGCCCATGTTGGAGGAGATGCTTGCGCAGCTACCATTCCACCTCCCCTTGAGGTTTCTCTTCTACCTCATCCTCCTCTGTATCGGGTTGGATCCTGCCCCCGCGAGGGAAAGGAGTTGCTAGAACTCTACGATAGTGTTCTATGCCGCCTTCTATACACACTATTATAGGATCTCCACCCCCTGATTGGGAAATTATGGTTCCTTTACAAATGCAGTATCTTGATCACGATGGCTAGCAGGTGGATCCTCTGTCTCTGAGAACCTAATAGTGGAGCCTTCATCCCTCCTCAAGATGGTCCTCTCCCTCCTTCTCGGTGTGGCGGTATGTACTTGATGGTTTTGATTTTCTTATGCTCTCTAGTTTCCATGTGGACATTTTAATGTTTACCCTTTGTGGCATTTTTTAGGACCGAGTGTTATCTGGTCATCCTTACTATGTAACTCTCTTTTAATTTTATTAATATAAAGGGTAGTTCCAAAAGTAAAATTGTGATGCGGGAAGAAAATTATGATGCAATCATGTGAAAATTAATGTGGCGAGATGAGGAAATACAATAGAATGGTAAAGGTTAGTGAATATAAAAATATCAATGGCAAACATGAATGCCCAAATTTTATGTAGAAAAAATCTTCTAACACTGGGAAATCTCTTGCAAATAATTATTAAAAAAAGATTCTAATGAGACGTGAATTTAGGGAAATAATGAAGAATATATAGTTGACCTAATTTTAAATTCACTTGTGAATTCATTGTCCTTGGACATTAAATCGCTTTGATACCAAATGAAATTCGACAAATACTAACACCATAAAATTATTTTTAGATTATTGTGTAAAAATGATTCCTAATAAATAAGCATGTACATCTCCTTAGGATAAGGAGTCAGTGTATAAAAATGTGGAACCATCACTATTGTTATGTGAGTTGTTATAACTCACATAACAATACACAAACATAATAAAACAAACTACAACAATAATCTACTCACCCATGTGATTATTAGTAATAACAACCTTATCTAACACTACCTCTCACACCCCCATTTTTTCCATCATCAATCTCATGAAATTGGATGTGATCAAGGTTTATATACATTATAAGACACCATAGGTAGAGTTTGACACAACTCTAGGCTAGTTGTACTTTTTGATTACAAACAAGACTAAAACTCAAAATATATATGATTAAAAGTTTTACATTGAGACTCCATACAATTTCTTATGTTTTTAAGAGTAAATTTATCATTTATTTACGAGGAGGTATTTTTACTAATAAAACCATAAAAATGTACCGTGTAATGTCCATAGATATAGGAAATTAAATAATAATATTTTTAAGTACTTGAGAGCGAGAAACATGAAAAATTTGTAAGGTTTTTACGTAAATATTTTATAATTCTCATTAACACTCTCCAACAAACATATTCTACAATTCTTCATCGCTCTCTGTTGATTTTTTGGCATGTGGTTTTATTGCCTAACAACCTAGGTCGTTGATCTAGATATTGGAACAAATAATTTCACCTAAATGGTCAAGTCAACTATTAATTAGGGGGAGGGCCTCAACTATCAGGCTACTAGTTGTTAGGACATGTGTTTGATTGAAGATAGACATGGCTCCTATGTTATTTCCATTTGTCCTAAAATATGCGTTAGTATATACTAAAATGTGGATTCAACCTTCTGCAACACAAATATTCCCAAAGCTTTTGTCTTCTTTTGTCTGAGTGTAGTCAAGAATCTTGGTGTTTACAAGATGGCAAAGAAGATCTCGAAGCCACGTATGTACACAATGTTATTAATAACACAACTTCACCTATCATATATGTTGAGGTAGGAAAGGATTTTGTTGACCTTTTCATATTTCTTAATTTTCCCATTGATTCTACCCTCAAACTACATTGTGCATCTAAAATTTCCAATAATTCTACGTCAATCAGCAATCTCTATAATAGGATGGGAACATTGACCTCTCAGTTCATGTCCGTAGATAAATTGGAGTTGTTGGACCAAATTTTTAATCTTCCTATGATAATGAAACCCTTAGGATTGAAACTAACATCTACTATGTCTTCACACATGTTTTCCTTCATCTAAATTTTAGTCACAATATCAACACCAATAATGAAGGAAAATGTGTGTGCAGAAATATTGTCAACCACATTGTTCAATTGGGTAGAACAACAATGTTAACCAAGGTGTTGCAGTAAGTAACAACTAAATTATGACACATGAGTTTGGTTAGGTGAAGAATACAATTAAATGTATATTATCTACAAGGTTTTTGATTGGGCACATGTTGATTTCATTATTAATTACATTCATAAGACCAATTTCGTCTCATGGAATTTATTAAAATCTTTCAAAACTAGAGAAATTAAGAATTTATTATTAACCTACATAATATTATCTTCCATTGGGGACTTTCTTTTAACTTATAATCCAATGTGGACATGACATTTATAAGGTAAGTATATATGTATTTAAAATGTTTTAATCATGTTTTTTCAAAGGATAATGGATGTCATGGAGCTAAATAATATACTTAAGTTTGCATTATTTGAAAAATATATATTCAAATCTTTGAAAGACAGAAGGAATGTGACATAGTTTCTATATACTTAGTTGCATGTCACTTTATTTAATTTAGGTATTAAATGAGTGCACAAGGATGTTTAAAATAAATTTTCAATGAAGACAAAGACATGAATGGAAAGTTTAAAAATAAAAGGTGGGAATTAAATTCTGCATGTCCCACAGCTTATTCCATGGTTTAGACTGTTCCTACCTAAATAATGTTTTAGATGTGCTCCACTTTAGCATCTCAGTCTCACCCACATTATTAACGTGAATGAGATTTGGACTTAAAGGAACCAAAATGAAAATTGAAGAAAATCCAATAAACCCCCTTTCGCTTTTAAGCACAAGTAATTATAAAAAAATGGTGATTCACAAATAATTATCAATAATTAAGCCCTACAACAATTGTTCATATAAACCAAGAATGGATTTTATTTTTCATTCGAAATAGAGATTTTTACCAATAAAACCATTAAAGGGTACCATGTAATGTACATGTTGAAAGTGATTCTGTTTTTTCTTAATTACAAATTTAATCCCTATGGAACTTTAAAGTGAAAATCATCTCACCAATAAAAATAAATAATTATAAAGTAACTTATAATATTCTAAATTATTGAAAAAAATAGCATTGTGAATATATAATCGATTCACCATATCTTGATGACATTGGATATATGAAAAAGTCATACCTACGTGGGCATATTGGAATCATCAATGATTGTATGAAAATCATCAATTATAGTGAATTACATCTAGGTGTTAACCTAGGAAATTATTTACAATTTTCATCTTCCATCTTTGTGTAATGTCTAGGTCGAAAGTGATTCCTTGTTTTCTTAATTTTAAACTTTGAGGTACTTACTCTACATTGAAGCAACTGATTTCTTGTTAATTCTACCTAAGGAACTCATGAATTGTCCATATGTTCATTGTTTCTCACTAACATACATGATCAATCCCACACCATTTTATTTTATGGAGATTAACAACCTTCAAATGGTCATTAATATAGTTGTGTATTAAATGTCGAGTGAGCTTGGTCCATGCAATATAAGTTATAACTTGGACAACACCTTCACTGTAATTTTTTTGAGTAAATGTCACCATAAAGTAATATAAAGGTTAAGGCCTATGAAAAAACTCACAAGGCCATTAAAATTACAAAAAATCCTTTTCAATCAAAACAATAATGATAAATTTTTACATTGAATCTAGAGAAACTCAAATTTGGTAATTCTACTCTTTGACACTACTAATCTTGACATTGATCTCTTTCTTAAATAAGTACACTTTACCCATTCTCATCTAGTACATATTTATCTCTCTTATATATATTTCTTAGTCATACATGCAACATATGTTGACAATTTCTAAGAATTGAATGCATGAAATCCATTAAGAAACTTTGTTGGTCAACTTCCAAACTTCACACTTCATATTGTCTCTCTAGGTTCAAAAATGTAGATACGTTCTTGACCCTAGTGTATGGTTTTTCCCTTGCTCACTTTGATCCCAAACTTTCAGTTACACATTATTCTTTGGGTCATTTACTCCTTCTTAGTCAACCTTTATAACTTAAATCACCTTCAAAAGCATATATAAACAAGTGAAACTCACCTCATTTGGAACCTAGAACTCTTATAGAATCCTATTGCAAAAGATGTCTTAAAAGGAATTCCAAATATCCCTACACTCTACAAATACATTTGTGCATTCATTAAGTAAAAACCATCTACACGTTTGAAGATTTCCACTAGGTCTAGGGGATTACTTTCCCCATTTGCAAGAACTCAAAGTCACTCACTCAAGTAGATTTGCAAGAGCAAAACTCAAGTCAATATTTTTCAAAGAAAGAATCTAAAATATGATAATATTATAATTAGATATCACATGTTAGGTGGATAACGATGTGTGGTTTGATGCCTCTTCCAAGTAGTTTCAACATCAAAGGTGCATGAGGGTGACCAAAAATTGAATAATTTTTGTTTTGTAGGAATTTTTACCCATTATTAGGGTTTGAAATATTTATAAGAGCATTTAGATACCACCTCATTGTCACGGATAGTGACTGACATAGAGTGACAAAGATATGCATACAAGTGACAAACCTAGAAAGTTATATATCATAGTTCGAGGCAGGTGAAGACCATCCTACCCTAATGTATGGCTTTACCTATGAGGATATTTAGGTAACATCTTCTATATTAAGACACTCTCGGTCTAGATCCCATGTTTCCATCATGAAAATCACCTAGATCAATCCAAAATCATATATAATCAGCTAAGTGCATTCAATCCCTTGTGTTTGTGAACTTTTATTGTATCATGTACATTTGTTGCAAGTATTAATGTATTTTTCTGATATATAATGATTAATGTTGGAAGTTAATTAATTATAATAACCCCCTATAGCTTCTATTTCATTATTTTTTAGTTAGGTGTAAATCTCAATCAAACTCAAGAATTGAACATTGTGCCTTTGTTTATCTAATATTTTTCCTTTTTTTCATAAGTATATGCTACTAATTTTTATTTTATTTCTATTTGTATATGTTTTCCTCTCATGCCCTTACAGCGTAGTGTTTGGTTAACAAATCAACCTATTGAGCATATTAAGGTTTCTCCTCCTACTCGTAAGCATCATAACCTTATCCTCATCTTCCATGACTATTGATGTCAATCCATCTATCCTTGATACTGTTCATGAGGTCCCACAACATGATATTGAAACCAATAGTGAGCATTCTTATGATGATGATGGAAATGATGTGGAACAAGACCAAGTTGTAATTCTCTCTAATTTTCATTCTAAACTTTCTAAAAATCCTCGTCACATTGAGCATATTATCATAATTCTTCTTACTGATAATATTTCTTGTGATCAACCATATAATGAATATTCTTTTTAGGAATGTCTCAACCTTCTCTCATCACACCGACATCTACTATTCCTACATCTATGGTGTGCATATTGTCATGGGCATCTAAAATTATGATGCAAATTGACTCTATTCCTATTCATCCAACCGTTATTACTACTACACCTCGCATATATAATGGTTTGCATAGTTATTCATCCGGATAACAAGCTCTTGAAACCCTTGTTCACATGTTACAAGCCCAAATATTATAATTGAAACAAGGTGTATATAATTATCCTCACATTATGGTTTCCACTCAATTACTAGATAATCCATTGGTTCTTGAGGTGGTTCCTTATCCTTTGCCTCTTGGTTTTTTTACACCTAAACTTCCTATCTATGATGGAAAAGGTGATCCCGCATAACATCTTAATTCATTTCATGTGGCTTGCATCGATTATGCCTCTTATGACATATTTCTTACCAAGTTGTTCCTAAGAGCCTTAAGGACTTTGCATTGCAATGGTTTTATAATATCCCCACACTTTTTGTGTGTTCTTTCACTACAATGGAAAATCATTTTTGGCATAATTTTGCATCAACATTGGGGATAATGTTTCTTATGCACAAATTTCTAAGTTATGTTAAGCCTTTGATGAACATATAAATGATTGTGACATGCATTATTGGACCATGCTTACCAAGATGAATAATATCTTAGCTGATAGTGACTTGCAAGACATTTTTACACAAATCTTACTTCCTCCTTTGCAAGAATCAATCATGTTTGAAAAATTCATATCATTTGACCATCTATGTTATACACTAAAAGAGCAAAAGCTAAGTTATTACATATGAATAAGATCAAGTATTTTTCTAGCACTCTTAATACATCTAATGCCAAGTTTCAAATTAAATCTACATTTAAGGGTAAGTCTTGTGATGTTAAGGATTCTTCTAAAGACATTGTTAATACCATTAATCAACCTACTAAGCTATAGTTACAACCTACATAATGACAGTTTACATGTTTACCATGCACTCCTCATATTTTCTTAAAATAATTACTTGAGTGTAATATTGTGTCTCTCCCTCCACCATTTGAGGTTGATGCGAGAAATCCTCAAAGTAAGAGTTTTTATGCCAAAGCCTATTGTGATTATCACTGGTGTATTGGTCATTCTATGGATAGATGCATAAATATTTTTAATGTTATTCAGGACCTTATTGAATCTAATACCATTGAATGAGATGATCCCATTGAATCTTCTAAGCCAAAAAAACAATTCTAAATTGAAAATATTTAATGATCCACTCCCTAAGCATACAAGTGATACATCTAATTTTGAAGTGCATAATGCTCATCATGTGGTGCCACCATTTCCCTCTTATGATCATCCCTTAGATGCTATGATCAATACTATTACTCATATACTTCCTTCTATACCATGCATTACTTTTGATGACTCTAATATAGATGACACATTTATTTATGATACATTGTCTATTCTTGTCTCTATTCATCAAGTACCTATTGCATACATGAAAATTTGAAAATAATGAAAGATAAGTAGATAATCAATAATAAACATGTCTTCAAGATCCTCTTTGCAACCTCAATGATGAAATTGATGAATTTCACACACTTTTGAACTTATTATGATTATTGGATTGTGGATGCTCTAATTAATATCCAAATTAAGAAATGAAAATGCTACGAGTAAATTTGGAGACAAGGAAAGATTTTCAATATGGAGATATCGAAGCAGAAAATTAGTAGAGGTTTGCTGCAAAGATTCCTGGGATTTCAAGAGGATGATATGGCCTATTATTTATAATTATAGGAGAGGCCGTGGAGTGGTTGAAGATTCATAATGAGGTTTGAATGCATATTCTTAAAATAGCATTGGAGGAAGTTACAATAGTTCGAATGGATTGAATATCCATTGAGGGGTAGTAAATTTATTTTTTTATTTAATGAGGAGGTTATATGTGTAACTTTGTTGGTTCCACCTTTGTAGGATTCTAGAAGTAGAGTTAAGTGGGGTGGCTAGGATAGTGAAGTGGAATATGAGTAGTAAATTAAATGTTTAATTAAATAAATATTTAATTAAATTAGCCAAGAACCATAGGAGTATAGTGTAAGTGTAATTAGAATTAATTTAATTAATCTAAAGAGATATAAGCATGATAGAATTAATTTAATTAATTCTAAAGGAGTGTGATAGATTTAATTGAATTAAATCTTAAAGGGATGAATACTCAAAGTATGAATTAATTAATTTAATTAATTAATTCTAAAGGGGATGTGAATAACTTGAGGATATGATAGAAATAAGTATGTATTTAAAAGTGTCTACATTTTCCCTCTCTTTAAAGTGTTATTATGAAGTAATATTATTTTTTTGGAATTAGGGTAAACGAGGGTGTTGAAAGGGCCCAAATCCTTATACAATTGAGGATTTTTTTGTGAGGATCCACAACCTAGGTTACAATGAATGGGACCACCATTATGAACCCAATTGAAGCAACCATGAAGCCATAGTGAAGATGCGGTGACCAGTGGTAGCGACCGCAACGAGTGGAAAAACTACTAGTGACGGTAGCGAGAGGAGAAGAACCAATGTCAACAATGAGAGGAGAAGCAACCAACATCAATAGTGAGAGGATCATCCACCAGCATTAGCATCAAGAGGAGCAACCACTAGCAACAACAATGAGAGTAGCCACCCGGCGGCACAAGAATAAGAGGAGGAACCACTAGCATTAGTAGCTCAGAGGAGATACCACCAAAGGATGTAGCATCCACCAACGTTAAAAACAAGAGGAGAAACCACTAGTGTCAACATGAGTAGTTATTACGCATCTAGTGGTGAACCACATCTCGATGAGGATCATGCCTCTGGGGCTTTGAACATGGGTGGGCAAGCACACAACCATGTGACTTGATCGGACCACTCCCACCCCATTAGTGAAGATACATAATTTTAAAGATAGTAAATGTGTGTATATTAATGAGCGGAAGACAAGAAAACCTAGTGATGCATTTAGATGCCCCAACGAGTTTGATATCGAGGATGCCCCCTTAAGCGGATGGGTGAAGCAAAAAGTGGTGGAAAGATGCTTGATAGGAATAAGGTAAGGGATAGAAGAAATAAGTGAGGATTTTTCTCGTAACATGAGCTTTAATTTAGAGAGGGAAAGTTATATCAACATTATTATTTGTTGCCACCATGATTATGAAATAATTGTGATGTGTAACTAATTATGTGGGTAAATAAACAAACACACAATACACAAAAGTAAAAAAAGGAAAACAAGCCCAATATACAAGAGTAGGTGTAGGAACCATGGTTATAAATTAACCAAGATGTTATCACAATACTTTTAATTGGTAAAAAAACCTAATATACACCATAAAGTAGGTGTCATAGTGATAAATGAGCTAAGAAGATAACAAATTGCAATTCATCTAGAAATAATAACAATAATGCAACACAACTTTGAAATAAAGACAATTAACTTTTCCCCTAATGTGTTCCACAAAGTGATAAGTAAGTAGATTTGAATGCCCCTAAGCAATGATATATGTAAAGGGATTGGATCGGACCAAAGAGTGGAGTAACTACTCTTTGTGAAACCCTTATTGGATCTCGTTGAAGTGTAATATGAGATTGAAAAAGGTTCATTTCCCCCCAAGAACAGACATTAAAAATGCATAGGAGAGAAGGAGATCCAAAATTCCCCAAACAAGGATACGTGCGAGGGAAATAATTAATTGTGATAGTTGTAAGATAGTTTGGAATGACCACATGGGTAGGAGTAAATTGTGTGATTTCACAGATTGTGTTGTTTTATTGGGATTATCTTTTGAAAAATTGTAATTTTTAGGTTTTTGTGATGATTTGAATGTATTTGATAATTTTTCGATATATATGATTTTTTTGGAATTTTTGTGTTTTTCCTTTTATAGTTTTTGACACAGTAGAGAGTGCACAAACCGAATAAATTAACACAACATGGTGAGGAATGTCGCATGTGTCACAGGAAATAATTGGAATTCCTTGACGAGTTAGAAAGAGGTGTAGGAATGCCTCCGTTAGTGGGTGAGCATCGCAAAAAAATGATGGAAAACCATAAGACAGATGAGAGAAGAGGTTTTGGGTAAACACCTAATGGAACAGCGAAGAAAAATTAGTGCTCTTGGTCATGAAGGTAAAAAAATAGAAGAATTAGGGTCCAAGAGGGTATAAATAGATGGGTGGGAGGGTTAACAAACATTGCAACTCAATTATTCTTATAGATTATTTTTTCCTTTGAATTATATTTGAGATATGATATTTTAGAGATATGGCCCACTCGAACACAATGGAAGCACCACATAGATTGTGTTTGAGAGATCAAGAGAAGATGGATGAGGATGTCAAGAAGTGACTCAAGAAAATGTTTTGACGCATTTATTGCTAGTTATGTGTAGGAGAAAGATGATTTTGAATGTTATTGCATGCACTTGAGTACACTAGCGTAGATCGATGAATGCAATAGTGTACATGTGCACACACTAGTGGTAAACTAAGAGCATAAGCGTGTGGAGAAAAATTTTCTAGTGTAATGAATGCATTAGTGTCATAGTGATAGCATGAGCATTTAACTGGGTGTGCTAGTGTGGACGTGCTAGTTTGAATGCACTAGCATGTTAGTGCACACACCAACCTATAAAAGGGTTCACTAGCTTAGTAAAGAGTGTGCTAGTGTATTATTGAATGTGATAGCGTAGTATTAAATGTGCTAGCATGGTTAATTGATTTTTAGAAGAATGTTTAAAAGGTAAAATAGTAGAAATGTGATGTAACAATGTTGGATTGATGATGTGTAATAGAAATTATTATCCCTAAATTTATGGGATTCAAACCGACAATTGTGGTTATTCGAGAGGATTTTTACTCGTAGTGAGTAGAGACAGGTTGTTGGCTGCACTATTAAAGGCAACATGGCTTACCTACATTGCATAGTTGCCTCATATTATACTAGATTGTTGTTTGTTAATTGTTTTGGCTGAGATATGGCACAACGAGAGCCAAACCTTTAGACTACCTATCAAAGAGTTCAAAATTACACTAGAGGATTTCTATCAAATTCTTTTAGTACCTATAGATGGCAAAAGTTAGTGTAGTGGGATGGTCATGTTGGGTGGATTGACATGACACATATGTTCATTGTTTGAGATGGTGGACATTCCCGAGAGAGGGTATGAAAGTGCACTTGTATGAGTGCATGGATGATGCTACCATGCTACGATTACCGATCTATCGAATGGTTATTATTAGTGACTACCTTATGCTTGATAAGACCAGTTGCCACTTTTAGTTAAGATTGATAGGTGTAGTGCCATATCTTATGGAGGACACCATATTTTGTTCGGGATAGTGTATATTGGCACATTTATACGAGGATTTACATTTGATTTCTTACGAGAGGGCAAAGGAGTTTGATCCCTTCTATCTTATTACATGTATGGTCATGGGACCAAATTGTTATTGGTTTTCAAGTCAGTATATTGTGAGATAGGAAGCCATAGAATCACTCATCATTTGGATGGGAGATAGTAGGCACTGTTCAAAGAGGTCACATGGGTGATACTATATTTTAAAGACAATAATTTGATGACTTAAAGTTATAGATGGTTACCTATAGGACATACCTATTATATAGATGTGATCTTGATGCTATAGATCTCTCGATTACAGAGTTATACCACTTCATCATTGGAAATCACTCTCATATCATGGATATGTACATGGTAAACCAAGTTCAGAGATAACTAGGGATCATAAAGGACATACTCGGTGGTGATCATTCTATACTCACGTGTGCACGTGATACTATGGACTTTGGTCCATGTATCAAAGAACATAGTGCCAAAGTAATTTTCTTTAGAGTTGTAACACAGAATGGGATGGGCATGGATAAATTTTTATCCTTGGTTTACATCAGCATACGCAAAGGCATGGTATGCAAAATTTATTCCTAATTGGATTACCATTCCTCGGGAAGCTATAGATGTAGGCATATAAGCGGTAGCTAGGGAAAGACTACGGTGAAGAGATCTAGAGGTAGATGGGACTAGGTTGAGTGAGGCACCGATGAAGGGACAAGGCCATGCACCGACACATACACATTCAAGTGTATGGGCCTATACAAGGTTATGTGGTATAGGGTCCACCACATGTGCAAGTGCTTGTATAGGCTAAGTACAACCACATGTGCTTTGATAGTAAAATTTGATTTGTAAATATGTAGGTGCTGCAGTAGGCACCTTTACAAGTTATACAAGTTCATATGTCAATGTAGGGTCCATTACAGGCCCCATTGTCACCACCGAGACCGCCTAGTAAAGTAGTGAGATAAGTAGATGGAGATGGAGACAGAGATATAGGTGTGGATGGCAGTTGGGGAGATGAGGTAGTTTAGGATATTTGGGAGTAGTGTGAATGCATATCCTCACCAAGACCACCACCTATTGATTTATCGTTACAGTCCAGAGAGACAATGTTATCGAGAGAGCAAGATGACATTATGATTTCATTACATAGGTAGAATCAAGTGTATAATCTTATGACAGAGAGAGGGATTAGACTACGGACATATGCATCAACCTGATGATAGAGAGAAATGTTTCTCGGCGCATGGTGGAGGTAGGTGGTTTGGGTGATGTGATGTATCATGTCATTGCCATATCAAAGGAAATGGGGTACTATCAATATGAGGAAACTGTTCCAACAGATCGAGACCCCATATTACAACCAAAGAGAGGGTAGTCAATCCTTGAGATCGGTAGATCTTAGAGGACTTCTAGATCGATTAGGTTAGTGTAGATGTCACTACCAAGAGGTGGGGAGGACAAACTATGTAGTCCTAGGTTGGGAAAGAGTCACCCTTGACTTATCTACATGATGTATTGTATATGTTGTTATATATGCCTCATGATGAAGGAACAATTTTGTAGTGCAATGTCATTGATGGCATGTGTATGTGATATGTATATGACGTTTTTGGATATAATGTATATAAACATTTGGTGATGTATATGATGTTTTGAGATTGACATTCCTTGGTGTATATAGTATGGAAATTTGACACCACATATGATGATGAGATGTTTGATTGCCATATGTAATTAGATAAATTATTACATGATGATGATTATAATTTGTTCTATTTTGGATGTATGGTGATTAGATGTTTGTAGTGTAGCTTATATTTTGTGCTTGATGTGTGATGATTATGGATATATGATGATGAACATGTTAATTCTATTGTACTATTGCACTTTGTAGAATTAACACCATGATGAAAAACATACAAAAAAATTACAAAACAAGAACAAGAATGCAAACAAACCCCATACATACGGTAATTGATAGACACCTTGATTATGAATAAGTCAAGATGGGTACAAAATACCTATGATAAGTCCACAAAATAAAGACAAAATTTGAAAACAAGCCCAAAAATCAAAAGAAAATGAGCTAAGATAATCAACTAAATACAAGCGGTTGATTAACAATATCATGACACAAGGAAAGAAACGCATACCCAAAATACAAAACAAAAAAGATTGCAACAAAGCTAACAATGAGCCTAGTTAACAACATGATACCTAAAATTGGTCCAAAACAAACCCAATTCAAAAGTAAAAATAACAAAAAAAAAAAGCTAACAATGAGCCTAGTTATCTTGATTTTTGTAATTGGTCAAAGAAATGCACAAGAATGTAAAACAAGCCACATGCACAAAATAAACAATGCACCACAACCGTTAATAATGAAATATAATTATCACCCTAATTTTTTCCATAATGAATAACTATCATATGTGAATGCCCCCAAGCAATGATATATGTAAGGGGATAGGATCAGACCAAATATTAGAGTAACTACTGTTATCCAAAATTGTGCCCCAGCTCATTTTTGTGGCTAACTCCTTGTGTTCTTGCCTCTCTTGTGCCTCAGTCTACATTTTTTTGATTTTCAGGCACTCAAGGCTTTCTGGAAATGGCACCATCAGATAGAGATCTCTCTCAGCTTTCCAAAAAGGTAAAGTTTGCCTCCTAACTCCTTATATTTTTCAAGTTATGGCTCGGTGGAGTTTTTGTGGAAAATTTTCCCATTTGAGGCCCGCAGCCAATAGGAAGCTGCCACGTGGCAGAGGAGTTCGGGGGTCGGAGGCAAATTTGAAATTTTTCCAAAAGAGTATAAAAAGGTCGATTTTCAAAGGAAAACCCGCGGAAAAGAGAAGGAGAGAGAATTCCAGAGTGAATCAGAGCTTGCCACGTGGCATCCAACCAGCGGAGCGTGGGGAATTTTTGAAAAATTTTCCAAAGACAAAAAAAGGTAAAATTTGAAAAATTTCCTGCCGATCTGTTTTTGGGCCGTTTTTGCCCTAAATCTTCAAACGATCATATCTTTTGATCCAGAGCTCAGATTTTCATGTTCTTTATATCATTGGAAAGCTGTTAAAATTCTCTACATGATTCCATGGTCAATTTCTAATTTTGGTTCAGTTTAGAGAGATAAATTCAAAAATGGTTTTGGTACGTGTCCATGGCTAGAAATGACATTTCAACAACCAAATTTAATACAGAATGGGTCACATTCTTCTCCAATATGGTCAAAAATGATAGGGTATGGGTTTGTAAGGTCCTCCATGCTGTTTTAATGCATTTTCCATCAATGAGGGATGGCTCCCATGCATTTTTCACGTTTTCTCTCTCCTGGGCTCGACCCATGTACTGTAAAAGCTAGATTTGGCTCATTTCTTCATGGTTGAACACTTTTTGGCATAGAAAACTTCTTCTTTCACCTCCAGCAAGTGATAGTTGTAAGAATCAGACCTTTTTCAAGTATTGTAGTAGGTTTATACCTCTTTGAGGGTGGAATGCAAGAGATTTTTACATGGAATTGACAAAGTCTGCAAACTCGTGAATGCTTTGATCCTTTGTTTGTATTGTTTTACTTCATTTTAAGACCTAATTACATCTATCAGCTTGTGTATGTTTTCCTTATTGCATTTCATGAATTTGTGTCTATTTACATGGCAAAAATGTTTCACCACTCCTTTTGGTGCATCACCATCTTTAGTTAGTTTCAATTTTTGCAATTTCTATCCCTATCCCCTTACAATTTAGAGTAGGATTAGGATCTCGAACCTCTGTAGTTGTGCAAAATATAGATCTAAATTAGAGGAGTTTGAGGAACCAGCCTCTATCTGAGATTCCTCTCTCATTTTCACAAGTCCCACACTTGGAGAGAGGTTTCAATGTTGTGCAATCACTTTGGATGCCTAAAACATCAATTCATAACCTTGATTTGCATCCAGGGGTGCTGCTGATTTGCAACAATAGTTTTGGCACGCCCGGTGGGACCTTAGAGGTCTCATTTTTACCATAGCAAAGTTGATGTGCATCTGCTGCAATTTTCTTGCTTGAAAAGAGCTATAATTTGCATATCTGGCGACTCCAAGGGGAAGAATCAATCGGGTTTCAAGAAAGGCAGCCTCGAAAACTCATGAGAAGAATCACTACAAGGTCAAGAGCTGGAGAAGAAGAGGTGTTGTTTGAATATCTGTAGTTATCTCCAAGAGTAAGGCAAAGTGGGAGGAGAATCCAAAGGTCTCCATCTCCACCAAACAAAACTCTCTCAACTCCTCCACCTAGTAGGCCTTTCATTCAATCAACAAGGGTTCTAAGACCAATTAGAATGGCACAAAACAACCCCTATGTCAACTTGCAGCAAAGAACCCACTTGCCCTCAATGCACAACATCCAATTCCAATTGCAGCCTTGAAGAACATTCCCTACTTCACTGGAGAAAATCATACTACTCCAGGTGATCATGTTAAAGACATTGCCAATCTTTGTGCAATTCATGAAATCAATGAGATGCAAGTGGCTGTCAAATTGCTTGGCATCTTCATTCAAGGGGAAAGCATTGCAATGGTTTAGAAGCCTTGGAGCTGGTTCTATCACAAATTGGAATCAGCTATGTATAGCACTTCATGAGCAATTTGGAGAGAAGGGAGACAACTTGTCTCTTTTGGAGCAGCTGACAACCATCAAGAGAGCTCCCAATGAGCAGCTGACTGATTTCAACTTCAGATTTCAAAAGACTTGGGAGAGAATTCAGTGGCAGTCAAACCAATAGCAGAAGGTGCTTTTCTCTACTATCTCAAAGCTCTAAATTTTGATATTTCTATGTTGATTCAATCCATGGGAGGCATAACTATCCCTATGGCTTATAGCATTGCCATTAGGGCTGAAAATTGTTTGATCCAAGCTGGCAAACTAGCCCCTAGACCTCCCATGCCATTGTTTCCAAGTTTAGAGAGTCCAAATACCAATCAAGCACCTAATTTGGCTCCTTCTCCCACTCCTAGAAATCAGAGTTCAAATGAAGCTTCTACTTCATCTCCAAGTGCCCCAAATGAGCTTCAAGAAGTCATGAAGCAACTGCAAAACCTAGGCAATGAGCTGGTTACTCTCAAGAGGCAACAAGCCCAAGTTTTTAGACCTTCTTACCATCCCCAAGCTCAACCTAACAGGCAGCCATACCAACCACAAAGACCACCTAATCCAGCTGCAAATATGAATCAAACAAGGCCTCCTACCAATAGACCATTTCAGCCCTACAATCCAAATGCCATATCTGCCTCTAAGGCATTGGTGCCAACACAAAACAACATTGCTCAGGAGTATGACTGGTGTTTTCCATGCAATGAACCTCATAACCAATCCATGTGCTTCAATGGTGCTTTGAATCAAGCATTAATGGTGACAACTACTGGTGTGGAGGGTGAGGGCAGTCAAGGAAACAACCAACAACAAGAAACATTCCAACAACAATCAGCCCCAAATGACACCACGTTGGTAAATTGGCAAGCAGAGGATTTTTGTGGCATGAATCAGGCAGTTTCCCAAGGTGTTGCAGCCAACACAAGGTCAAAAAGAAGGAATTTGGGTGAAGAACAGCCATTAGCTCCAACCAATCCACAACCTTCCATGGCTCCACAAATGGTTGGCAAGCAAAATCCAATTTCAAATGCACAAGGGCAGCCAAGAATAGCTCCTAGACCAACTCAAATACTAGTTATTGCTGCCCACGTGCAAGGAGTGAATGTACAAGCAAAGGGACAGCAAAGAGATCCTTCATCACCATTCAATATCATTGATCAAATGAAGAAGACAAATGTTAATATATCAATGTGGGAATCCCTATCTATCCTAGGCCAAAGAGACTTGTTACAAGCTGCCATGAAGGACTGGCCAACTTCAAATCAGCAAGTTCAGATGCAAGAGAAAGTGCTCACAAATGCTGCCCAGCCTGAGGGAAATCATGGAGGACAGCAAGGTAAAATTTTGAAGCCCCCTCCTTTCTATGTTTCATTAATCATTAGAAATTAGTTAGTGCACAATTGCATGATAGATTCCGGGGCAAGTAGCTCAGTGATGCCCAAACAAATAGCTGATCAGCTAGGGCTCCAAAGATGAAACCATATCCAAAGGGGTAGTGCACTGGATGGGAAAGCGAAGAATAACAGATTGGGGTGATTAGAAACTTGAGTCTTACCTTGCATGCATGTCCAAATGTTGTTGTTTCACAAGATGTATCAGTCATAGACCTTCCACCACTCTTTGCCCTATGCTTGTCAAGGGACTTCACAGCCAAGATTGGGGGATATTTGTCTGCTGATTGGTCACACATGTTGTTCAGAATGAGGTATGGAACTAAGGCTACAATCAGGTCTGAACCTATTGCAAACTTCCACATTGAGCCTTACACTCCAAGTCAGATCAATGCCAATTGTTCAGCATTTGATCAAGAAGACCACCCAAGCACCGATGAAGCTGACACCAAGGTTGGGAGCATCCCGGATCTAACTCTTGATGAATGGGCAAACAAGGTACATGCTTTTGATCCTTATCAAGAAGTAGAAGAATCTGAGCTAGGGGTCTATTGTATACATGAAGAAAATCAGCCTATTCCTAACATCACCAAGCCAAACCACAAGGATGACAATGAGGTATGGCAGTTGTTTTTGATGGATAAGAAGTAGACAAGGTGCGGGAGGTGGAGCCATACTTGTTTCACCTCAAGGAGTAAGGTACTATTCAGCTTTTAGATTTCATTTTGCATGCTCTAATAACATTGTTGAATATGAAGCCTTGGTGCAAGGGATGCATTGGGCAATCAAGAAGAAAATAAAGAACTGCAAGTCTTTGGTGATAGTGAATTGATTGTAAATCAAGTCAAGGGACAGACATCTTTGCCAAGAATGATCTACTCGGGTGCTACAAGAACATAGTGTGGGACCACATGGAAGATTTTGAGGGTTTTGGCATCAAATCCATTCCTAGGAAAGAGAATCAAGTCTGGCTTGACAAAGCTTGCAGCAGTAGGGGCAGCCTTTGACATTGTGGAAAGCATTCAAAAAGACAAGGTATAGCCAAACATCCACATGATTGTGAGGCCTTCAGTGCCGGATAACAATGTCAGTTGGCAAGTATTTGAGAATGACCAGCAAATCATCCATTTCTTGCAAGAAGAAGCTGAGTTCTCAGCTAAGAATCAAGAAAAACTGGAACAGCAGTATGGTGACCAAGTGGTATAGCTGAGAACTAACAAGCTGCCCAAGGGACTTATCACTTTGGAGTCCATTTTTAATCCCAATGATCAGTTTAGGAAAGAGAAAGAAAACATTCAAGTCAAGAGAGAGGATTCAGTATCCATCTTGGTAGAAGAGAACAAACCATTGCAAATTGGAAAGATGACAACTGATCAAGAAAGGTATGAGTTCATACAGCTGTGTCAAGAGTTCCTTGATGTGTTTGCATGGAGCTATGAAGATTTGAAAGGTTTCAATCCCAACTTAGCTCAGCATACCATTGAATTGGATCCAAATATTAAGCCTGTCAAGCAGAAACAAAGACCAATCAATCCACACATGGAGCCTCTCATGAGGAAAGAATTGGACAAGCTGATTGAGTCAAGAATCATATTCCCAATCAAGCATTCTAGTTGGGTTGCCAACTTGGTTCCAGTCAGAAAGAAGAGTGGAGAGATTAGATTGTGTGTTGATTTCAGAGACTTAAATAGAGCATCTCTCAAGGACCATTACCCACTCCCTTCCATGGAGAAAATCTTGCAAGTTATGGCTGGCTCGAGAGGTTTTCACTACTTGATGGCTACTCAGGCTACAATCAGATTATGGTGAAGGAAGAAGACCAGTTCAAGACAGCCTTCACAACCAAATGGGGAACTTATGCATACAGGAAAATGCCATTTGGGTTGTCCAACGCTGGTGCTACTTTCCAAAGAGCAATGGACATGGCATTCAAAGGTTTGATTAACAACATGGTGCTGATTTACCTTGATGATATCACTGTTTTTTCCAAAAATGCAGCAGACCACCTCTCTCATTTGAGACAAGTTTTCACGAGGTGTAGGAAATTTGGAGTGTCTTTGAATCCTAAGAAGTGTATCTTTCTTGCACATGAAGGAAAGCTCCTTGGCCATATTGTCTCCAAAGAAGGATTAGCAATTGATCCAGAGAGAGTCGAAGCCATAAGAGCACTACCATTGCCAAGCCACAAGAAAGCCCTTCAGAGTTTCTTGGGGAGGATAAACTTTGTTCGGAGGTTTGTCCCAGATTTTGCAGCCCTTGTCAAGCCCATCACCAAAATGTTAAAGAAGAGCATGGCTTTCAAGTGGATAGTAGAAGGCAAGGAGAGTTTTGAAGCAATCAAAGAAGCTATCTCTCAAGCACCAACTCTCATCAACCCGGACTTCTCCAAGGATTTCATCCTCTATGCATTTGGAGGTAATGACACTATTTCTGCCATTTTGGTACAGCAGAACAAGGATAATGATGAGCAGCCAATTGCCTTCTTCAGCCAGAGCCTAGATGACTATGAGGTGAAGTACTCTTTTATTGAGAAGCATGTCCGGCAAAGAATCGAAGCTTGAAGAAATTCAAGCATTTAGTCTCAAACAACAAGGTCCAGTTGCTGGTCTCACATGCTGGGGTTAAGGACTTCCTCCTCAACAAAGATTTGAACGAGAAAAGGGTAGGTTGGATCACCTATGTCATGGAGTATGACATTGAGATCAAGATCACCAAGCTGGTAAGAGGAAAAGAATTGTGTGAGCAGCTGGTTTTGGGGAAGCAAAAAGAAGCATGCAATGAAGGAGAGGCTGTTTTGACAGTTCAAGACAGCCATGAGCCATGTGGCACTCAAGAAGAAAACAATGCTGCCCCCACTCCCTGCTGGACCCAAGGTATAATACACTTCGTAAGCACATGCCTATGCCCTCAGAGAGAGATGAACAAGACCCAAAGAAGACACTTCAGATTGTAGGCTGTCCCATATGCCATTGTTGATGGAGTTTTGTTCAAGAAAGATGTGAATGGAGTGTTCTTTGAGATGCATTAGCACAAATCAGATTCATAGGGTGTTGGAAGAGTTCCATGGTGGATCAGCTGGTGGTCATTTTGCACCAAGAGTGATAGCTCTAAAAATCATGAAGGCTGGTTATTATTGGCCTAAAATTTTCAGTGATTGCTATGCATGGATCAAGAGGTGTAAGAATTGTGCATTCTTCACAGGAAAAGAGAGACTTGCTGCCCTTCCATTGCATCCAATCTCAGTTGACCAGCCATTCATGCAATGGGGTTTGGACTTCATTGGATTCATTAATCCTAATTCAAGTCAAGGGCACAAATGGATTTTGATAACCACGGACTACTTCACCAAGTGGACTGAAGCAGTAGCACTCAAAGAAGCAAATGAGTCCAGCATCTTAGACTTTTATGAGGGGATAGCAACTAGATTTGGTATACCTGCTACAATAATCTCAGATAATGCATTGGCATTCATTGGATCCAAGGTGACTGAGTGGGTTGTCAAGAACGGGATCTACCTAAGCACTTCATCAAACTATTACCCTCAAGGTAATGGCCAAGACAAGTCTACAAACAAGAACTTGTTGAGGATCATTAGGAGGACTCTTGATAAGAATCAGAGGTCTTGGCATACCAAACTGAAATCAGCCTTATGGGCTGATAGGATAACTCCCAAGAGATCCATAGGTAACTCTCCATTCAAGCTTGTTTATGGAAGAGAGGCAATCTTGCCCATGTCACTTGAGTTGCCAACATTGGAACTCATGAAGCAATTAGAGTTGCTAGAGTTTGAGCCCATGGAGGTGAGATATGCAACGCCGATGGAGCTGCAGGAGGTAGAAATCAGGCATCCCAAGCAATGGAAAAGGATCAAGCTTTGATCAAAAAAACCTTTGATAGGAAGGCCAAGGATAGATCTTTTCATGTTGGAGATCTAGTGTTGAAATGGGATGTGAATAGAGAAAAATCAGGAAGGCATTCAAAATTTGATGCCATTTGGAGTGGCCCATACATGGTCACGAAGTGCAAGAACAAGCAATGCTTTCCAATTGGCCTCATTGGATGGTGAAGAACTGCAGATTCCAGTCAATGGAATCTATCTCAAGCGTTGCTTCTAGAGGGAAATTTACCACCTTGTAAATATTAGATTAGATTTTCATTCCTCCAAGTGCTTTACACATTTTTTTTCTGTAGGTTAGTTTTTTTCCCTAAGTGCTTTGGCACAGCTTGCTATCCCTGGAGATGTTTTGCAGTCCTTGCTTCCATCATGTGATATTCCATCTTCCTCCTTGCACATTCTAAGTCAGTTGAGGTTCTAAACAGAATATTTGATGACTCCATGCCCAATGGACTGCTTCAGGCAACTGGTATTTTCATCTAGCAGGCAGATGACCCCTCTGAGTCGCCAAAATTGTTATCCAAAATGGTGCCCCAACTCGTTTTGTGGCTAACTCCTTGTGTTCTTGCCTCTCTTGTGCCTCAGTCTACATTTTTTTATTTTTAGGCACTCAAGGCTTTCTGGAAATGGCACCATCAGATAGAGCTCTCTCTCAGCTTTCCAGAAAGGTAAAGTTTGCCTCCTAACTCCTTATATTTTTCAAGTTATGGCTCGGCGGAGTTTTTGTGGAAAATTTTCCCATTTGAGGCCCGCAACCAATAGGAAGCTGCCACGTGGCAGAGGAGTTCGGGGTCGAGGAAAATTTGAAATTTTTCCAAAAGAGTATAAAAAGGTTGATTTTCAAAGGAAAACCCACGGAAAAGAGAAGGAGAGAGAATTCCAGAGTGAATCAGAGCTTGCCACGTGGCATCCGACCAGCGGAGCGTGGGGAATTTTTGAAAAATTTTCCAAAGACAAAAAAAAGGTAAAATTTGAAAAATTTTTCCCGCCGATCCGTTTTTGCCCTAAATCTTCAAACGATCATATCTTTTGATCCAGAGCTCGGATTTTCACGTTATTTATATCATTAGAAAGATGTTAAAATTCTCTACATGATTCCATGGTCAATTTCTAATTTTGGTTCAGTTTGGAGATAGAAAATTCAAAAACGGTTCTGGTACGTGTCCATGGCCAGAAATGACATTTCAACAACCAAATTTAATACAGAATGGGTCGCATTCTTCTCCAATATGGTCAAAAATGACAGGGTATGGGTTTGTAAGGTCCTCCATGCTATTTTAATGCATTTTCCATCAATGAGGGATGGCTCTCATGTGTTTTTCACATTTTCTCTCTCCTGGGCTCGACCCATGTACTGTAAAAGCTAGATTTGGCTCATTTCTTCAGGGTTGAACACTTTTTGGCATAGAAAACTTATTCTTTCACCTCCAGCAAGTGATAGTTGTAAGAATCAGACCTTTTTCAAGTATTGTAGTAGGTTTATACCTCTTTGAGGGTGGAATGCAAGAGATTTTTACATGGAATTGACAGTGCAAACTCTGTGAATGCTTTCAGTCCTCTGTTTGTATTGTTTTACTTCATTTTAAGACCTCTAATTACATCTATCAGCTTGTGTATGTTTTCCCTTGTTGCATTTCATGAATTTGTGTCTATTTACATGGCAAAAAATGTTTCACCACTCCTTTTGGTGCATCACCATCTTTAGTTAGTTTCAATTTTTGCATTTCTATCCCTATCCCCTTGCAATTTAGAGTAGGATTAGGATCTGAACCTCTGTAGTTGTGCAAAATATAGATCTAAATCAGAGGAGTTTGAGGAACCAGCCTCTAATCTGGAGATTCCTCTCTCATTTTCACAAGTCCCACACTTGGAGAGAGGTTTCCATGTTGTGCAATCACACTGGATGCCTAAAACATCAATTCAAAACCTTGATTTGCATCCAGGGGTGCTGCTGATTTGCAACAACTACTCCTCGTGGCACTCTTATTGGATCTCATTAAGGTTTGATCTGAAAAATGTATTTGATTGGATTTCCAAGCAAGGATGTATGTGAGGAAAATATTGAAAACCAAAGTTTCCCTAAGTGAGGATACACATGAAGGGTTAATTGATGGTCTCACCCATAAGCAAAAATGCTTGTCAAGGGTAAGAAACATAATAGTTGTAGGATGATCTGGAATGATCATTAGGATCATAGTTGAATGGTGATATTGTCTAACGTGTTGAAAGTTATTTTTGATTTTTTGAAACATTTTCTGAATGTTTTTGTATTTTGAAAAGTTATGGAAATGGAGATCTTAGAGAAGAAAATACAAGTTTTGATATAAAATAGGGGTGACCATTCTAATTTCAACCAGTTCCTTCATCCATTGGGACAAATATGCAAAAATTTGTTGAAGGATTTAAAAATAACATAAGAGTTTCATCAATTTACGCAATTTCTACAAGCTCCCATAATTTAGATAAATAGTAAATCACATATAATGATATTTGACAATTTATTAAGACACTATAACTTTCAACCTAAAATATACTAAATAAATATTAATAAGTGCAAATAAAAACATTATTCCTTATGGATTTTATAATTTGATGTTTCGGTGATTACACATCAAACCTAAACACCTCTTTACCAAATGAAAATCTTAATAACCGAGTGAGAACACATCATACTCTAATTGAACATTTCTTTTAATCCACTCTCTCACCGAAGACTCAATTAATGAAACATAGATCTACTCTCTTATATCTAAATTACTACTCTATTTAATAAATCAACAATTATCCATTATCCTTCACATTAAACAAAAAGAAATGCTAACCTAAAAACCTAAGAAATTGAAGGAAAAAAATATCTAGCCAAAATAGAAATGCAAATTTATAAATTTTGAAGATGATTGATGAATACAAAAGTTATTTTATCTATACAAATTAGTGAGCTTTACATAATTGGAAATGGATGAAATTTATAATTAAGAAGAATTAATGAGAGAGAAGGAATGAAAAATCATAAATTACTCAAGTAGATCCACCATAGATGTCAAATGACATCGTATTACGATTTGTTGAAGATGTAAGAGGGAACAATGACACATGGCAAAGAAAAATAAATGGAACTCTAAAAATATATATTAAACTAATAATAAACTCTACATCATTTTTTCCTCAAACTAATACCAATATGTATCCCTCTAAACAAACTTTCCAATGCCCCATATTATTAAAAAATAGAGAGAGTATACAAAATTTATAGGCAAAACAAGTATTTACATCAACTCTTTCCACCATTAAAACTACTCCATATTTTAGAAAAATATTATTTTCCATTGATGGTATTCTAGCAATTTTCTCATTACACTAATTGACATCATTTTTTTGGGTTGGACCAAGTATACATGAATGTACTTCTTAACTTAACCAATCAAAACGCGTGCACACTATTGTTGGCTAAGAGATTAACAATGTGGAAAATTTACCTAAGAGGGTTAGTTTAAGTAAGAATAAATTTAAATTGACAAAATGAATAGAAATGAAACCAATTTAATTGTAGTATCCTATAACCTAAGTTCATCCTCAAACAATGCACTCAAGCTAGACAATGAAAAATATATATTTTATATTTATAGAAAATCCTACTCTCCATAGATTGAACTATTTTAGTAGTTCACTTAGTTGTATCAATACACATCTAGCTATAAATTTTGAGAACTTGTAGATTATTATAACTTGGATTCCATTTTTGGTGAATAACTCAAAACCATTGCTTTATGGCACTGAACTATTTTGGCAATTTGTTTAGTTTTCTCGCCACACATGTTTTTCCTTCAAACCATGACTTAATAGAGAGCTATATCAAATATTGAATTTTTCATGTAAACCATTTCTTCATGTTCGAACTATTTTGGTGATTCACTTAGTTGGTTTAGTATCTTCCTACACAATTTGAGAACCCATGGAGTATTGTACATCTGGTTAAATTATTATTTTTGTGAATGACTTGAAAACCTTTTCTCAACAACTTGAACTATTTTGGAACTTCTCATAGTTGTCTTGTTGTTTGTATTTTCCTTCAAACCATACCTTGTATGGAGAATTGTATCAAAATTTGCATTTTTTGCAAATGGTTGCTCTAAAGATTAAAGTTTTGGTAGTCTACTTAGTTATCTTGTTCAACATATTTCCCTTAAAATCATAGCTTGACCGGAGAACTCGTATACTTTTTCCACTTTTTCTACAAACTATTTCACCATGGCTTAAACTACTTTGGATGTTCAACTACTTGGTCTACCATGCTCTTGCCTATTAAATTTGAGAACCCACAGAGTACTATAGCTCATATTAGACCACAATTATGATCAATTTGAAGTGCTAGAAATTACAAAATAAAACTCTTGACAATTCATATCGCTTTAAGAAAATACCAACAACCTTAAAAATATATTGGAAGTTACTACAACTTTTAAAATTAGGAAATTATTTTAATACATGTGGAATATATCTTACACATTAAAAATTTGAATACTAGGGTTCTCAAAATGTGATGGGACATTTTGGGCTTCAACATAAGGGATCAAGGAGAGCCCTTATATCAAACGAATCTTCACCCAAATCTTCAGGCCCAAATCTTAGGTTTATATAAATTTATATATATATATATATATATATAACCTACTCTTGTTTCTATTTCTTTTTGTGTTGTTGTAGGTTATTTAGATAAAGTTAAATTACAAAATAAATACATATCTAAATAACCTACAACAACACAAAAAGAAATAGATACAAGAGTAGGTTTATATATGTATGTATGTATGTATGTATGTATGTATACAAGTTTGTAGTATGGTTTGGTCATTCTTTGTATGGTTTCATCTAGAAGAATAATGGAGCTCTATAACTTTTCTTGACTATTATTGGTATAGAAATGGTTGTTTCTTGCCATTCATAGGGTTCGCATACCTTTTTCACCATGTGTAATAACCAATAATAGCATTCATTAAATGATGAGATAAAAAGGATAATCATGTGTGTGGGTGAGGCTTGGTGACCATAGTAGTGAACCCATACCTAACTAGTCTAGGAACTATACCAAATCCCTCGATTAGAACAAACCTCATGTAGTTATCCTAGTGTTTTTGTGGATAGTATATGAAATCTAACCAAACCCCCTATGTTTCCTCGTGTATCTTAGCACAAATAATAAGCGATGTAGTTATAAAGAAAAGACAAATATACTTAAAAGATAGTAGTGTGGTGTGATGTTCTTAAGATGCTAAGTATATCTCCCCTTTTCTCTTAAGACCTTTGAAAACACTTTGATTTCCTTTCTCTTGCTACTAAATAACTCTATGACCTTCAAATGCATGGTGATGGATGAAGCTAGACTCTTGAACCTAGTTTGAGTACTTTAGACATGTATAGTGGCTACTTGATTTCACTTTATTTGAATTAAACATGTATGTAAAAATTGATAATACATAATAAGATACAATAAAATAAACAAAAAATAATGTAAAACCCTAAACAAAGAGGAGATATGAGAAGACTTATCTAATTTCGAGTGTACAGGAAGTGATTTGGGTAGGTACAAGTGCTAAATAGGTTGGAAACAACGTCGTTATTGCTCACCGTAAGATTTGGAACTTGAGAACAAAGCCGGAAAAAGGTGCCTAGTGTAGGACAAAGGCACTGCACCGGTGACTAGATCTAGGCACTAGTGATTGTTTAAGAGCTCAAAATCTACTTTCTTATGTATCACAAGTGTTTCATTTTTGATTCATGTTAATCTCCCGATGTTTTCGCTTGATCACCGAAGGTACCGTAACTCTGCAAAAGAGAAATTCACCTACACATACCCATAAACCACATCAAACCTAAACAATAAAATGTAGAATAGGGATTTGGAATGACCTTGACGGTCACCCAAAGAGTGAAATTATGATCAAGCATTGCACTACATCTCAGACTCCATTTAATTTTGGTTTGTGTGTGTGTGTGTAGAAATGGTGCCCTATGATGCCCTTTTGTAATTTGTACTTTATATGGGGTTGTAGATATAATGTAGCAATGTATAGTGTGTGTGGATGGAATATATTAGAATTCCACTTCCTATGTTGTGTATGCAAAAGTATGTAACCCTTGCACCTTGAATAGATGATGCATGGATTCCTTTAGAATGATTTAGTGCCTTTGGATGCAAGCTTGGGTGATGATAGTAATGCTTAGTGCTTGGTCCCTCATCTTGAAAACATAAATATGTATTTAAATGACCCCCTTGTTTGAATTTTATAATTAACCACCTGGAAGGTCGACCCATAAGTGAAAAATATGCTCAAAAGATAAAAGAGAACTAAAAAGAACGAGTAAGGCAAGAAAGGGTTAGGGGCACCCGGGAGGGACAGGGGTGCATGGGTGCTATTGTCCTAGTTGGGCACTACTATCTGAAGCCATGAAATATAAATGAGTAAAGTTATGACTGGGATATAGGGTGTGTAAGACCAAAGAAAAAGTAAGAGACAAAGAAAAGAGGCCAAAGATAGTTGTCAACCACTAGTTTTCTCACTTAGGAATCATGTAAATGCTAGCATGTTTTTAGGACCTAGAAATGTACCCAATTTCTTTATTTTATGTCTACACTACTCCAAAGGATGTGCAACTAATCCTGGAAGATTTAGGATAGTCTTGAGTGTTTAAACATCGATATTTTCCAATAGGAGTGCTTAAGAATTTTAGATGAGTTATGAAGACCATATGAAGTAATTATATATGATTTCGAAGGTTAGGTATCACATCAAGGTCAACTTAGGGAAGATGAAATGATTTAAATACAATATTAAAATGAAAAATATTCATTAGAAGAGAGGGGTGGGATTATATAGGGTGTCCTAGACTATGGCATGGTCTAACCCCGTTTCTATCTGAGTTCTATATAAGGATTTAGAAATGAAATATCAAAATTATAGGAAAGAATCTTCTTAGGGATATATTACTATTGTAGATAATTAATATTACATTAATGAATGAAAAATTAGTGTGTAAAGATTATTAATTCATGTATAAGTAAGAAGAATATGTCAATTGAGTTTAGAATGTAATTGAAAGTCTTGGTCATGTATATGTATATAATATATACATATATATGTATATACATACATATACATACATACATACATACATACATACATATACATACATGTATTTATTGGAGTTCCCATCAGAATCTCTCGGATAACAACAAATGCAAATGTAGTTTCTTGAATAACAAAATCACTAACAAGTTGATAAAATAAAATAAATCTTTTAAAAACAAGAATGGTGCTAAAACATGGAACAAATCAATAACTCAAATGTGTGTGTACAACTAGGAGAGTGATAAGTAAGTCCATGAAAATAGTGGTCAAGAATCCAAGAATAGAAAGGGAGTAACATTCCCAGAATATCCAAACAAAAACAACTCTTATGACACACTATGGCAATCTCTAACATGTCAAGTAACTCTTATGACACAAAGAACACCTAAGAAAGATGGGTCACCATGTTTTTAGGAAATATTCCAAGTAATGTTTAAACACACACAAGAAGAATACATACCTACACCAACACCCCTAAAGAGAATTTTAGTGATAAAAATGTGGGTCCTAGTAACAAGGATTGATTAAGTACTTAATTACAATGAAAATATTAGAAAGTGGTGAAAATGGAGAAAAAAGTTGGAAAAATTATCCCCAAAAGGGATAAAGAAGAAAGGAGGAATAAAAATATTCCTCAAAAGATGTTGTTGATGTAACCTTCACCCTAAGAAGAACTTACAAGTGAATAAGTTTGCTCGGGTTCAAGGTTTGGTGAAGATGTTAACAATCTACTCGACATCTAGAAATATATGAGATCAATGACCTATCCATGAATCAACTCCCTGATGAAATGCATGTGAATATCAATGTTCTTAGTACGGTGATGCTAGACCAAATTTCTGAAAAATATGAATGGTTATCTATTTGTTATAAAAGATTATTAATGGTCACTTGTATTGAATACCAAAAATTTCAGAATCCCCTAAATTTAGATTCCCTTTGTGGAAAAATTCACAACTCCCTATATTTATCCTTAGTAAATGATAAAGTAATAACATTATGCTTCTTGTTTGACCAACTAATCGAGATAGAACCTAACTAGAAACTATAACTTGAAGTGGACTTGCGATTCGAATATTGTTAGCCCAATATGAATATTTGTATCCAACCAAATCAACATCAATACTAGCTCTATAGTGAATCTCGAATCTATATGTACCCTAAATGTAGTGAAGAATCATCGTAGATGCTTTAAGATGTAACTCATTAGGCTCTTGCATGAACCTAGAGACTAGGCTTATTACATATGAATGACAGTTCTAGTGTGAGTAAAATACATAATGCTAACTACAAGTTATCGATATAAGGTAACATCGACCAATGATGAAGTAAAATCAACTCAAGTTTAACTCCAAATAAGAAACATCGACCAATGATGAAGTACAATCAACCTAAAGTACAATCATCCATGTGAAATTGATAAATTAAATCAAGAGCATATTTAGGTTGTGCAATGGATATCCTTGAGTCAGACTATGAAATTTGAATCCCAAGGAAGTAATGCAACAAGTTTAATTCAATCATGGAAAATATCTCTCTTGTAGGGCTTGTTTCACCATTGCAACTAATGATGAAGACTGTTATAAGAACAATGAATAAGAGAGGGGGTGAACCATTCATACAAAAACTTTTCTTTCATTTACCATAGCTTACATTCATCATTCAAATCAACCATTCAACATGCATTATCAATGTGAGCTTATTAGTTATCTTAGCAATCATCAAGTAACATATCAACCATCCATATAAGCATGAAACATGAGAGAACAAAAGAAAACTAGATATAAAGTGGGAAACCCTCAAGGGGAAGAAAACCCGCTGAACCTTTGCATATATTAGACAACACAAAGGAATTCATTGAAGCGCTAACTTCACAAGGATCACCAACCCCTATTTTAGTAGGGTACTAACCCTACAAGGAGCACCAAATCCTAGTTTAGTGAGATGCCAACCCCGAAAGGAGGCTACAACCCCATAATATAACCAAACACAACCTCATCCACCTAAAAATGAAAATCATCTAAGTACTTGTTGCTCCAACAACTGATTGTGGTCACTTTGTAAGATCTTCTCACTCAAAACTATCTCAAACTTATCTCTCTTCTTCATCACTCAAACTTGCACCTTCATATGATAATTAGGTCTAATGACCTTAAAGATTTATTCCTATATTCTTCTCAACTCCTCATATATCTTCATTTTATCTATTCTTGACCCCCTTACAACCCTCTCACACTTTCCTCTAGCTCGCTCAAACCTCTCTCTCCATCACTAGCACAAATGAGCTAACATGATTCTCTTTTATACATGGATCTTGTCATAAATAACTACAGCTCCGTTAATACCATTAAGGTTAGTCATAAAAACATGAAAATATATTCTTGAACATCATATAAATCACTCAAAAGTACCAAGTAGGTTGGTATAGTCCTAACATACTCAAATTTGTACTAGGCATCTCAAATAGGCCTAAACACACTATTAATACCGATGGTCAAAAGTTTGAATTCGAGGGCATAAACAACTTCACCATTACTATAAAAGATTCATACATATCACTAGCATCCTATTACATCCTTCAACAAGCTCAAGAAACTCTGCACCACCTAACTTCATGATGAACACACCAATTTGCAAGCAATCCCCATTAGGTCTCAAACACCTAAAAGTCAATCTCAAAATTGAATGAATTCACATAGAAAAACACCTCACCATGGAAGATATGAAAAATCAACAGGAAGCTATTGATTTCAGGAAACTCACACAACTCACACCATCCATAAAAATAGGACACAAGAAACTCAAACAACTCCATTTCTCAAAATGTTCAAAAGCTGCTACAAGGACTCAAGAATCAATCTTAAGGAATATGATCTCAAACACCTCCAGAGAAACTTCAATCACTACCAACACTTGGTACACATCACTAGGGAATCCAAAATTAGGATCAAGTACTCACATGCATGGGTTACATGAAGAAATCTGATCTTGCATACATGTTCCATGAGCCTTCTTGAAAATCCTTATAGGGTTTATTAGGCCATTAGGGATTAAGCATGAAAACACCTTACTAGGTCAAACCAAGAGCTCAAACATGTCATATCAGATCATACCAAGCTATCCATGCCCATATTCCTTTGTTACATCATGTAAAACTATCAAATTCATCTCAAACCACTAAGACTAGTTTTGCACCTCTAAGCCCTTTAGCAGTAGGTCAACTTGTGAGACATGTTTCACCTCTTTATTACATAGAACATGTCTGAAAATTTTCATGAGAACTTAGCACACATTCCATACTTACTACCACAATTGTATTTGCATCATGAACCTTATAACAGAAGACTATACTTGCAAATCTTCTCAAAACAAAGATGTTTATATATTTTATTAGTTGACCTAGAGCATGAAATACCACCAATAGGAGCTATGAAGAGTCCTCTACAACTCTGAACCTTCATACTAGCTTTCACAGTCTATTTTATGCCCATACCCTAGATTTATTTCCTATCACTCTAAACCTATGGTTTTGGGAAGGGTTTTGACCAACTTCACTTCTTAGAATGGCGTGGCTTAGAATGGCTACTTCAACCCATGCTTTCTTTGAAACCGACCTTATCTTCATCTTGTAATCTTACTAACACCTTTGACACATCTCACCGACTATGTAAGACACCTTAACAACCTCCATGTAACATTTAGATCCCACACTCAACACCTATTTACTTGATCATGCCTCAAGAAAATGCATGAACACCAAGATATCATGCTACATGAGAAAAATAGGATACCAATCAACCTTCATGATATTTCATGGATGACACCTCATATACACACCTATTCCACCTCGACTCCCTTTGACATCAATGTTACTTGACATCAATGAAAATAACAAAAACACAATGCCCAACAATCTCCCCTTTGTCATTGATGGAAACCACCTTCAGAAACATTGATGACTGCCATACAAGCAAGCACCTTCAGACATCTTTTCATGTTTCTGAGCACACTCTCCCCTTTGACATCTAATGACAAAGGATACTATGACAACTTGACATGAAAACAACTTGAAAACAAATAATAACAACAATGTACTCAACTTCATACTTATAAGAAAACTCCCCCTTGGTGTGTCGTCACTTTCTTGACTTTAAGAACAACAGACGATCCATGGACTGTACATAACATCTTCAATGCTCCTTCTAATCTTGTGCATACCTTATTGACTTTAGAAATGCCTATACCATATTCTCAACACTTTCAAATTTGAGAAATATTCAAACATGTCTTATATTACTTAGGACACATCATACATCTTCCATTACCTATGAATCCTTCCTCACGATGGATCATGATATAAATTACATTGTTTTCAATTGTGACTCTTCATAGTTTACACCGACCATCATGAACATCAAATGTATGAGTGTGGTTCTTTCAAACACTACAAGATGAACTTTTCTCTACAACCTTGATCGACCTTCAATCTCGCTAAGACTCAACACACTCCCCCGAGATGATACACTCTATAACCTTGGTCTTAACACTAGCTCTAAGATGAACACTCTTCATACTTTCTTGAAACTCTATACATCAACTGAAACTCTCATCTTGTCATTAATTCAAGTTATAGATCTATCTCCCCTAAGAGCATGCACTTTGATTTGTTTTAGAACTTGTATCATCATAACTAGATCCCATTAGCCTAGAGCATCATACTTATTAAGGCAACCGCCACACTCTTATTCTTGTTGTAGACAACATTTTAAATCCACATCACTTCATATGAAGCATAACCTCATCATGTGAATATCGATCTCCTTCATGTATCAAACACATATGTACCTTGATAATCTTAGAACTCTTTCTATCTCCATACAAGATCTTTATAGACCTTCAACCTTGTCTACCATATTACTTAAATACACCACATTCATTTTAACTTAAAACTTCAACTCTTTCTAAGTTAAAATGAATGTGGTGTATTTAATCTCTTTGGTTAAAGTACTCAAACTATTGTTATTTTTGCATACATTAATTGTTTGTTAGATTGGTTGAGTTAAATTAGTTAGTTTTAGTAAGGACTAGGAATTGAGAGTGTGTCATATCTATTTTGGTCAATTATGAATATTGGATTCATACGAAAAATGTTTCGTGTTGCATTTGTTGGTATTCGATCGAAGGGTTCTACACCATCTTTTATCTTCTTTGACGACACATGATAGATCCATGGGATTTTTAAGTTGTTTATTGGGATAAAGGAGACACGTGGTTACAATTATTTCTATATTCAACATTTATTATTTTGATTTCACCTATGTTTGTTGGAGAAAGTAGTTTTACAAGTTCCAAGATTTATCATTTTAAGTCTTAAAGATCTAAATCAATACTATATATGTTTTACTTCAAAGTGCACACTTATGTAATTTTTTTTTGTGGGTAGCATGCACCTCAAAGTGAGTTAAAACATTGTATTTATAATACCCCCATAACCTTCATTTCATGACGATTTATGTATGATTAGCTCTCTTATTCAAGTTATATAACTAATTTAGTTTCAGGGCAAACGATATTAACATTAGAGTCAATATCTATAAGTTGAAACCTCCTTTTTACATCCCCATAAGAGACTCCATTTAATAGTTTTATATAAATTTAGTCTATTAATTACCATGATAATATTGTACCATCCTTAAACTTGTTTCCTTCTTCCATTCAAACTAAATGGATTCGTTTGCCCCTCTTCGTTTTCTCAAACTAAATGGATTTGAATCGGTATCTACATTGATTTGAATTCAAAGTAACATATAAATTCTATTTAAAATTGGATTAGTTTGCGAAGCATTACAAGTAGGCCTAGAAATTGACAAGCTATGGGCCATTTTTTGTGATTTTAATCGTATATTACCAGCAAAAATTTAAGTAGCTGTAGATCATGACATACTGGAAATCGAGAAAATCATGTAATTTTTAAAATAATTCTGTATAAATATATATAAAATACGTGAAAATATACAATTCATAGAAATTATAAAAAAACCATAAATGTTTTATTTATTTTTGACTTTACAACCACTTAAACAACTAGACCGTCAACAAATTTTGATTTGACAGATATATAATTTGATTATTTAAGACGTGGTGTAATTATGGGGTCAAAGCAGTCAATCCCATGTATTGATGATGAATCAATGTTTGTCAGGCTTTTAAGAGACAAGTTCCCAACGACTCTCGTATAAAAGGATATTACCGATGAATATATAAAGTGACAATTGCATAGAATCCCATATAAAAGCTAAAAGCGAAAAACAACAATCATAGGTAGCACGTCACAAGTCCAATAAAACATAGTACATTTCGACCTCACCCCTCACTCATATATTCAAGTCATTTCACAGCTAAAAAGTACGTATTTCTGCATTCAAAACGTAGTATCAATTCGATACTGGAGTGTGATGGAGCTTTAATAACAAATTTATTAAAATAGACTTAAAATTTATTATTACATTAAATGTCTTGTGTAATAAATTTGTTGTTTTCGAAATATTAATTTATTTCATGAGGGACGGATTGTTCTATTTTTGAATGATAAATATCGATAAAAGTTACATATTAAACTTGACAAGGGTCAAATTTCAAGTGTGCTAACATCTTCCCAAAGTTTGTTTGTATAGTACTCTATTGTTCTAAAGTATTGCCTTATTTGGAGGCCAGGGTTGAATTTGACACTCGTTTAGACGTTTTTTTGTGATTTTAGCCGTAAAATATTTGTAGATTTTGAAATAATCGTCACACGTGACTTACATATTTAAAATGTGACCGTCATTTTTAATATATATTTATATGTAAATTATATTAATATATAATAAATATAGTTAAATAAATATAGAATAATCTTTTATATATTTTATTAGTATGGTATAAATAACAATTTTTTGAATTTTTGAAAGGCAATATTGGAAAATTACCGTCACGAAAAAATTGTTTGACAAGCATAGGTGGCCGTCAAATTTAACCCCTATGTGGAGGTGATGGTATTTGTAACCTCATTCACCCTCAAGAATATTTGTGGAAATCAATGAAATTGGCAAAAATTAGATTATTGTTTTTGTGGTTTTTAAACTTAAATATTTAATCATTACTTCAATTATTTTTTGTTCTTGTATTTTTATCTCGTTATTCAAATCAATTTTTATGAGTAGTCATTATTCTAATAGTATTTTTTAATGTATTTTTGGTAATAATCATATAGAAATAGAACACTCTTAACACACAAAATGTTAATTCACTTATTCACAAGAGTGTTAAATCACTAACGATGATTGGATAACGAGGTGGTTGAAAATAAAAAATATGGCAACACCTCTTGTTAAAGACAAAATTGTGTTATGTAATAATATTACAAATATGTAAATATACAAATCAATATCCCTTTATAATTGCATATTTTCACAACCATACTATATGATGTTGACAATGATGACCAATTACACTACGAATGATATAAATATGAGAAAATAAGACGTTACCACACATTAAAGTGTAATATATCCTTAGAATTGATCTAGTCCTATTTTTAAGTGAGATTGAATTGTAGGAATCGAAATGCTATTAGATTATAAGACTCTAAGTAGAATGGAGATTTATTAAGTACATAAATAAATTATAGAAATCAATGAATGTGAATATATAAAACTTATGAGAAACAAATAGCAGTAAAAAAACCCCACCAAAATATTGCACTTTCCAATTTTATTGAAATAAATGAGGAATAACAATGTATAAGAACTTAAAGGCCTCCCGCACAATTACATACCAACTCTATAATATCGAACTTCTTAAATACTTCTTAATAATTAATTTTACAATTCATAATAAAAATGTTGTGTGTCAATTTTCAATGGAAATTGGGTTCAACCTTTCGGTTGAACTACATCACTCTCAATTAATTAAATCAATAAATTGATTTCAACTTTATAACTAAGTATTACCCCCCACACCACACACACACGAGCTAGTAATAAACTTATAGTTGATCTAGACAATGACTCGGGTGGCAATTTTAGTGGGGCAACTTCAGGAGGCATAACTTTTGCACTGTAGCTCCAATTGACTCCATTCAAAATGCGTTAAAAATATTGGAACATGTAGAATATGGTGAAAGGGTGCATAAATTTTTTTGGAAATTTTTACCCGAAATCCACTTGTAAAGGCCTCAAATTGTAATTTTTGAAGTGTTGTCTAAAAATAATAATTACTAAAACAATAATTTCACAAAATTCTCGCATATGTAATTCATGAAGGTGAATCACCTCATCTCCCTCAAGATTGGTGACCTTCCACATTCTTCTAGATGTCTCTTCATATTTCTAAAAGTAGTATATAAGTAGATGTAACCCACAAGGGAAAGACACACATCTCCTTGCAAAGATAGTTATTGTAATCACAATCTTTTAAGCAATATACATCTCTTTTTAGAGATAGTTTTAAGCAATATACATCTCTTCTCGAGACATTTTTTTATTTACATCTAGCACAGCTTGTTAATATGTACTTTAATCCCAAACCCCGAGTTTTGGATCAGTGGTATTAGAGAAAAATTGTCTTGAGAGTGTATGATTCCCAGGACGAGGTCGGGATATAAGAAGCTTGGGTGGTCCACACAAGATCCTTCGAATATTTGATTACTCGTTGTAGGAGACCTCAAATGGCAGAGAACACCGAGACAAATGATCCTCTCAAGAAAATGGTGAATGAAGCTCTCATGGAGAAAAAGGAGCAAATGTTACAACAATTTTCCCAGATCCTTCAACAACTACAAATGGGAAATCCTACATCCTCCTCTGCGATCCAACCCTTCAGTGCCCCGACACCCTTCAAGGTTCAAGTAAATTTTGATATTCCTATTTTTAGGGTAAAATAAATTATGAAATAGAAAATTGGTTGGACCAATTATCCTCCTATTTTCTATCAATAAATTCACTGATAAAGAGAAGATAACATTTTCTCTCTTGAAATCATCACTTTCTGTCAAAATTGGTGGGGTGTACAAGAACGGACTAAATAGGGACGAACTAGGCATTGTAGAGGAGCCCACATGGGATGATTTTGTGGATTCCATAAAGGAAGAATACTACCTTGTTGGAGCCTATGATGATCTGTACATATAGTGGCAACAACTCTGCCAAGGTAAGGACTAGTCAGTTCAAGATTATACTGATAATTTCCATTCTCTATCTGCAAGATTGGGAATTCAAGACACAAAACAACACAAGATCCTCAAATATCGCAGTGTCTTGCAATGGTACATATGAGAGGACATGGACCTCTTTCAATTCCATACCCTCGGCGAGGTGTACAAGTTTGCGATCAAGATTGAACAAAAGCATAGAAAGAGAAATACAAAGAACCAACCTCTGAGGGAGAAAATGATGAGGAAGGCCAGACCTAAGGTCAAGGTTGGAAACAAAAGGATAAGATAGGGAAGTGGTGTAACCTCCACAAGACTAATTGTCATTCCAAGGAATAATTTCGAGCCATCAAGTCCTTACTCGTTGAGTCATCATCTTCAACACCCACTACTCCATCGGTGACACACCCCGAGGTCAGAGATGAAGAAGATGAAAGCATAAATTGTGAACCGGATGTGATCATTACCACCTGGCAAGTCAAGAATATGGATGAGAAGGAAATTTTATTTCACTCTAAGCTTTGGGTAAAGGGTAAGCCTCTACATTTTATTCTTGATAATGAAAGTCAAAAGAATTTAATTTTCTGCTGATGTTGTGAAAAGTTTGAACCTTCCCGTAAAGCCACATCCCTATCCATATAGTATTGGGTGGTTGAACCCATGAATAGATATCCATGTAACACAACAATGCCTCCTTCTATATGCAATCAAACCCTTCTAGGATGAAGTCATAAATGATGTTGTTCCATTGTATTTTAGTGATTTTCTCACGGGCTAGCCATTCATGTGGGATAGCCATGACATCTATGAGTCACAAACTCAAAGGGTCACCATTACTATTAGGAGTTGAATCTATCAAATAACCGAGGTCATTCCCTCATAATCTATTTCCCTCATTAGTGTTAAGTAATGTAAGAAGATGGTGGAGAAAACAAAGCAGTTCTTCATCCTGATGATAAAGCCAAAAACTACCAAGGAAGTTGTTATGACCACCTTGAACATGCATTCAGTGCAACAAAAGAAGCAAATGGACCAAATCATAGCTGAGTATGATGATTTATTCCAATCACCCATTGAAGTAGAAAAGGAAACAAAGTTTGTTGATCGATTCAAGATACACTTAGTAATAGGTCCACGTTTTTTTACAAAAATGAATGAAAAGTATAAACAATTCCATGATCAACACAAGGTTTCACATCAAATATTTTAGGTTCATGTCGTAGGTTAGAAGAAGAAAATATTTTAGATACGCGCGTAGTGAGGATTAATGACAACGTTTCGGTTTTGCGTATCGGAACCATCATCAGGGTGAGCATTTGCTTGAGAGCAGAGATGGATAGTGAACTAGTATAAATACTTAAATTTGACCAAAGGACATGTTGTTCCAAGAAGAGATGTGAAAAGACAAAGTAAAAAGATAAATAACAAATTAATAATAATATTAAAATTAAGATAGAAAACTAAGGAGGAAAATTAAAAAGAGGGGGAATTAAATTGAAGAATGATGGAAGCACGTGGAAGAGGGAGCTTAGAAAAATGGATGATTAAGACACACCAAAAAATGGGCAACAAAGAAAAAGAAAAAGAAAAAACACCCAAAAGAAGGAAAGGCTTGGTGATAAAGTTTGTTTGTAGCTGCATAAGGAAAGGGTTATAGGTCAACAATGAAAAATTTGACCTCTATGGTATGGTCCTTACACTATCACCCAACAAGTAGGAAAAAATGCCTTTGAGTTGGATCTGCTAGCCTGCCTTGGTTTGCATCATATATTCAATGTGGATCTCCCAACACCATATCACCCACCTCTTTTGGACACCTCGGTCATAGAAAAATAGTTGGACATATCCAAACTCAACCTAGATAACTTTTCTCCAGTTGAAGAAGATCAAATTGTGGACACTTGGACAAAGACCACTAGAGGACGTCCTATTCATCTCTATCAAGTGATCAAGAAAGGAAATATCAGTCATCAAGGTGAATGGATCATTGCCTTCCAGATAAAGAAATAATTTCCACACTTGATGGGACCCCTTGGTGTAATGGGGACCATTTCTTCTGAAGGAGGAAGGAATGATCCAGACAACAACCTGTGGTAATTCTAGTGGGGTAACTTCGAGAGACATAAATTTTACACTTTGTAGGTCCGATTGACTCGATCAAAATGTGTCAAAAATATTGGAATTTTTAAAATATGTTGAAAGGGTTCAAAAATTTGTTTAGAAAAGCTTATCCCCCAAAATCCACTTATAAAGGCCTCAAATTATAATTTTTGTAGTGTTGTCTAAAAATATTGATTTCGTGAAATTCTCACATATGTAATTTACGAAAGGTGAATCACCTCATCTTCCTTGAGATTGGTGTTCTAGATGTCTTTTCATAGTTCTAAAATGAGTATATAAGTAGATGTAAACTGCTGAGGAAAGGAAGACATCTCCTACAGAGATAACTATTCTAATCACAAACTTTGAGCAATATACATATCTTTTAGAACTAATTTTGAGCAATATACACCTCTTCTTAGAGACAATTTTTCTATTTACATCCGACACAATTATTATTTTGTCCTTTAATCTAAAAAACCCCGAGTTTTGGATCAATAATGGAGATGTTGTTTTTTACTAGTGGGTGTGTATCCCCATATATATTACATGTTCCAATACTATTCATTCTAGTTACAACAAAATTACATTACACATGCACAATAAACCCACATATTTTGTTTTTTAATAAGAAAAATAAATAGATAGAAAACATTTCACCTAGGATTAATATGTGGTGCAATAATAAGCACATAAGGATGAATCCATTATTCCATCCATGCTAGCCCCTTTGATTCTCTCATTCACAAGATTTAATGATCAATTCTACTTTCAAGAAATGAACCAATTGCATCTTAATAAGGCAATTGAAGGTAGAAGTATTAATGTCATCTCTTAATTCAAATGAATGGATAATAATAATAGTGTCATGATAATAAAGAGTACATTAGACTTCCTAGCACCAATAAGGTCTTCCCATGGTCATTTAAATGTGATAATGCATAATATATTTATGATTTCTTGATGATAGATTAGAGGGTGTTCGAAAAATTAATTCTAGAAATTATACATTATTATTTTCTAAAAAAATCACCTTATGTCATGGAAAATATTAATTTATTATACATTTGATGTTACAACATACCTCATTATTTGTATTGACAATGAGAAATAATAATTCAAGTCCCAACATAAAAATACCCTACAATTAAAGATATGAAGTGGTGCCCTATTGTGGGTTATTTATACCTATTACATAATAATGTGTACCACTCATTGAAAGTGTATTTCCAATCCTATTTCGCTATTAACCATGCTCGTCCGATCAAATCTAATCAAGTATAAATAATTCTCTTGGGATGTGTGCGTGAAGTAAAACACACTTCATAAAATAGCACACATATTTAGGTTATCGAATGACCACTCCTCTCACGCACTATCTATAACAAATCAATAGTAAATTGTAAATCCTAATTTATAGGCCCCACATAACCAATGGTATTATAACTAAAATATTTAATCAAGACATCCATGTTCTTAGTGGTTAAGGTTAGTAGTTTGGGTGAATCATTCGCCATTAGGAACTACATAAACATTATCATCTTAGTTATAAGATTATGTTTTCCCACTATATAGGTACATGAACCTTCCTTTACCAAACACACTAATCTGTGCTACTACTAATTTCATATTCCATTCCACACACATTGAATCATAACATCATCTATCAATTATAATATCATGTAGAAGCATTAAGATATGTTTTTGTTATGTTTTGATTACAAAGTGATGCAATATAAGTTATAATATTATTTTTTTGATAAAATTAATTAATTTTCACCATGTTCAGATAAAATTAATGCCTAATAATTTGATTTAAAAGTGTTTTAGGTGCCCAAAAATGTGCCAAATGTCCAAAGTACGACTATGAGGAGATATGAGGGAGATTGGATATAGTGAGTATGTGATGTGAGGCATACGGTTCATATATATATGAACCTATATATGAACCATATGCCTCAGATCACATGTGTATGAACCAAAACCTATGTTATCATTGAGAAATTAAAGAATACCCAAGTATTTAGGATGGAGCGGGGCGGGAGGAAGTGGATTTTGAATCTTCGAAGGAGTGGGAAAATGTTGTGGGTCTGGCTTCAGGGGATTCAGATCCGGATCAAAATGGCAGGAGGAAGGATGTCGCCTTTACTGAAGAAAGAGACAAGGGAGGTCTTTGGAGGGGCCCCACAATCTCGTGGGCCAAGATGATTTTAGGTAGGAAACCAGAGCAGGAGCCATGGAAAATGTTGCTTATGCAAATTCCTTCTTTGTGGTTTACCTCTCTTTGGAGGAAGATATATTAAATATCCTTTCCGAGAGACCCTAGTTTATGGGTAGAGCTATTGTGCTTGTCCAAAGATGGCAGTAAGGATTCAATCCATTGGAAAACACCATTAAGTAATACTCGGTGGGGTTAGAATTCCAAGTTTATTGCTATAACATTGGGACCGTGACATTATATAGGGAAATGCTAAAGCTATTACATCACTTTGGTTGTTATCGACCTTGTTACCATCACTAAGTCTCATATGTTATTTGATCACTTTTATGTAAATGTGATATCGGATACTGAGTAACTACCTCGAAGCATCAATCTAAATTCTAAATGGGGGGTTCATGTATATAAGATTAACTACGAGATATCTCTCTTCATGTGCTTCTCGTGCTTCAAAATGGGAAAAAAATTCCAAAATGATTCCTCCATCTAAAGAGGAAAGGCTTTAGTAAAGCTCTACTCACAAGGAAATTAATTCCTAGGGAGGAGCCGAAGGGAAAAGGATATTTTGGGGTGAGTGAACCCTATAAACTGGCTCCTTCTTGGGTGCAGATTCATAATCATCCTTTGATTAATTAAATGTATAATGTAATGGTTGTCTCCTGAGAGACGGGATGTGCATTAAATAACCACCAAGTAGAGGATAGAAAAATGGTAGTAAACCAAGAAGTAGAAATAGAAAATAGAATGAGGGAAGATGCATTAGTATAGGAAGATAGTATTTTAGGGTCCATGGTGCCTGACTCATTGGAGGAAAGTTTCTTTGCTCAAAGAAATGAGAAAGTGTCCTTGGAGATTAGCAACAAGTTTAATCTATTGGTTCCTCATCTCGAGGACATTCCTATAGTGGAGGAGGATTTACAGAGAATTATAGAATCAAGTAAGAAGGAAGGACTGGAGGATTCATCTATTGTTGAGACATTTTTTCATATCAAAGACAACCATAATGAGGAAGAAGAGATTGAAACTTCTTCGGCCAGTACTAAGGAAGTAGAGCCTGAAGTCTTCAAAGTAATGAGTTCCCCTGGTCAACCCCTGGTGATGGCCAAGAAAATCCCAAAACTATCACCAAAAAGGAAAGCTACTCCTAGGACAAGAGGGGGTACATCCAAAGCTGATGTGGGAGGAAACAAAGCTACCCCGACTGCATCCGTCGAAAAGGAAAAACACAAAAGAGCTTCCAGGAAGGAGGTTATGGAAGGTAAGCAAAGATCATTGGCGGTAAGCCAAAAACCAAATCTAGTTAAATGATTGTTTTTTCTTGGAATATAAGGGGTTTAAACAACCCTAGTAAGCATAGGATTCTCTCTTATTTTAGGAAAATAGAAAACCAGATATCATAATGTTACAGGAAACTAAGATGAATACAACTAAAATGGAAGAATTTCATAAATTTTTTTGGAAAGAGGTTGGGTTTCATTGCCAATCATCAGTGGGAGCCTCAGGAGGTTTGATTTGTCTCTAGAATGTGAATGTGTTGAAGGGATTTCCCTTATTCAATAGCCAACATCATTTAGCCACATGTTTTACCATCCTAAGTTCCAAAAAACAATCCATCCTATCCAATGTCTACAATCCTAATACAATCAATGGTAGATAGGTGCTTTGGGAGGATATGAATGGCTTCAAAAGGATGTCTAAAGAGTTACATCGGATTATAGGAGGTGACTTTAATACTCCCCGATACCCTAAAAAAGGTGGAGTCATATCCTTCATTGAAAGTATGGAGGACCTCGCTAACTTCATAAACTGGAATGATCTGCTTGACCTTGAGCTTAGTGGTCCAAAATATACCGGGAAAAATAGATGAATTGGTGATGATCTCATCCAGATCAGGATCTAGGCGGAGTTCTGGTTAATTATCAATGGTTACAAGAGAAACATTATTCTCTATCTTTTTATCCTTCATTGGTTCTGAACACAATCCGATCCTTCTCAACTTTGGTGAAACAAAGATTACTAAAGGTAGACCCTTTAGGTTTGAAAATATGTGGACTACCCATACATAGCTTGAAAAAGGATTGAGGAATGGTGGAACATAGATACCAGAGGTAATAATATGTTTCAAGTTACAACAAAGCTAAAAAATGTCAAGACAGATAAAAAAATGGAATAAAGACACCTTCGGCAACATCTTCCTGTAAAAGAGTAAAATAACTAAGGAGTTGAGAGAAATGGAAGAAATAATGGAAGGAGTATGGAGTACTAAAGACAAAGAAAAGGAAAAATTCCTCTTTTCCGAATTACACACTATTCTTAGTAAGGAAGAAATTTATTGGAAACAAAAGTCCCGGGTTAATTGGCTTAAAGAGGGAGATAAGATCATGAATTTTTCCATATCTCAGCTGCTATTAAGGATAACAAAGGGTGTATTCAATAAATTAAGAAACAAGATGAATTAGTTGCCAAAGATGAGAACAACATTTTAGATACTATAATTACCTTCTTCAAACAATTGTTTTTTGAGGGATAATCCTCCTCTATGGAATCTATCACAGAGACTTTACATATTTTTGATCTTGCCATAAGTGTAGAGGATAAAAAGGCCTCATATCCACTCCCTCTAAGGAGGAGATCAAGGCCATGTTTTTATAATGGAAGGGGATAAAACCCCTGGACTTGATGGATTCTCTTGATTTTTTCTTCCAACTTTATTGGGATATTGTGAAGAAAGAGGTGGTTGCAGCGGTTCAAGAATTTTTCAAATTTGGTAATCTACTCAAGAAATTCAATCATACTTTCATAGCTCTTATTCCTAAAAATATGGGAGCCAAAGATCTGGGAGAATTTAGACCCATCAATCTATGTAACACTTTGTATAAAATCATATCAAAATTTTTGGCTTTCCGAATGAGGGAGGTTCTTAGTAACTTTGTTTCTCCTAATCAAGGTGCTTTTGTTCTGGGAAAACAAATATTGGACAACATCATCTCCATACATGAAACTATCCATTCCGTGGAAAAATCCAATCGGGAAGCCATGCTCATCAAATTAGACATGCAAAAAGCCTATGATCGAGTCTCATGGAATTTTTGTTCCTTCTTTTGCACAAATTGGGATTTGACCCTCACTTCATCAAGATGATTCAAGCTTTTACCTCTTCCCCATGTTCTCAGTCATCAACAAAGGAAAACCTTAAGGATTTTTCAAAGTGGAAAGGAGTCTTAGGAAAGGAGATTCGCTATCCTCTTTTTGCTATATCATTGTGGTAGAATCCTTGAGTAGATTGTGCTAAAAATCCAAAGGTGAAGGTTGATTAGAAGGTGTGAAGGTGGCTAATGGAGTCGACAACTAGTGTTTTCAAAAATTTGTTAATGACATAGTTATTCTTGGCCATAATTATGTTTAGGAAGCTTGATCATTCAAGGACATCACAAGAAAGTATGAGGAAGTTTCAGGCCAAAAAGTGAACTTTTGCAAGAGTTTTTACTTCTTCATCAATGTCAATGAACAACAACAGAATATATTAGCCAATATTCTGGAGTGCAACATAAAGTCTCTCCCGAATAATTACTTGGGAATGTCACTTTGTGGGAGTAAGTTGGATGACATAGGCTGGAATAAAGTTATTGAAAGATTTCACAAAAAATTATCTTCTTGGAAAGGATTGGGATCCATTACCTGTGTCAATCTGGTAAGGCCCAAATTCTTCAAAACTCATTACAGGAGTTTCCATTTATACTATGTTGATCTTCATTATTCCCAAAAAAATTCACAAGATCCATTAAGAGCATCTAAAAGAGATTTTTATCGTCAAACTTGAAGGTCAAGACTAGGATTTTGTTGATAGCCTAGGATAAGGTCACTAGACCAAAAGATAGGGGAGGTATAGGGCTGAAAAACTTACAGATGATGAATCAGGATCTTATAGCCAAAATAGGGTGGAGAATGCATAAAGAATAAGGTACTTGGATTGATATTTTAAAGGTGAAATATTTGTGAAATGTTGGTGGCACTTTTGGTTTCTTCTCGGATCAGGAACTTCCAAAAGGCTCTATGTTTTGGAACAATCTTATAATCAAGGAAGTTTTTGGTTAAAGGAATTGTTATTAATCTTCACCTCCGATAAAATATTTGGATAAAAAATTAGGCTTGCACTAGGAGGCTCTCATAAGAAGCATGCTTACTTCAACATTTAAGTGGTCCTTGAAGAAGTTGAAGCTTACAAGAGGAAATTTACCCTCTTCTTGGTCTTCATTGAGTCTCAAAGTTTTATCTAGTTCGGAGACCAACAATGGGGCCCACTTTCAGTACTAAAGGGTAAAATATAGTGTCCACACATTTCATGGTGCTACAAAATTCATTAGATTCATAACATGTGGAGGGAAATCAAGGATTTATGAAAAGTGCACTATGGCCCTTATAATGAAGACCGAGCTACTTCTTAGTTCACCGAGTTGTTTAGCATGAGTATTGAGTTATACATCATCAAGTGGCATCAAACCATATGTCAAAGAAGTCAAGTTGAACTCATGTCCAGAAATGGTAGGTGAGCCACCTCGGTGTGGTATACGGTCGAGTTGTTGTAAGAAGGTTTGAGTAGTGTGGGTGTGGACGAGCTACATATCTCAAGTGAATTGATTTATGGACCGCATCAAGCTAACTTCAAGCAAGTCATGTACCTTGATTCAATATTGGTTGATTCACCGCATTTAACTCTCAATTGAGCCATCAAAGGATCCACTGGTTATGCTAAGCCAAGATAAGTCATCACTTGGTGATACCAGAAAGGTGAAGGAATTCAAAGTGTGCAAGTGAATAGAGTTCGGGAGGTGAGTTGGTCATAGGAGATACGAAGTGAGCTACATCGAGCAAGCACGAAAACAACGAGAGGATGGTAGATCGATCCATTCGCAACATAGAGATGGTGATCTCAAAGAATAGATAGGGATTGAAGTTTGTGTGGGAAGGCATGATAAGGAGCTCACAACCGAGCTAATGAATGCATTGGATTGATCTCGAAGGAATACTTAACCAAATGATGATGAGGAGGAAAAAATCACTTACCGATCCATCGGCGAGTGGGCCATATGATGTGGGTGTTGTGGGAGAAATTGGCCCATGCAGCCCAAGGAACATGCGAGAACTCAAGGCTTGATTTGGCCGATGTAGGCACTTGGTGTGTTAAACGCCCAATTGTAGGCATAATGGAAAAAAACAACCCGGATGGCCTAGGACACCTGTGGATTTAAAAAGTAGAAGACACCACACAATGATAAGATTAGGTCATGCAATATAGAAAATTTAGAGGAAATTGGCCCGAACGGCCTTGGGACATGTGGGACATGAATTTTTGACTTCACCGATGAGTGGAAAGATATGGGTAGAAGCCCGGTCAATGACCCGATCGGGTCAAACACGGGTGTGGTGAACTGCGCGGCCCGAGCCGAGCCGGTTCACGGGGTTGTCACACGGGGCCGACAAGGGTTGAGGATTCATCGTGGAGCCACATGGATGAACAGAACCCGAGTGTGGATGAGTCGGGAGTCGAGTCTCATCAGGCCCGATACATCTTGAAACAAGTTCACCACATTGGATATAAACCAACAATTCAATGAGGAGCTCGCCGATGTGGATCGCGAGTCAAGCGGTCAAAGACGACACATGGTACCCAAGAAAGGGATCCACCTGAGTTGAAACCGAACATAAACTAGTGATATGGAATGTAAAATAAATTAAAAATCAGTGATATGTGGTGAGCCCACATGACACAAAGTTAGAGGAATCAAGGTAGTTTGTCGGTATATAAGTGAGCTCAATGCCCAAGGAAAGAACTCGGTGCCATGTAAGTAGGAAGAAGTCAGTCACATCAAAGATGAATCCTGTCGTCAAGGAGTTGTGGAGCTCGCCAATCATCCAAAGCAAAATCCTGAAATGTGTGGAGGGTCAAAATCAAAAGGAGTTCGGTGATGTAAAAGGACAACTACTTCGGTTGAGTTGGTTGATCCGGCATTACATGCTTTAATAACCCAAACTCTCCCCAACTTATAAATGATAAAATAATGGAACCCCACCATTTTAAAATAAAAAATCATTCCAAAATATATGCAAAGACTTTAGAAGGAGGAGTAAATATTTAACATATCTTTTCAACCAAAAAATTAATTGTCAAATTCCGAGACATCAGAACAAGCTTCGACAATCTCAAAGTAGCCGTAATCACTCAAGAAGCCACAATTGGAGTAATTCCCAATGAAATCACACAAAATTGGTCTCGTTGGAATCGTGGTTCAAATATATTCACATAGCAACCAAGAAATTAAGGAATTAATGCATATTTGATGGGGAAATTGGTGGAAAACAAACCAGGTTTAGAACAATGATTTTATTGGTGATTGGAAATACAATCAATGAGCATGGGAAATCATTCTTTCTATGTTGTAGGTCATGGGACAACATGGGGAGCATTTTGTAAGCAAAATACCATCAATTACACTCATTTATTACAAATTGCAAGTGGGTGAAAAGATAAATTCGGGATTGCATTCTCTTCCTCTTCTAAAATTCTATAAATTATAATCTTGGGCTCATTTGTAAAGGATTTGGTCATTTTTTCTCATCCCCGCTCTCTCTTTCTTCTCTGCTAGGGTTTAATTTAGAGCTTAATCCCCTCTCGTATTCTTTATAATGAAATTTTATTACCTCTTGCACATCGATGATGTACTATGTAATTCATGGAGCAATAAAATTTGTTTTTGTGATGCATCTTGTCCATCCTTTGCATATTTTATTATCTTTCTTGCCTCTCTTGATTGTATATATCGTGCATATCTCTTGATGTCTACTACAATTTTTGGGAGCTATGTTTAATGATTTTGAAGTGTTGTTATGTGTGAATCTCATCTTTGGTCTGTAATGCATCTTGTTCCATCCTCTCCATTTCTCACCTCTTTCCACTTTAGGAAATTGGATTCTTTGATTAGCAACCCCTCCTTTTCTAGTGTATCATTGATGTTAGTGTAGGATTTTTTTTTGCACTCTCTCTCCTGGTCACTTGGAAGGTTATATTAGAATTATATAGTTTTTCATGCATTAAGAGTATCTTGTGGTAGGTAGTTTAGGAGCAAGAACCAATCTTCTCTAGAGGGTCATCTCAAGCCCACAAGTCCCACAACTTGAGAGATGACCCAATGTTACACAAATTACATGGAATTACCCTTCTCAAACCGAGGAAATTCAAGGGTTACGTAATTTTGTGATAAAATTTTTTTGGCAGCACAATTTTGCCTAGGTGGGACATCACAAATGTCAAAATTTTATCTTTCAAGGTGGTGCTCTATGCAGAGTCAAATTGAAGATCATTTGCAAGTGTGCATTTCAATCATTTGCAACAGACTCCATTTCAACAAGTTGGTGTGTTCTCATTGAAATTTCATGTTTTGGAAGCACTGACAAACACATCTTGCAACTCCATCTAGTCAACAACCTAATATATAAAGTTGATGACCTTTCTTTCATACTTCTTCATCTATTTTCATTCATCTCTCTTCCCACATCTTCCATTTTCTCCCATTCTATGAAGTTGTGCAATCATGGCTTCATTCCCGTAGTGGAATTCACATTTGCAGCATTGTAGTGAGCCTCTTATGAGATTCAAAACTCCTCAGATCAACATTATGATCAAATTTAGATTCATTATGCTTACCCATATGAACAATGCCAAAACTAGTTTGGTTATGGAGCTTATCAAGAGAAAGGGTATACATATGATGACAATAGTTATGTGGAGAATGTCAATTTGCTATAGAAGATTTAAACGATGGAGGCTGGCATGGTTCAATCAAGGGCTACAACACAAATGAAAGCATTCATGATTAGTTGTAGGGAACCTTGTCCATGGGAAGGCCCTTTTCTAAGACATTATAGCCCACAACAAAAGGTTGATTTATGGTTGAAATGTTGCCCCAACTTACACAGGTGGAATAAGGAGATAGAAGCATATGAAAAAAATGCAAGACAACCTTATTAGTGGGTAAATAAATCACAAGCTCCTTATTCTTCTTTTTCTTCATCCCAAGCTTTATCATTTCAGCAGTGTCAAGATTCAAGCCCATTGTATGTTGCCCCTATTGATTATTTCCTTTCACCATCCTCTAATCTACCATCTCATCTCAGCTTCTCTACTCTTTTCCCTTCCAAGAAGTCATCCCCTCCACAAAAAAAAAAGAAGTTCTACCTCCTCCACCACCACAAGCAATTGCAAAATCTGTTGTAACCTAACCCATCCCTCCTCTTGCATCACCAAGTTCATCTTGGGAAGAAAACAATCAAAAAACCAATCAAGGGAAACAAAAAGAAGATTCTAATAAGAAAGAAATGAAAAAGATTTGAAGAGGTGGGATCTCAAATTTGGGATTGAAAATATTCCCTTGATGGTGAAGCCAAGAGAGGAGGCCAAAGTTGAAGAGAACGCTGGTGGTCAAGTCTGATTTTGTAGTAGTTGTGAAGCAACAAGAGAAGGATCCCAATGAAGAAAATATAACACAAAATTTGAGAAGTTTGGCTCTAAGATTTGGAATTGATAAAATCCCCATGATGGTGAAACCTACAGATGAAATCAAAGTTGGGGAACAAGCAATTAAGGCTAATTTTTAAGCCAATGTTGCAGCAATAGAGAAAGAGGAAGAGAGTGATGATTAGAAATCCACTTTCTTAGAGTGTACTATCCACATTGGCATCATTCTTTCGAGGAAGGTGTATATCATGCACCAATTGTAAAATCAGAGGAGGAAGGAGAGGAACAATCATCTCCAAATCACATTGAAAATGAACATCTAGAGGAGACAAAATCAGAGTTAGGGCTACTTGATGAAGAGAGCATCATTGAACATTTTTTGCTTTCATTTAAAGAGTCTGATTTAGTTGATGAACCCATAATGGAGGAGAGCTTTCAAGAAGGCCTTGCTGCCCCAAACAGTTCTCTAGAGCAGCTTATTGAAGAATTTGATTTGATGAACTTCATGATAGAGGAAGAAGTTATTCAAGAGAAATTTAGTCTTCAAGCAACAAAATAGGAACTCACAAATGAGTAATGTGTTACTGACTGATTGCATGTAATGAACAAGTAACCTCATTAGATGCTATAATTAAAAATAGTGAGTTGCGAGTTTAAAGAGGAGTTCCATGTTGACACCGAGGGAAAAGAGCATGAAGTTTCCACATCTTTCATACCATTCATCAAAAGGGACATCAATTGTTTGTAGATGTGCAAGGAGAAGAGAAACAATCAAGTAGAAAATCACCTTTTCAAAGCAAATTTTGCATGAAGAATTTCTTTTGAGTTGAAGTTCATAGAGTTGGGCACATCCAATGGACCAGCAGACCATGCCCAATCAGGTAATTGGATTCATTGGAGCCAAGGGAGGATCCAAAGCAAGTCATGCTTGCCCCTAAGCATGAGGAAGAGTTTCAATGTACCAAGGATCAACCACTATGCCCCTTGGAACCAAATGAGCATCAACCAAAAAAGAGTTCTATGTCTCATTTCTTATTGATACCTTGATGAATGAGGGAGTGGAATGTTAATTTATAGCCAATATTTCACTCCTAATCGTAGTTGTACTTAGTGCCAAACCATCCACATGGCTTCCAATTGTAAAAAAGGGGAGCTACTTCTCTTCACTAGTTGCATGTTTTATTTGAAGTTGTCCATTTCTCTGGTTAGTGTAGGAGTAGGGGTAAATTTGTTTTCAGTAGAAGAAGTGCTTGTGCACACTCTACATGTATTACTTGAGGCATGTATGATCTATTCTTTTGTACATATATTTGTTCATGTTTCTTTAGGAAGTACAATGCATCATCTCCAAAGTTGTTGCAGTAGGAAGCTCATAGTTGCATGTGACAGTTGTAAACTCAAAATCAAAACAAATGCAGATCAACTAAAATCAATTAAGGGGTGATATTGATGATTCTCTCTAAGGACAACTACAACAAGCCTCAGTGACTAGGAAAGAAATCAAGTGATCAGCCAACAAACCAAGTCAAAAATCTGCTCCAGTCTTCAAAGAAAGCACACAAGTCAACATGCTTGAAATTGGAACTTTTAGGAGAAGAAAGAAAGTCAAATTTTAATAGAGTTCCATAATGTCCAAGTTGATAGGTTTCACTTCATTTTGCAACATGCTTCACCTTGCCAAGAAAATCAATCTTATCTTTTCATACTTAGAAAAATTAGATGATGGGGTGACAATCACATGTGTTGACCATTCAACCTCATAGATCATAGTTGGTAGGAATGAGTGGAATTCATTTCAAAACAATTTTCTACTCTCATAAAACAAATTTCAAGATTTTATTATGAAAGTTGAGAGTGCGAGTAGCATAAGGCGACTTTATGAAGCAAGGTAATGACATTCCAAACGTTCGAGGTCAAGTTTTTTAGAGTTTTATCATTTCATGATGATAATGTAGACTCCATGCCCAATGGAAAGCTATAGGTAGCTAGTGGGGACCATTTAGCAGGAAAATGATAAATGAATCGCTAAATTGTTATCAATCTTCATCCTCTAGTAAAATATTTGGATAATAGAGTAGGCTTGCATTTCAGGAGGCTCTCGTAAGAAGCATGCTTACTTGAGTGTTCAAGCAGTCCTTGAAGGAGTTGAAGGTTAAGAGAAAATTTACCCTCTTCTTAGTATTCATTTAATCTCAAATTTTTATCTAGTTGGGAGATCAACACCGGGTCCCACCTATGTTACTAAAGGGTAAAATCCAAAGTTCCACATATTTCATGATGCTATAAAGATTCATGATTCATAAAATGTGGAGGGAATTCAAGGATTTAGGAAAAGTGCACTAAGCCCGTATAATGAAGACCAAAATACTCTTAGTTCACCAAGATGTTTTACATGAATATCGAAGTTATGCATCATCAAGTGGCATCAAACCATATGTCAAAAAATTTGAGTTGAGCTCATCTCCAAGAAAGGGAAGGCCGAGCCACTTCATGGTGTGGTATACGAATGAGCTGATGTAATAATGTTTGAGAAGTGCAGGTGTGGACAAGTGAGCATATCTCAAGTGAGCTACTTTATGGGATTGCATCGAGATAGCTTCGAGCGAGCCATGTACCTTGATTCAATATTGGTTGACACACTACATCATCCTATCAATCAAGCCATCAAAGGATCCAATGGTTATGCTTAAGTGAGAGAGTCATCACTTGGTGATACGGGCATGATGAAGGAATTTAAAGTGTGTGTAAGTGAAAAGAGTTCGAGAGGTGAGTTGGTCATAAGAGATATGAGATGAGATACTTTGGACAAGCGTGAAAACAATGAGAGGATGGTAGACCAAGTTTGCAACATAGAGATGATGAGCTCAAAGAATAGCCAGGATTGAAGTTTGTGCGAAAAATGCATGAAAAGGAACTCATAACTTGAGATAATGAATGCATTGGATTGAGATCGATGTAGAAGACTTAGCTAAATGATGGTGAGGAGGAACAAATCACTGATGGCAGATCCATCAATGAGTCGGGCCATGTGATGCGCAGTGTTGATGGAGAAATTGTCCCATGCGAGTCCATGAAACATAATGGCTCTCAAGGCCCGATTTGGGCGATTCTTTGGTGCTTGGCGTGTTAAATGGCCCAATTACGGGAATAACTCGCAGGCCGGAGAAAAAATGGCCCTGAGATGGCCCGGGACACCTAGGCTTGCAAAATCCAAAGATGATGCACAATGACGAAGCGTGGGCCATGCAATGCGAAATTCAGAGGAAATTTTCTTGAGTAGCCTTGGGACATGTGGGACATGAATGTACGACTTCACCGTAATGAGCGAAAATATGCGGGTAGAAGTCCGGTCAATAAACCGATCAGTGTCAAATAGGGGTATGGTGAACTTATTGTAGGGGGCCGAGTCGGTGGTGCCAAAAAGGGATGAGGATTCATTGTAGAGACACATGGATGAATGGAACCCAAGTGTGGATGAGTAGGGAGTTGGAGGCCTGTTGGGCAAAGGGACTTGTTAAAACAAGTTTGCCACATCGGGTGTAAAACTCATGTAATGTAAATGAGGAGCTCACCGATGTGGATTGGTGAGTTCAAGGTCAAAGATGACACGTAGAAAAACCCATGAAAGGGATCCAACGAAGTTGAAACCGAACACAAACCAATGATGATATGGAATGTAAAAGCAAGTCAAAATTGGTGATGTGTGGTGAGCCCACATGGTGCGAGTTCAAGGAATCAAGGTAGTCTATCGAATACAAGTGAGTGGGAATTTAGCGCCAAGGAAAGAACTAAGGAATGACGTGTAAGTAGGAAGAATTTTGTCACATTAAAGATGACTTATGGTGCCAAGTAGTTGTGGAGCTCGCCAATCATCCAAAGAAAACACGTCAGTGTTGAGAGGGTCGACATCAAAATAAGTTCGGTGGTAGAAAGGATAGTCACTCGGCCGAGGTTGGACGCCAGCTGGCATTACATGCTTATAAACCCAAACTCTTCCCAAATTATAAATGATAAAATAGATGGGACCCCACCATTTTAAAATACAAAATCATTCAAAAATGATATAAAGAGAATTTAGGAGGAGTAAATATTTAAATGATATTTTCAACTAAAAATTTAATTATCTAGTCTTGAGACAAGCAATAAGCTTGTGATAATCTCAAAGCAACTGCAATCACTCAGGAAGCCATAATGGAGCAATTCCAAACGAAATCATGAAAAATTTGTCTCGTTGGAATCATGGTTCCGAGATCTTCACACAATAACTAAGAAATTAAGGAATTAATGTAGATTTGAAGGAGAATATTTTAAGGAAAATGGCCAGAGTTAGAACAATGATTTTATTAGTGGTTGGAAATACAATTAATGAGCATGGGCAATCATTCTTTCTTTGCTACAAGTCATGGGACAACATGGGGAGCCTTTTGCAAGAAAAATACCATCAATTGCACTCATTTATTGCAACTTGCAAGTGGTTGAAAATACAAATTCGGGATTGCATTCTCTCTTCTTCTAAAATTCTATAAATTGTAATCTTGGGCTCATTTGTAAAGGAGTTGGTCATTTTTCTCTCCTGCCCCCTCTCTCTTTCTTCTCTGCTAGGGTTGAATGTGGAGCTTAAGCCTCCTCTTCATACTTTGTAATGGAATTTTATTTCCTCTTTCCCACTGATGATGTATTGTGTAAACTCATGGAGCAATAAAATCTATTTTTGTGATGCATCTTGTCCATCCTTTGCATATTTTATTGTCTCTTCTTGCCTCTCTTCATTGCAGGTATACTGTACATATCTCTTGATGTCTATTACAGGTTTTGGGAGCTGTGTTTAATGGGTTTGAAGTGTTGTTCTGTGTGAATCTCATCTTTGGTCTGTGATGCATCTTGTCCATCCTCTCCATTGCTCACCTCTCTTCACTTCGTAGTTGAATTATTTGCTAGCAACCACTCCTTTTTCGGTGTATCAAAGACCTGTTCGTGTAGGATTTGTTTTCATGCACTCTCTCTCCCTAGTTCCTTGGAAGGTTAGATTAGGATTAGATAGTTTTTTTGCATTAAGAGTAGCTTGTGGTAGGTAGTTTAGGAGTAGGAATCCAGACTCCTCTGGAGGGTCATATCAAGCCCACAAGTCCCATAGCTTGAGAGATGACCCAATGTTACACAAATTACACCGAATGCCCCATCTTAATCTCATGCCATTCGCGGGTGTTGTAATTTCGAGATAACAAGCATAAAGTGGAATCTAGGGAATAATACAAACATCAAATTTCGAGAGGATCCTTGGATCATAAATAAACTCGTAAATCTTGAAGAAACTTAGATGAATATCTTCCCATTTTACAAGCATGAAAATAGAGAACGGTGTGTGATTATTGGACAAATGAGAGAAGATGGTTACAAATAATTCCACCTCTAAATTATACATGCCCTCTATTCCTTTTGAATTCCTAAATAATGAACTAAAGTATTGCCACATCCATTATAGACAATGTAAGGATGGATTGATTAGGAGGGATATGGATTCGGGAATTATGAGGTTAAGTCGGGATATTTATTGAATTTTGAGCAAATTGAAGCTAATGGTTATTAGAAGAAAATATGGAATAAAAATATTATACCTAAAATTAATTTCTTCTATTGGGAAGTGGTCTAGAAGAAAATTTTGACAATGGAAAAAATAAGGAAAAAGGCATGATTCTCATTAATAGGTGTAGCCTATGCAAACTTCAAGAAGAATCTACCAATCATATTTTCCTGGAATGTACATATGTTTATCAAGGTTTTTTAGCAATTGTTGAATTTTTTTGTGCGTGCAAATGGTCCTTCTTGGGGATGTCTCTAACCTCCTGGAGCAATAGTTTTTCAATGTCCATCATGAAATCATTAAAGAAATATGGAAATGGGATCTCTCGCACACTCTCTGGGGAATTTGGGTCGAAAGAAACAACCAAATTTTTTGTAATCAGTGCTCTAGTTTTAAGAAGGTTGTTAGGAAAATTAGTCGAGAATCTAAGAGATAACATGCAAACCTTCAAAGTCCTTCCGGATTTAGAAATTACCATTCTGAATAATTTGAATATAAGCCCCACTAATTGGGATAACAACAAAGATATGGATGCGGGGAAAAAGAACGTAGATTGGAGATGTTCACGTAAGGGTAATTTAAAACTTAATTTTGTGGGTCAAACAAAACTATGGAGGGGCTTGATGGGGAGGGGGATTAATTCAAGATTATTTTGGTGTGTGCCTTTAAGCATATGTTGGGCCAATGGGTAATCATTCAAACAACTATGTTGAAGCCATTGCCATGCTATGGGTACCTTGAGTTATGTGTCACTATGAATATCAAGGCCCTGATAATTAAAGGAAATTCCCTATGTGTTGTCAATGCCCTTAAGCAATAGGGGTAATCTGATTGGAAACTCAATAACATCATCACTAAGGCTAGGATTTTGCTTGCATCATTTGAGAAGGTGGAGATTAACCATGTTTATAGAGCCAGAATAAACCTTTTGATAGATTAGCTAATTATGGCAACGAATTTCCAAAAAGGTGATATGGCAGGGATATTTAATTCTATAAAATAATATAAGAAACTTGGTTAATGATGACAAGACATCTCGTGATATGGAATGATAACCCCCTAGATTTGAATTATTGGTCCCGTGGCAAGGTGAATTATTTTTTAAAAATGGGATTTATTTCCCCTAATATAGGTTTAATCTTTCTATTTTCAGCTTGCAGTTTCATTCTTATTCGACTAAATTATGAACATATTGTTGGATTAATCATGGTTAGTGATAGAGTCCAAACCGAGCTATCAACTTATCTCCATATCAAGAGAGATGCCACTCTATGGAGGATGCTGCATAGAGGTGGGTTCTCCAATTACATCAAGAAGCTTAAATGTAACGACCCTCAAATTTCTATTGAATTTGATAATTCTTGGAATGGAGGATGTGTAAAAATGAGGGGTATGGATATTTTAGTCACTGAAGATTCTATAGCCAAAGCCACGGGTTTATCTATGGAAGGTCTCAAAATTTTTAAAGATAAAACTAGGTGAAGGCATGAAATATCCACTTTATTTGGCCTTGATGAGAGAATCCTCATGTTTGATGATGGTATTGTGAGAAGTTACCTCCCTAAGCGATGGCCAAATGTTTATCTTGTGGTCATGAAGTACCTTACCTTAGAAGGAAAATTTAGAAATATATTTTCCTACCATTTGTCTATCCTTAACTACCTGCGTAGGAATCAAGCTATGAGTTTTTCTTTCTTTCTCCTCAGATCCCTTACTTCTTCTATCAATGACTACCAAAATGAGAAAGTGGAAACTCCTTTACATCATGGGTTGATTTTTCTTATCTATTAGAAAGGTAAACCTCTGTTCCCACCCTAACTCCCCGATCACATGGAGGTGGAATCGAGACAATGAAACCCTCGTTGATCATTGATTCACATAAAAAGTGGGGAAGTAGGAAAATATGGATGGCATAGCGGTTAACATCCTCTGCAATATGAAACAATGAGATAAAGAATTTGGGGAAAGTTTTGTTAATAAGGAAAGGGACAAAAACATGGTGAATGGGAAGCTCAGATTCCTAGGGTTGAATCTACGGCACTAACAATCCTTATGGTCAATAAAAATATTATTCAAGAATTTATGGAGTGTCATAGAAAAATCAAGGTGCAAAATAAGAGAATAGGTGGGATGAATGTAGAAATTGTCATGCAGAACAAAGAATTTCCATCCTCCAGGACCAAATTTCCAAATCTGAAGCTACGAGAAGGAAAGGGAAAAATGTTCCTAGAGATAAGCAGCTTGGAGGATGATGAGATCATGGAAATGGAAGGAAATGCTCCTATTGTGAATACCCCTAAAAAGGTCACTATCTCATGGAAAGATGAACTCGGGAGTCATGGATAGGGGGCCTAGTGCAAGAACTAGAAGCAAAGCCTCCTCGAGCGAGGCTAATTGATGTAGATCCTTTTGTGGAACTTTGGTCATGGATATGTGTTAAATTTTATAAATCTTGTAGCCATGGTGTTTTATGTATTTTTGAAAAAAAATCGTTACTCTATAGACTGGTGTAGTTCATGCCTTACCCAGGGGATACACAGATGGTCAAGTTTGTTTGACCTCGTGCCCTTTGTTTCTTTTGGTGGCCTTGTTGCTATCTAGCTTCTTTTATACAAGGTTTTTTTGGGTCCCTTCAAAACCAATTTTTTTACCTTATCTAAAAAATGAAAAAAAAAGTGTATGAACCATAATTTTATTGTATATTTATAAGAATAAATTACTTATGAAAGCTCTAAAAACACATCTTATGTGAGCATTCTAATTCAAACTTCTTTGCACATTTGATATTTCTAGGTTACAAATTAAAATATGGTAAGTTTTAATTTAAAATATAATTGGGATTATGTCATATATTGTTTGAATATTTTATTTATTCATAGAAAATTAAATATAACATCCTTTATGATTTTGTAGGGTTTATATGGTATATTTTATCCTATATCATTATATTTTGATTTAGAAGTATTTTACCATCGAAAAAAACGTAAGTATTGCAAGTTTAATGTATCATAATATTTCTAGAATTTATGTACTATAATTTATTATTTTTGTATTTCTTTTAACAATATTTTACCATGAAGACCAAGATATTGTAAAGTTTCTCCTATTTTTAAATTTCACATGTTATAAAAACTCCCATATTCAAAATTTCATAGCACATCCAACCCATAAAAACACATAAATAGGATTTGTTGAATGTTGTAAGTATTTCTCTTTCATATCATTGAAATATAAGGTTGTGGGTATTTCTAAAGAGAACATGTTTATTTTGTTTCATAAGCGTGAAACATAAGCTTATGTGTGCATTTTGGATGCACACGTGTAAGTATATTACAATATGGCTGATTAGAATGTAGCTTTTGTATGTTGGACTTGTAAGGGTGTTATGTACCTTTTTGAAGGCTGATTTTTGAAGACCTTAACCCATTCTTCTCCTTGTGGGTCTAAGGAAGAAAGCAAGGGGAAGATCTGGATTATATTTTTATTGTTGTTTAGGTAGTTATTTTATTTATTATCATGTATCCTATTGGGAAGCCTAGCGCTCCAATAGAAGGACTTAAGTAGTTAGGAAATAAAATTATTTTGAGCATGTAGGCTCCAAATACCAATTAAATATTTAAAATCACTTTATCTTAAGGATCGGCCATCATTTTTGTATTGTAAAGCACTCCTTGGGTTATAAAAGGAGGTCGCTTGGCCATTATTGAATTATGTTTTGGTGAATTTTCATATCTTGGTTAAGGTTTTCTTGTGAAGCACCTTTCCTACCTTTCTCAAGGATGAAACCCCTTGATTGAGGACCTTTCTCAAGGATGAAAACCCTTGATTGAGGACCTTTATTAAGGATGAAAACCCTTGATTGAGGTATTTTACAGGATGGAAACCATTCCATAAGGATTTATGTATGCAAGCTAGTTTAGAAAGCAATAAATTATCATTTCCTTGCATGATTTATCTCTTTGGATCAATAATCTATTTATTTGAAGTGGAGTGACCTACTTGGGAGTATTATTTGGTATGTGTGATGATAATTTGGTCAATCTGAATTTATTATCTTGTTCCCCATATTTTTAAAAGCCAAGATCTTGAGTTTCGTGAATTTTGGAGGTGTTTTACTATTTTTCCAAGCTTGTTGAAGTTTGTTGGTTAAGGGTTCCAAAATTAATTATTTTCAAGCTCAATTCTGATTTCTAATAGCTGATTGTGTTTTTTGAGGGTTTCTTAATAATTTTGGCATAATATTTGAAGGGTGTTAACATGTTTTAACCCACCTTTGAGGGGTTTAACCTCTTCAAGTAAGTTGTTTCCCTAAGACGGGCCAAACTTGTAGATTGCGGGGTTGATATCAACCATCTACAAAAACTCCCTAATTTGATGTTCAAGTTTACATCTCAAATTTTGGTCATGTACCAAGTCCCCCTAAAAAGGGACATTACAAAGGGACCATGAGGAAGTGGTTATTCTAGTACCTTCCAAGTGTACCATAACTTGAGGTCTAATAATTTGTCATTAAGGTGTGATTTTTAAAAAATATTGTATGTTTATTATTTTAGTATTATGAATTAATAATTTTTATATGGTTTAATCAAATTTGAAAATGGTTACAAGGATTAGCAAATTGGTAATCACATGATTTCAACTATACACTATACAAATTGAATACTATAAAAATAAATAATAAGTATTAATAGGCATTAGATTCCATAATATTACACATATAATGAGAATTCCATTATGTTTTTATATTATTGTCTATACATATATTTTATGTCTAAATATGTCTTAGAAGTTATTATCTAATTAGAATTTTGAGGTTCAATGTAATCGTGGTTATTGATTTAACTTAAAATGAAGTAAGATGTAGAGTTCTTATTTAAATTTTGGATAAGGGTTAGAATCATGATGAATATTTAAATTAGAAATTAAACATGCAATATACACATACACACACACACACACACACACACACACACACACACACACACACACACACACACACACACACACACACACACACACACACACACACACACACACACATCAATTTGTTAAGATAGTTAAATCAAAACATGTGTTAAATATATTAAATTATGAAAGAGGGAGTAATTAGCTATTTAGATGATCTGGAAGTTGATATGGGTGTAACAAAGTGTTACATAACTAGGCATGTCCTACAATTGCTTCATCTATGTTTTTAGGAGTTCAAAATGTTATATATATATATATATATATATCAATTGGCAAAATAACTCAATTAGAACATGTGATAAATATAGTAAATTATGACAAAGGGAGTTCAATTAGCTATTTAGATGATCTAGAAGTTTATATAGGTGTAAAAATGTGACACATAAACTAGAAACACCCTATAATTGCTTCATTTGTATTTTTAGGAATGTAAAATGTATTAGAATGAAACCATCAAACTCAAATAAAACCATTAGGCATTTTCATCCCTAAGTAGAGGTTTTGTCTAGGGATGTGCTTGCAATCTATAAATTTTTGTACCCTTGCAACTAATTGAGATACCTTTTTTTAATAAGAAATATGGTATCACAAATGTGTGAAACCCTTTATAATCAACTGAAAAGACCCCAAACCCTAATCACGGGTGAAACCCATAAAAAGGTCATTTTTGGGTTAAAGTTCAATTTGTACACCGCCTACATTGGCACAACTATGAAGAGGCCTCAAACTACATGTAGTTCTCCAACTAGAGATGTAATATATGTATGGATGCAACTATATTTGATGATTAGAGCACTTGATAATGCTTAATAATGGCTTGTTTTCTTAGTGCATGAATTGATATTTATGGTCTTTGGCTTGGGAATATTCAATTTATAACCTAATTTGGAGTGCTTCAAACCTATGTAGGGGTTTATCCTAATGTGTGATGTTTCTTTAGGGAAGTTTAGTATACCTTTCAATTCCTTTTAAGAGATATGAACTTGAGAGTACTAGGATGTTGTCGGGTGAGTAAATGAGTGCATTTAACTCTCTTATATAGGGATCGTTAGGTATATTTTCATATTAAGTCCAACCCATAAGGAAAGTAACAACCCATAAAAGATATCAAATACAGAAAACAACCATAAGAAAGGATGGGTCAAAACTACTAGTTTCAAACGAAATCATTTGGCAATTTGGTCCATGAAGGGTACATAATGTCAAAAGATCTTTAAATGATAATTTTACGACTAGTAGAATGTGTTGGAGTGATATGAAATTGTATACGAGTGATTTCAAAGTGTAATGGAAAGAGGAAGTGTTTCAATATGACTAAGGATATAAAAATTAAGCTTACAATAGATGTACAAATCATGATTTAGTAATTAAGGAGAATTAACATTATCAAGTGATTAATTACCAAATTTAGGAATTTAAATTCAACACCCCTCCCCTTGATCCCATCACCACCTTCCCAATCTAGGAAATGAAAATTTTCTTTTCTGAAAGGAAAAGAATACCTTAGTGTGTAAGCACACTTTTTATTCACTCCATTATTTTCTTAGTTTCTTGAGATGATTGAGATGTTTGCAAGATCCTAAATGTGAAAACCTAGAATATAAGGGGTAGTTAATGTCCATAGAGAAGGAATTGGAATTTAGTGTTGCATTAAAATTACATTTGAACTTATGAAAATTTTGAGAAGAAAAAAGCATGAAATGAATACACGTGTTTTCCTTGTTGAAGGAGGAGTTACCTTATTTGTAACACTTGGAGAAGAAGATTGAAACTAAGACGATGGATGATTGGGTGTGATTATACCCCAATTCATAGATGTAGTTGGAAACACAAGGAAATAAAGTGCACAAATACATTAAAGGAATGATTTTCACAAGGAATATAGATGACCCTTAAAGCCTTCCTAAAGAGAGATGAAAAGTTTCATAAGGTGTCTAGCCACCCATTGAATCTTCAAAAAAGAGTGAGAGGGGAGTGTCACAAGGCATCTAATTGACCCTTAAATATTCCACACATAGAACCACACCATTATAGATGTATTTAGGTCTTAATCAAGAAACTACGTAACTTGTAGAAAGGAGTGAAGAACTCATGACCCCATTATCCATTGTAACAATGACGATGTTCCAAATTTACAAAGTTGAACATGAATGAAGAATTAACCCCTAGGAAATTCAATAATATCTTGGTGAATCATAAATGATAATAATATTTCTATTGGCTAATCTTAAGAAAAATTTCAACATGTGTGTAAATTCACTTGATATTCCATTGGATCTTTCAAAAAAATTATAATTATCTATAAAATTAAATATAACAATAAAAACAAGATATAATGACATCGCCTTCTATTCTATATGTATTCTTCTCAAAGCAACACCTTTTCTCAACTTCATCATCAAATTATTTTCTATAAATTTAAAATCACATAAAAGTAGTGCAATAGAGACACTAATAGAGAGTCATTGAAGAAGTTAAATTTTAAGGATTTTTCATGAAATATTATAAAGGGAAGAGGGGTGATGAAGAGGGAAATTGAGGGAGGAGAATTTCAAGGGTGGAAGAACTATTGGAAGGAATATAAGTGACCCGCTTATTTCTTCTAATAATTCACATAGAGACCAAATGTCATTTTTGTGAACCACACTAAGGAGAAAGGGGATACAATGCAAATATCTACGAGGCAACACACTCAAGAGATATATGAAAGTAATCCCTTTTAGTTCAATACTCTTAATGTCAACAATTACTTTTTGCAATGTTAGCCCTTTTGTTTTATGGATAGTTAGAGGCCATATTTTTGAGGGGAATTCACTTATGCTTGCCATGGAAAACTATGAAAATAGAGACATGTGGAGGGGACTTGGTATCCCATGTCAAGATGATGTAGTTATTGAATTCTACAACCATAAAATATGACAAGCTAAGTGGTTTTGTACCAATTTTATAAAAGATAGATTTTAATTCGTAAGGTGGAAAAAATAATAATTAATTATTTGTTAATATCGATTCATTTAATGTTATTATGGGAAATGAAACTACGAGAGAGAGAGAGAGAGAGAGAGAGAGAGAGAGAGAGAGAGAGAGAGAGAGAGAGAGAGAGAGAGAGAGAGAGAGAGAGAGAGAGAGAGAGAGAGAGAGAGAGAGAGAGAGAGAGAGAGAGAGAGAGAGAGAGAGAGAGAGAGAGAGAGAGAGAGAGAGAGAGAGAGAGAGAGAGAGAGAGAGAGAGAGAGAGAGAGAGAGAGAGAGAGAGAGAGAGAGAGAGAGAGAGAGAGAGAGAGAGAGAGAGAGAGAGAGAGAGAGAGAGAGAGAGAGAGAGAGAGAGAGAGAGAGAGAGAGAGAGAGAGAGAGAGAGAGAGAGAGAGAGAGAGAGAGAGAGAGAGAGAGAGAGAGAGAGAGAGAGAGAGAGAGAGAGAGAGAGAGAGAGAGAGAGAGAGAGAGAGAGAGAGAGAGAGAGAGAGAGAGAGAGAGAGAGAGAGAGAGAGAGAGAGAGAGAGAGAGAGAGAGAGAGAGAGAGAGAGAGAGAGAGAGAGAGAGAGAGAGAGAGAGAGAGAGAGAGAGAGAGAGAGAGAGAGAGAGAGAGAGAGAGAGAGAGAGAGAGAGAGAGAGAGAGAGAGAGAGAGAGAGAGAGAGAGAGAGAGAGAGAGAGAGAGAGAGAGAGAGAGAGAGAGAGAGAGAGAGAGAGAGGAATAAAACAAAATTATTCCTCAAATCATAAAAAAGACAAGATCTACTTTGGGTTTCCTTGAGAATGTGTGTGTGAATCCCTCTGAAAATGTTTGTTTGTTTAAGAAATTAAATAGATAAATGACTTTGTCATCACCTAAAAAGTTTACATCACTAATTTATTTTTCATTTGGGTTTTGTGATGATGAATTCACTCAAATGTTTGTAATTCATTAATTTAAAAATTAAAATCCTAATATTTACATTCATTAAGTTAATCATTTTGTTAATCTTAAAATCTATATTTGGGTTTCTTCATAACATTTACACTCAAGTATATATTTATTAGTTTTATGCTTATAACCTTTCCCACCACACCCTCTAGATCATCGTACACCACGCACAACCATGAATATGAATTTATTTCCAAACAAGAAGAAACATAAATCAATTCCCTACCAAAAACAAATGATTTAACAACCTTTGAAATTAAATAAGAACACTATGAATACACAAGAGGAGATTTTACTATTTTCAGCCATCACCTACAAATCTATAGGTATTTATTCATTCTTCAAGCATCACAATAACATGAAATGAAGTTTTTAGATATTTCCTTCTAACTTCATGACCAATAATATGCATTTATACACTTTTAAAAATTATAAGAATGAATTAAAATTCCATGAGGATCATTTTAAACTATGAAGGACATATACTCTGCCTCTTGCTCATACCTTACACCTATAGCAACTTATTCATTATCCTTATGTTCACAGTGACCTGAAACTTATTAATTTTAGCACCATGGTACCTAAATACCTTGTCAGTTTCATGTCAGTCTTTCAATAGAAATTTTATTAGGCTAATAACATTTCAAATCATCTCTTACCGGATTATGTCACATGCTCTACCTTTTATGTATATATGATGCAACTATACTGAATACATGTAGCAAGTTATTTTTCACAAAGAGAAACAAGTGAACTTATACAAAATTATTAACTCTAAGATCATATTCAACACACTTCCAATGCATAATGATATCTTCACCAATTCATAACCATGTTCTTAAAGCTAAGACACAACAAGAATGATGCATATGAACACCCATACTTGTAGAAACAACATACTCTACCTTTCGGCTCTAAGATCAAAATATCTCCTTTCTTCGACCCATTGATTTCAACCTCACAAAATTGATGGTGAGATTCTTCACTAATCTAAATCTCATAACATCTCTAATTATGCAAATACCAATGATATTTGAGGCTTATATAAAACTATTATGGATTAATCTCGTCTAGCATACCCGTAGATACTTAAGACAAAGTTCGAGTTCTCTGTGACATGATTTCACTATCCTTGGTCAAGAGACAAACATGTAGATATTTCTAGAAAAATATTTTTCAACTCAATAACCTAATGAAAACTTCACCACCTTATAACCTTGTGCATTAGCTCTTCAACTTCATCAAAAATGATATAAAATTATTAAACATACTGTAACTTTCATCACATATTTATCAAAATAGTTATGAAGTATATCATATAAAATATTACTTGGATTTCCAAATTAGAATGGGATAAATCATATATACCAGTATAGTATTCCTCAAAACATATTCATAACCCATTACTCTCACGAAAATTCATTTGGAATAAGTCTTTAGTAACACAAAAATGGTCTACAAGCATGTAGCAATCCAATGCATTGTTTAGATATTCTCAAGATCACATAAGGTCAAGACACAATATATTTTTTTTCCTTGTTGCAACATCTAGAATAAATTTATAGGATTCAAGTGTTCATACAAGTCATAGAGACTCGAGGATCATTATGATCTCACTATATCACCTTCTCACCTTCAACATGCTAACATATAACCAAAAAGCCTTAGGACAATGAAGAATCATTCATAACTTTTGGTACACACACATTTATGATGAAAACTCACCTATTGTAGATACCCATTTGGCTGAAATAACCCTTCCATGAACCTTGAATCCCACTTATGAAGATAACTTACCCACTTGCAAGTTCTTCCCATTAGCAATTAGGCATCTTTAGCACTAACACTGTCAACCTAAACTCTATCGATAGTCCCAAGGAAATAAACACTTTCAGTGAGTCCGAGACACTTTCTTGTTGATGTCCATACTATCTAGAATATTTGTACAAATGTTTACCCTCTGGACTCCACCATTTTCACCTTCAAAATCAACATTCCTTCTATACCACTCAATAAGCACTTTCAAAGTTCATTTAAGGTAGAGAAGCTTCTATAGTGACCAATTTTAGTTTTAAAAGATATTACTTGGTAAATATCATTGCAGAAACACCTCTTATCATCCTAAGCATAATTTGAATTGATTTGGAGTCATGAAAAATATTTTCATACCTATAATCACTTGTGTTTTCTCTTAGAAGAACCTTTAAGAACACTACACACACCTTACTCTTCATAATGGTTGATTAAATCATCATGCCTTATGACTTAACACTTATTAAAATATTATTTTCAATACATTAGAACAATTGACATCATGATATATAATTCATACACATAGGTAACCATGAATAATTTTGAATTAATTCATCTAAGATGACAGTGACACACTAATGGACAATCAAGAGGCTTTAAAAGACAATTCAAACAATAAATTTCCTATTTGGATCTTTACATAGCTTCAATCAACATAGACATCAATACATACTTGATTCAAGTGCATACAACTCATGAAAACCTTATGACACTTCTTTTGACTCAAACTTGTTACCATGAGACACCATAGACCACAGACTCAACCAACAACTTCAACCCTTGACATAGAACGAAAGAAGACATTTCATATGAATGAAATGACATAGTGAACCATGTTTAGAACCTCATCCTAACTCATACACCCTCTAAGAAAACTTAGGCTTGAAAATACACCATAGTAAAGTAAACACTGACTTGATAACATAGTTATACACCATTTGAGACACTAGGACTGAGACCTAGACAAATATAACTTGATCAACCATATGAACTCACAAGACCATGCAAAAGAACATTGAAATGACACACCTTATCATCAAGGAGGAGACACATATACTGACCAAGACAACTCCCCTCACTCCAATGCTTCATATGGAATAGTATACCTATAAGAAGCATTGTAGAGGCATATAAACATCATGAAGACCTAAAAGAAGGCCTTGAATAGGTCCTAATACCTCATAGACAAATTTTGAAATCCTTATTATCTCTTATGATATGAACTATATGTTATAAATTTCCTTCCATCATCACCAACTATTGATGAATTACCATGATCTCTTCTTGGTTCCCATACTCTTCCTTGATTGTTGTTATGCATTCTAGGCCTTTGAAAGCTACCTCTTTACACTCTATAACCTTAAGGCCTCTAATTGTTTCTTGAGTATCCATGGAAGTAGACCCTTGCCACATGACCAACCTCATTACAGTTGTAACATGCCATTTAATTCTTCCTCTTGTTACCTTCATCTTGATTAGGTGGATCATACAAGCAAAATATAGCAACATGACCTTGTTCTTTGTAATTGTAGCACACCACACTCTTAGAAAACTAACTTATATTTTCCCTCCATGGATGATACTCAATAGAGGAATTTCTACACTTGTTTTCTCTATGACCAAAGCCATTCCAAGTAAATAAATTTCCATTGAAAGATATCTGATACCTTGAAGCATTAGGATGCCTAATTGGCCTTGATTTCACATTATCTCGTAATGAGAGCCACCTTCTTCTCTTACTCGATGTTATCATCACCTACTTCCTTGCTTAGAACCATGCCTTCTTGCTTCACTTCCTTGCCTTTAGATTCCTCTTTGAAGCCCAAACTAACTCTATCACCTTCTAATTTTTGTTTTCTAAGTAGATCATCTAGATCATTGGCACTTTTCTCAAACTTCGAAAGGACATAGTCTTATTTCTAACATCTAGTAGCTCAGCCCTTAGGAACTCTATATCTTCTTAAAATTTTGAACACACACTTTATTTATCTTGAAAACTTGAAACAAGATACTTTACCTTTTCTTCTAACAATATAATTGACTCATTTTCTTGCTTGAATCATCCTTTTACTTCTCTTTTAGCTTGTGAATTTTATTTTCATAATCATTGACTTGCAAACTCAACTTCTTGTTCTCTTTTTTAGTATGCTTTATTTCTCTTTGAATTCCTTTAAGATCATCTTTTCCTTCCACTTCATCTCCATTATAATAGTTGCAATAATTTTATATGAAATATCCTAACAACGAAGAGCGTCACTAGAAGACCTTTTTACATCATTATTCATGAACAATACCTCACTTCCTATATCCTCATGATCTAATTCAGATTTAAAATCTGAAACACCACTACTAGCATCAGATAATTCACCATCTTCATTTGTATAAAAATTCTTTTGTCCATCTTCTTATAGTTAAACTTTTTAAAGTTCTTCTTACCTTTACCAAACTTGTAATTCTTTTTGTGATTAGCTTCATGATCTTCCTTTTCATGCCTATGAGGACACTTAGTAGAAAAATGACCTACTTCACCACAATTGAAACACTTGAATGGAAGTTTACCTCTATACTTACCAGATCCAAGCTTCAACCTTCTAGCCATCATGGAAAAGAGATCTTCATCTTCAATTTCAAGAGTACCATCATCATCCTTCACCTTCTTGCTTTTAGCCTTCATTTCAGTTTTGAAGGTGAAAGAGGGATGCATGAGAACCGATGTCAAAAAGTAATGCACCACAACGAAGTTACACTCCAATGGTAACATCAAGCCAACACAATATGCAAGATTCGAATCAATGGAAAGAAGATTGCAAGTAAGAATAATAGGTCTGCTCATTCTCATAGATCAAAAAGAGGAAGTACAAATAGGGGTGTTATGTAACCCCCATTCCTAAACAAGGAAACAGAATCAATGACGCTACTGACGCATATGACGTGATTTATGTATATGACACCACTAAAGGTGGAGTTACAATTCCAAATAAGGAATGTAACTCCTATGACGCACTGACGAAAATGACAATGACAGATTCTATGACAAAATCTACCACTTTTCATTTGACTTCCTAAGACCTATGACTCTCACAAGACGAGATGACTCACTAGGTGATGTGGACAATGACTAGACATGTCACACACACCAACACCCCCCTTCATTGAAGTTGAGGAAGAGGTAAAGGTAAGCTAAAATAGAAAAAGAAGACTCCCTTAGAAAACTAAGAAAGATGTGTCAATGGGCCCCGACAACTAAATGCCCGATAAGGTGCGCATATACAAATAACATATTTTTGGAAAGAAGAAGAGGAGAAGAGGAAAAAGGAGAGATATCTAGTTCCTCTGAAAGATGATTTCGGTGGACTCCTAATGAATCTGAAGGGACCAAAGGTCTATGATCAGAAGGAGGAGGAACATGGAGAGTGCCTGAAGGTGGCCCAATATGGGATGGAGATAATATATCAAGAGAAGCGGTGACAATCCTGTCAATCTCCATAAGGTGGGAGTCCACAAATATAGATATATCATCAAGAGAGTTGAGTTGTGATGAAGGAGAGCCCTGAAGGGGCAAAGCAACCTACTGCGGTGGAGAGTCAGTGGAAGCTGGTGTGATGGCAACTCTGATCTCTGAAGAGGCAGTAGGTGGAAGAAGATGCTACACTGTGATGTTGGTATCCTTGAGCATATCATCCAAGTTTGAGTCAAGGAAATCAATGTCTTATTGTGGAGGATTATAAGAACCCTTTGAAGAAGCAATCTTGAAGTCTCTGGAAGTAACAGGGGATGGCAGAATCTCTAGGCTAGAATCAATGGAATCAGTAGATGCTCGTGAAGGGGAAAACCTAAGATCCAAGGTAGCATGGTGTGCAGGTGAGAATTCAACTAAAGAGTCCTGTGGAGGAGAGTCACTAGAAACTATGATAGGAGCAATACTAAGTTACAAGGAGCATGCACGAAATATGTGTGGGTGGCCCTTCATAAGAAAAATTATCGGTGAACTCACTTTCCTCCATGGATGCAAGATCATCAGAAGATCCATAACCAGATGAAGGAGGATCAAAATCTCCATGAAAAATATGAATGAAAATCTAAGCTCGTGAGTCGACTCGATGAATTCTAATCGACATTGAAGGTCCTCCGGTATAGTAAGACAAATAATCCCGTATGCCATATCATTCTTGTTTAATCAATTTTGGTGATGAATGTGGTCAATAGGTTCAGGTGCCAACCCAAGAAGATGTGGTAACAAATTGTACATAATACAATGATTGAGTATCCCATTCTTCCATTGTAGGTAGTTTCCTGGTCCTAATTGAACAATGCATCGATGAAATTCAATGTCCATGATGAGAGGAGCCTCAAAGGAACACAAGTTTAACCCCCCCTTTTGTGGCACTTTATAGTTTAGTGCGTTGATTACAACCAGATGCGACTGTGTGTCGAGAACTAGTTTGTCACTCACCTTGCAATCAACGTAATAACACACAATGGTGGAGACAACAATCAAGGTTTGTTGGGCACAACAGATCGACACCACAAGCAAGCACAAGAATGAGAGAAAACAAGAAGGGGAAGAGAAAGCCTTGTGAGAAATAGCGTCTCACATCACACGAAAGAATCCTTTGCTTTGTAAGACTTTGTGAGACGCGCTCACAAGTCGTAAAGAAAACAGGATAGAACAAAGCTCAAGAAAAAATGATTTGAATTAAGCAATACAAAGGCACCCCCCAGAATGCGACACTTTATAAAATAGTGCGTTTACAAAAATGATAATTCCATCAACTAGAGTGTGGAAAAACATGTAACTTTGACTAAAGAAGTGCTCAAAACCAAGCAACGAGTCAAAAGTTATAGCAAAAAATAATTCCCTAACTGATGGAAAAATGCTAATAAGCCTACAAATGGATTAAAAAGTGCCCTAAACACATGCAAAGGGTGTCGTATGTATGCTCGTTGGAAATGGAAATTAATTTGAGATAGGGTTTGTTTTAATTGCGAGGGGGGATTAGCCTCCTGCCAACCCTGAACCTCACCCCCCGTCTTTGACACTCGAAGGAAGGTTTAATTAAACAAGCAAAAAAATACCCAAATGTTAAAATGCCACTAAAATAAATATTTTAAAACCTTTTAAACATTAAAAGGTGAGATTAAGTTTACCAATAATGAACCCTAATGGGTGGATAAGCTATAAGCTAGTGTTGACTGAGCTGTTGAAGTTGAGAAGCCCACGTGGAAGTGAGAAACTACCAAAAAAAGGTCTGCTGCCAAGAGATGTAACAAATGGAGCTAATGTAAACAATGTTTTGGAAGCCACATGGATATGTGGAAGTGGTAGAGTTGGTGGAGCACATCCTATGTGTGTAGGGGTGAGAGACCAGGTCGGGCGTAGAAACCAACCTAAAATGAGATAGAAAAATGTTTAGGTAAAATGGGTAGAAAAATGTTTTCCAATGCAAAAGGAATGGCCAAACATAGGAGAAACCACCGAGGAGAGCTTAGAACAACATCTAAAATGCCAGAGTAGAAGAAAAAGGTTGAGTAAGTCCCACGCACCAAGGGGAAGCACAAGAAAACTGTTGCAAGTCTGTGGGAACCTCCAAAAAAAATGAAGTGGAATCGGCTGGTGGCACAAGGAGAGTAGGTTGTGTCACGTTCCAAAGAGAGAAAAAATGGCAGGTTTTAACATTATCTAAGGATACACTAGAGAAAACATGAAAGTAGCTCAAAGCGTAGACTCCACATCCAAGCACAAGTGATACAAGGAGCACTGTGGTCGAGAATCAAGCCACAATGTAAAAAAATGAGAATCAAGTCACCGAAAGATTGAATTAGGCACGACGAGCAATAAAAATGAGCCTCCGGATAAAAAAAAAAATGTGCATGAGTAGTGAGTTCACTAATGTAAATGAGTTAACAACAATGAACCACTGGTTATGCAAAAATGGATCTGCTGGCCTCCTACGGAATATAGCCTTAACGGTAATAGTCCTACTGAAAAAAAAGACACACATGCAAGTCGGAGCACCCAAATAACCTAAACACACGAACCGAGAAGGAACCACGGGTCCACGCCAAGGAAAACCAACAAAATACCTCAAACTTGCAACTGCTGAAACCTCAATACGAGGTGAGCAATACAATTCCAAAATGATAATCGAAAAAACTTGCACATGAGGAAATGAGAAGAAACTAGAAGTAATAAACAACTGAGAAATGAAGAGTGCACGTTTACCAAAACTAGCTTTGATACCATGAAAGAGGGATGCACGAGAACCGATGTCGATAATCAATGAACCCCAGTGAAGTTGCACTCCAATGGTAACATCTAGCCAACACAATACGCAAGATTCGAATCAATGGAAAGAAGATTGCAAGTAAGAATAATAGGTCTATTCATTCTTATAGATCGAAAAGAGGAAGTACAAATAGGGGTGCTGTGTAACCCCATGCCTAAACAAGGAAACATAATCAATCATGCCACCGACGCATATGACGTGGTAGACGCATATTATGCCACTAAAGGAGGAGTTACAATTCCAAATAAGGAATGTAACTCCTATGACACATCGAGCACGCAAATGACAATGTGATTCTCTCGATAGAATCTACCACTTGTCATTTGACTTCCTAAGACCTATGAATCTCACAAGGTGAGATGACTCACCAGTGATGTGGATGATGACTAGACATGTCACATACACCACAGAAGGCAATCTCTCTCTTGGCTAGTTTAGAATCATCTATTCTCATCTCATAAGTAGTAAAAGTACCATGTAACTCATCCATCTTCAAAGTAGTTAGATCCTTTGCCTCTTCTATAACAAATAATTTGGAGTCAAACTTAGGAGTTAGTGACCTCAAAACCTTTTGAAAAATAACTTCTTCTTTCACATCTTCACCTAACCCTTTCATACTATTGACCAATTTTTCAACTCTAAGAAGATATGCAACAATAGACTCATCATTATTCATCTTGAGACTCTCAAACTAATTTCTAAAATTTTGAAGCTTAGAAATTCTTACCTTTGAGTCACCTTCATAAAAACTTGTAGTTTCTCCCATGCCTCTTTTTCGAATTTTAGTGCATTACCTTTCCCATCTCAGATTCACCAAGACCACAAATGATGACACTAAAATCACTTGAGTTATTACTACATGCCTTTTTTTTGCATCGTAGTTGGAGTAGTGATTTGGAAGAGTATATCCATTCTCCACATATTCCCAAACATAAAAACCTAGAGCCATGATATAGGTCTTCATCCTCAAGCTCCAAAAAGTATAATTCACACCATTAAAAAAAGTTTCCTTGTTAGTAGATGAACCACTCATTATTTATGTGCTTCAAGGATATCATTAAAATTGATAAAAATTCTCCAAAAGGACCTACTCGATACCAATTATTAGAAGCAAAATGGAATGAGAGGGGGGTGAATCGAAACTTTAAAAATTAAATCAGATTTCCATTTTTCTCATTAAAAACACAAGATCACTTAACCATCCATTAGTGTGTGCAACCATCAAATATCACATATGAAATGAAAATTGAACAAGAGAAACAACACAAGACACAATATATAAGTGGGAAAAACTCAAGGGGAAGAAAAACCAATGAAATACAATCTTTATATTGATATGTTTAAAATTTAGTCAGGCACCAACACCAAAAGGAGCACCAACCCTAGTTTAGTAGAGCTACAATCCTACAATGAGCATCAACCCCTAGTTTTGTGAAGCACCAACTCCACAAGGAGGATAAAACCCCTAATATGATCAAGAACCCACTCAACCACCTTATGAAGAAGATATATTATGTATTATTTCTTCCATAATTGACAAAGATCACACATTTAACTCACAACATCTTCAAACCCTAGGTATTTAATCTCTCAAAACATATCTCTTTCTTCACTTCTCAAAGCTTCAAACTATTGTGAAAATTCTTTATGTACTTCTTCAACATATCACACACTTTATCAGATATAAAATCATGCTCATGCACCTGCAAAACTCTCACACCTAGGTCACACTTCTTGCATACACACCACTCACTCACAAAAGCACCCAAAACTATGCTTTTATAAGATTCTTCTTGATTAAAATTAAAAATAAAAATTTTCCCTCCTTTTTCTCAACCAATGTATCTTAAAAACATCCCATATACTTTTCATAACAGCTACAAGTGACCCAAGTAGGTCAGCCTAGCCAAAAACAACTTTCCATGCACCAAAAGGACTCAAATCCCCATCATTGGAATGAGAAAAATATCCTAACACCAAAAATATTTTATTAAAGCTCTAAAAAATCAATAAAAATTTTAAAATGAAATTTAAAAATCATCCATGATCACAATTATCATGAACCAATCAAATTACTTTGTTTAATGGGCCCAACGACTCATTACCCTTACCAAACAACTGTATTTCAACAACTTGAATCTACCTTTGGGCCTCAAGACTCCTCAATATGAAATCAACCATGGAATGTGAACACTCTATGGAATTTATGACTTGTAAATAGCTTATTTCAAATCTATAACTCATTAAACATCCACAGGTTCAAACCACAACTATTGTTGCCTTCAAGAAATCAAGCTGCCTAAAAGTTATTTTTCAAAATTCAGCTGATTAAAGCATTTTATGTCACTTTAAAGACCTCCAAGGGGATTAAATAGGTGAAATATTGACTCCTATTCACTTTACAGGTGAAATAAATCATCCACCAATCCATTTCATGCACTATCCAACTCAATATTTTAGCAAAAGTAGTTTTGTCCTCAAAAAGCCAAAAATATTCTTGTCCACAAAATAACTTGGAAACCATATCAAAACTCATAATCATAAGAAAAAAATTATAGTATGGAAATATTTATTAATTATATTTCCAACACAACTTGAATCACCTCCTAACTCCATCTGTAGCTCCCGTAATGTCTATTTTATCAAGACCGCTTCTATCTCGCCCCAAAACCATCCTTTGACCAATCAACCTAAATGAAGAATACTTGACCATTTAACTGCATCACCATGACCTAAAACATCTTTTGAAATCAATAAAAACTCACATACATCACACAATGGTAATTTATTTTTCAAATCCTTGAGACAACCTTATGTCAAACCTTCTTTAGAAAGCGGCTTGTTTGAGTGGGGTACAATCATCACCATAAGATGTATCACACATTTATGGAAATATGAAGGATTAATATAAATTTTAAAATCATCATAAAATAACTATCAATAAAAATTTCCACTTAGGAAGTAAATCTCTCAAACCACTTTCAAGTTAGGTTTCAAACACATAATGAGTTGTTTACCTTCTTAACATTCATTCATAAAAACATGATGATGAAATGAACTCATTATTTTTGTGAAAAATTCTAGAATAAATTTAGAAACATCCATGAAAGCCACAATGTCCCATGAAAATCACACAATTCAGGTTGAGCATCAAAATTTCCAATTCGAGTTAGAAATAGCCTTGTTCTTGACCCTGTTTCACCAAAACTAACATAACATGAAAACATATCATCATGGAAACCTAATTTTTTTCCACAACATCATGACACACCCTAATAAAATCTAAAATAATTATAATTTCATAGACAAATCTTAATATTTCCACCACTTTGGGACTTGCATAGATAGCACTTAGGTTTTGCAACCTTTGTAAAGGCTAGGGTCAACTGAAACAACCTCATAACACATCATGAAAACAATCCAAAAGGTCCTAACATACTTGATACATCATGATACAATTGAAATGCATCCATGAGATCATATAGCTCCATATCTCAACCTCATGAAATCTAACAACCTTACTTGCTCTAAATGAGTACCTACAACATGGTCACCAACATGTATTTGTACCCTGAAACTCATGTGAGTGCCCAAGCACTCATAAAATATGATCTACATCATGTAAAAATTATTATAAAGCTACCAAGAATCTCCGACCTCCATGCACTATCACCTAGGCTAGCTAGGTCACTTGAATAGGCTTGCAAGAACAAGTAATCTTCATTGAAATACCTGATATCATTATGAACACATCTAAATCATCATGAACTCATCATCCTCAACATGCTATGACCCTACTCCATCATATACTTTGTCTTTAATGAGTTTTTACATCAATGAAAACACCTATACAACACGATGCCAACATGAAATACATCTTTTCACAACCAAATTTGAATGCAAGACAACGTAGGTGGATGGAATTTTCATCATAGTATGATTTTGATATAAATTACATTAAGGGGAAGTAAAACCATGTAGTAAATTCCTTAATCCATAGGAATCATATTTCTACTATTGTTACTTTAAGAACCCAGTTTAAAGATGAAGTTAGAGAACAACTTCAGTCTGATCCTTACTATCAACAAGTTAAAACAACACTAGTAAACAATCCTAGTGATAAGAGGTATGATGGTTTTAAATTTGAACACGATGGAATTATGCGTTATTTCAACAGAGTATATGTGCCTTTGGGAAATGAATTAAGAACTAAAGTACTTAAGGAATTTCATGATGCACCTTATTTAGGTCATTCGGGGGTAACAAAATTGTTGGCTGACATAAAAAGACAATATTTCGGAAGGGAATGAAAAACAATGTAAAACATTATGTAGCTCACTACTTAAAATACTAAAGGGTTAAAGCAGAACATTTACATCCCATGGGACTATTGTACCTACATAATGTACCTTAGTATAAATGACAAGTAATTAGCATGGATTTCATCCAAGGACTACCCTTGTCCAAAAATAAACATGATGTAATTCTAGTTATGGTGGATAAGCTCATGAAAGTGGCACATTTTATACCTGGGAATCTGAAAGATGATTCACCAAGATTGGCAAGAATATTTTTTCAAGTAAATATTTATATTTCACGGAATATTGTAGTTGATCATATTAGATAGAGATCCTAGGATGAATTTCATTTTTGGCAGATGCTAATGTAGGAGCATCAACTCCCTAGCTTGTAAATAGGGTAATAATCTCAATTTTGTCTTTCTAGTGTGTCTATAGGTTCTTGAAGTCATATGTGATCATCTAGTAAGTTTGATTTTGGGATGAGCCTTTAAAAATTTGAATATTTTACTTTCCCTCCAAAAGTACAAGGTGGGTCTTAGGAATCATTTTTGGTTAGTTTAATGGAATATTGAAGCTTACAAACATGTAAGAAGATGAAATGAGGTATAAAAAGTTGTCTTAGGTCCTTATAGCATATAGGAATCATAAAGTGAGTCAAGAAGTCTAAAAGTTGGTATTTGAACTAAGAAACTTGGTGCTAAACTAAGGTCATCCATACGGCCAATGAATTAGGAGGGTGTATTTGGTTAGGCACAGATGGGAAACACATAAATTTGAAAAATGTAACTAATTGGCTCATTCCCATTCGAATGGAAATCAAAAAAGGCTTCAAGAAAGGAGAAAAATAATGTTTTTGTGAATGCATTTGGTGACTTTGTAATTATTTGAATATATTTTTAATTATTGAATGTTCATAGAGATTTCGTAGATAAGAAGCTATAACTATATTCATGCAGGTATTTTTATCAAAGTATTATTTGAATAATAGTGTGTATGTGCATTTGTGTATATGAGACCAAAATAGGGATTTCGGTGTGTAAGTAAACTATAAGAAGGATTTATTGATGTATTTTTGAATGATTCATAATTGAGAATATCCATTGAAGGATTTAATGATGTATTTGGAGTGATTCATATTTGAGAGTATCTATTGAAGGCTACAAATTGATCTATGATAGGAATTTCGTCAATTTTCTAGTAGACATATGGAAGGCAAGGTATTTTGACTATAGCAAGGTATGTGATAGATTTTGGGTATTATATGTTTGTAAATTATCTCTTTAAAACCTTGGGTATGTGATTTTGATTCAAGAAGCTAACCGTCAGTTGATATATCGGTGCATGCATGAGCACCTTTAAGAAAATAGCAAAACTATGATTGTACCTAAACTAAGACTATATACCGAGATCATAAGGTGATAAAAATATTGTGAAGACATTAACAAAGTGGTGTGGTTAATAAGAGATATATTACATGAAATGTTAGTGGGAAGAGTGTCAACTTAGGTGTATGGTTACATTACTCTATTGTAAGGAGATAAGACCTATAGAAACTGTGAATGTGAATCCTTATAAACCTGAGATAGTGGGAAAATGGAGAAAAAGGAGTCTTAACTTGTCTTTCAAGTTTCAATGTTAAAATACAAATGTATATAGGGTTAATATTGATCTATAGACCAAATTTTGGATTTTGAGATAATGTTTGGAGAAGGGTATACTAAAATCTTGTTTTTCGGGCAAGATCTTGTGATGCCTAGGTAGGGTTTCAAATCAATAAGCCCTAGAACCTCAAATAATTGGAATTTAATTCTGGGACTTGTAAGATATCATCTTAAAAACCCTAAGAATAGATTATAAATAATTTTTGATAGGTTTTTGGTTAACTTTGGGTATCTTTTTGATAATTGGAGAAAGAACAAAGAAGAAGTAGTCCTGGACCTAACAAGAAGGCCATAATTACAAAGGAATTATAAGCTAAAAGAGGATTTAGACTCTAAAATTTTAGGGACACCTAATAATAATTAAAGGGTTCTTAAAATTACTGCCTTCTAGTTTTTAGTCTTCCTATAAAATATTCTATGCGTGATGATCCAGGTAAGCAAACCTAGTGAGGTTTTTGAGCAAGAATGCAAAATGAGGGAGAGAGAAACTTAAAGAAAGAGTAGGGGTCTTGAAATTTGGTGTACACCTTGAGGATACTGAAGAGTGATTAATGGTGGTAGTATTTAATTGTGGGTGCCTTTAGTTTTCTTTCACCATGGTTGATCCAAATGCATTGTATTGAGAGGCTAATTGGAAAATTTGGGAAAATAGTAAAAGACTGAATTCTTGATTCTTTCCCATAATTTTTGGATGAATTAGTGTTGCCTATAGTGCATGAATAGGGTGAAAGTTAACAGTATGTGGAATAATGCTAAAAAAATCCAAGGTTGATTGTTGGAATGAAGGCTAATTGGAGGGAGATGAAGGAAAAAGATGTGAAAACTAAGGACAAGTACATGACTCAATAGTAGACTAGTAGATGAAATATCATCACTCTTAGAGTAAGAGGAATTACATGATGAAGTAATAGAACCTTCAAATAGGTAATTAGTCCAATTCTTGCATTTACAATTCAGGTTAAGTAAATTATGAACCCTGTATGACCTTTCATATATAGAGTAAGGTTAATTTTGATGGTGTAAGCCTTATGTTAGTTAATTTTAAGGTTGTTATTTCTAAAGAATACATAATTAGTGGTATCAAATCTTGTAATATAAGTTAATAAGTTTGTATGAAATTATTTCTTGAAGCTAACAAGTTGAATTGCAAGTGTTGATGAAGGATATGTAGGACAAGAGCATGAAAAGCCAAGGTGAGATTTATGAATTAGCTAATGAGCATGGTTATGTGGTGCCCAAGTGGATCAACAAGATGAATGAAGAGAAACTCAAAAACAAGGATAAGATAACTAAAGAAGAAAGGTTGAAGGAGGATATGGAAGAAGGTAATGAGGAGCTATTGAAGGATAATGTTGACCTTGATTAGTCAAAAAAAAAATAAAAGGAAGAAAGAGAGAAGCAGAAAAGAAGAGAGATGGAGAGGAAAAGAGAGAAGTGGATGGAGGAAGAAATAAGTGCACTTAAGAGAGATGTGGAACAAGTATCCATGTTGATGAAACAATGGATGGAATCACAAATCCAAGAAAGAGGGATTGTGATGACTAAAAGAGTCAAGTGGCCCATTAAGCTACTCATAAAAAGAAAAAAAAGGATGCAGCTGAGAAGGTGGATAAAAGAGGAAGAAAGAAGGATAAGAAGAATGAGAAGAAAAAAATAAGTTAAGAAAGTTATCCTAAAAGAGGATAAGGAAAATGAAGAAGAAGTTATAGAGATATTTTTGGCATCTCTTAGAGAGAGTGAAGAAGAGAAGAGTTTGAGTAAAGAAGAAGAAGAGCTCACTGAAAGAGATACTCAAGGGGATAGAGAGCCTCCCATTTTTAAATCTGAATTTTTCTTTGAGTGTGTGACTACAGGTACATCAAGAGAAGAAAGAGAGGCAAGAAAATATTCCTTAAATGAAGAACTAAAGAGCATGAGTGAAGATAAGATAGAAGAAGAAATATGTGAGTCATTTAAAGATCAATTTGAATCAAATAAAGGTAACAATGTAAAGCAGGGGAAATAGTGAAGAGATCATGGAAAACTCTCACAGTCATGTGGAGTTGGCTTAGTGGAGAGGATGAGATGAAAGTTAAGATGAATGCTAGAGGAAGCTTGGAACCTAAAGAAGACATTGTAAGCATAAACCAAGAGATGGAGATAAAGAGTGAAGAAGAGCATGATATGGATGAACTAGAGAAAGTGGATGATGAACCAAAAGAAAAGAAGCATGAAGGATAAAATTTAATCCAAGAAGAGAAGAAGCATCATCATATTCAAGAAGAATTCATGATGATGATGGAAGAAATAAATGAAGAAGAATATGGAGCAACATACTTCATCTATGAAGAACCAAGACAAGATAAAGATCAAGCAAAACACACAAATAAGGATAAAGAAGATGAACCAGCTAAATATGAAAACTACATCAAGATGAAGATGAGGAAGAATAGGAATTGGAAAAATAATAAAAATAACAAACTATGAGGACTACTCTTTTCCTACCTCTGGAGTATGATGTAGGAGCATCAACTCCCTAGCTTGTAAATAGGGTAATAATCTCAATTTTGGCTTGCTAGTGTGCCTATAGGTTCTTGAAGTCATATGTGATCTTCTAGTAATTTTTATTTTGGGATGAGAATTTGAAAATTTTAACATTTTTCTTTCCTCCAAACGTAAAACGTGGGTCTTAGTTGTAATTTTTGGTTGATTTAATTTAATCTTGAAGCTTATAAACATGTAAGAAGTTGAAATGAGGTATAAGAAGCTGTCTTAGGTCCTTATAGCATATATGAATCATAAAGTGAGTCAATAATTATAAAATTTGGTATTTGAACTAAATAAATTGGTGATAGAATAAGTTCATCCTATTTTCATGCAAATGTGCAACAAGAAAATTTCTAATTTTCAAGCATGACAATGATACCCCTGTGTCAAAATTCTCATATTTTTCCTTTGTAAGACAACCTGGTCTACTCATCCTTAACACTAAGCCTTACTCAATCCATCTAAAGGTCCTTAATTATTTTTCCATATAATCCCTAGGTGATTTAGGAAAGAAAAGTCAGCTCCCTAGGTGATTTTAGGAGTTCTTGAAGAATGCCAATTTTGGGTAGTTTTAGGAAGGGCTACCACTAGCCTTCCCGAGACTAATGCACCCCGAAGTGGAACGAAGGAGAAAAATTAAACATGGAGATGAAATAAAGGTATAATAACATCAAGGAAAATATTTTGGAATATTTAGGGAAGATTTGGAAGTTTTGGAGCAGGTTCATCAGAAACGGGTTCTCAGGCCTAGGCAACACATAGTGTTAAAAAGCACCTGAGCTTTGAGAAGCAATTTTGGGAGTTCTATAAGGATTTAGGAGATAAAAAAGATATCAATGGAAAGGTGATTAAGAGAAATTTAAGATGGTGGAATCATATTTTTCACAACACCTAGGCGAAATATGTTTATATCTAGTTTTTCTCATGCTCAGTCATGGAGCCAGAACAAAAATCTAATTTTTAGGGCACAAATGGAGGAATAAATAGATGATACCCCAACCATTAGATTTAGAAGGAAATTTTTGGTCAAATTAATATAATATTTAAAACCTTTAAACTCATCCAGAGCTCAAGATATCATTGTTGCAAGTTGGCCTCAAGGTAAGCTCTCGTACTTAGCCAAATTTTGAAGTGGACATGTGTTAGCTCCAGGAGCCGAGACACATTTTGATGTCACTTTAATCCATTTAGAAAAGGAAAATGAGGGACATGAAAATGCAACCATCACATTTTAGCCCTTTGATCACCATAGGACCCTCCGCCTCACCAGTTCAGCCCGAGGAGCTTGCCGGAGCCTATCCTCACAGTGCATGGATGATCGCCAAGTGTCACAACCTGATGTGATGTGAAAATTGATGTCCCTTTCATCTCTTTAGGTGATAAAAACTTCTCCTATCCCCTTGTGTCCCCCAAGTCATTAATGTGACCTTCTGCAATGTAAAATTTAGCCCCCAGGAGCTAGTTGGAGTCCTCTCTCTTAGTGCATGAATGATCACCAAGTGTCGCAACCTGGCGCAATGTGAAAATTGATGTCCCTTTCATACATTTAGCTAAGGGGAAAAAGGGGACACAAAAATGTGCCCAACCCCATGCCTTCATGATTTTTGGATGAAAGCACAACACTTAGCCATTTTTGTGCTTGCTTCTTCCCAAAGACACCTCCATACCCTGCCAGCATGTTGCCAAATTTTTCCAGAGCTTCTTGCCACCATTGCTGCACTCATCCAGCTCTGAAAATTCCTTCACATGGTAATAATATAGATATATCAGAGGAAAAAATGACCAAAGAAGTAGAGAATAGAAGATAAAAATGAAGAAATTTTTCCTGAAAACCCTTGTAGTCAAAAACAAAGAAATGCTCATTTCTCTCAATCTAGAGCACAAATCGAGACAATGGAATTGAGCTAAAAACTTGCACACGGACTCCAAATAAAAAACCTATCGCAATGTGGTTTATTTCATCATGATTAGAGGAAAAAATAGACCTAAATTTTTTTGAAGCTCCATTAATGGCCACCATGGAGGCTCCCCGCCTCAAGTCACTACTAGGTGAGTTTTTCATTTTTTATTTTCAAACATTTTGTTGGGAAAATCAAGTGAAATTTTGAGGACGAGATCGTGACGATGATATGAGTCCGAAAAAATATGTTTCATCACAATCTGAGCAATCGGAGACCCACTTTCTAAAAATAGTAAGTTTTCGACAAATTTTTACTACTTTTTGTTAGTCTTCATCGAAGTAGTGGCGATGAAGACAATGTGCATCGAAGATGATCATGAGGTCGAATGATTGTTCAAACCAAGAAACAGTGAAAATGAAAAACTTACTAAAATAAGTAAGCCCCCTATATGAGTGATTAATAAAATAATAAGTCACCCCAAGATGTGGCTGAGGCAAAGGTAGTGTGTGCAAGAATAAATAAAGAAGCTAACCTCATCAAGATGATCTAGAAAGGCATAAATAACCATTTACTAAATATAGTAAGTATCTCATCCTGGGTACTTGCTTAAAACAAGTAAGTCGCATTCTAGAGGAATTTTTGGCAAAATAAGATGTAGGGGATAATCATTTAGGTTAATATCACCATTTGGGGTCTAGAGAGGAAAACTCGACACTTACCAAATATAGTAAGTTTCCCTTTCCAAATATAGTAAGTGTCAAGGAAACATGAATTTCAAGTGCATAGGTTGGTCTAGTTTCTCAGGTGTGATCAATCATGAAGAGATGGTGGTTTTTCATGGTTTGGAATGATCATCTCATATTACAGAACAAGAAATCCATCATGGTCTCAATGATGTACTCATCACTTATGCAAAGCATATATATCATTCCAGAGGAAAGTGAAACATAGTAGTGTCACATAGAATCATCATGCGAGCATGGTCTATGGATCATATTGAATTTACTTTGGGCAAGTATCGAACAATGTTTTTAAACAATTATTTGATGGTCCAAGGGGTATGTGCTTCATAGAGTTTGTGGTCATCAATGGATGGCACAAATTATCCAAAGTTATTCAAGGGAGAAATCTTCATGAGCGTGGAGGATTACCAATGTCAGAAATCTTCACTCAAAATTCACAAATACATCAAGGAATTCAAGTAGTTCATCATGAGGAGTGATTTCCCTTCCCTCCTTCTCTCTTTCCCTCTCTTATTTCTCTCTCTATTCTAATTCTTCATTTGGCCTCATCATTTTCCTTTGTCTTATTCACTTAAGTGATTTATTTTAATATTGTAAATTTATTTTCTCAAATTATAAGAGAAATACTCAATTGATGGAAAATAAAAAGTCACAAGTGGAATATGAAACATGAAGAGTCATATGAGGGAGGTGAAGGGTCAAGTTTAAAGTGTATAAATTGGGATGACTTCTCCATTCCAAGGGATTCAAATTTTGAATTTTTGCATAACTTCTACTCTGGTAGCATTGTGAATTGGAGTAGCTTGATTGAAGCTTTGTATTCATCACTACACATGAAATAAAGCTACAATTTCTTCCACTTCTCCCCCTCTTGCATATGTTTCCTCTTTTCCCATACTATGCACAACTTTTCTGAAATACTAATTAAGGAAAAAGTTTCTATTTTCTCAGATGTATGAATGTGTGCATCTTTGTATGCATGGTTTCCTCTCATCATTAGTGTTGAAGCATTGTTGTTTTCTTCCTACAAATATGTGTGATGGTAACTTCTAGTTAATGATTATAGGAATCTTATTTTCTACCTACAACGTTAATCCCTATTTTCTTGCTTCTCACTCCCTTTTCCCCCTTCAAGAAAGTTTCATCTCTTGCAAGAAATTGCAAGCCTTGCCGCAGGATCAGTGGAGTGTTCCTGTTGGATCCCCAACCTTTTGGCCACCCAAAAAGTTTATTTCACCCACATAATAACACAGAGCTACACCATTCAAGCATAGGGATTTAGAATCCCAGAGCATTGGCAAGAAATCCAAAAATTTTTTTCCACTTGATAAATTTTCTTTCCAACACATCCATGTGGCCAATGAATTATGAGTGTGTATTTAGTTAGGCACGAGATGGAAAGCATATAAATTTTAAAAATGTAACTTATTGGCTCATTCCCATTTGAATGGAAATCGGGAAAGGCTTTAAGAAAGGAGAAAAACAATGTTTTTGTGAATATATTTGGTGACTCTATAACTGTTTGAATATATTTTTGATCATTGAATGTTCATAGTGATTTCATAGATAAGAAGCTATAATCGTATTTGCAATGTATCTTTATCAAAGTATTGTTTGAAAAGTAGTGTGTATGGGAAATTGTGTATATGAGACCAAACTAGGGATTTTTGTGGGTAAGTAAACTATAAGAAGGCTTTATTGATGCTTTTTTAATGATTCATAACTGAGAATATCCATTAAAGGTTTTAATGATGTGTTTGGAGTGATTCATATATGATAAGTATCTATCAAAGCTACAAATTGATTTGTGATAGGTATTTCATCAAGTTTCTATTGTAGACATATAGAAGGCAAGGTATTTTAACTATAACAAGGTATGTGAGAGAGTTAGGGTGTTATATGTTTGTAAATTTTATCTTTATAACCTTGGGGATGTGATTTTTATTCAATAAGCTAACCCTCGGTGATATATTAGTGCATGCATGAACAACTTTAAGAAAATAACAAAACTATGACTGCACGAACTAAGACTATATATTGAGATCATAAAGCAATTAAATCTTGTGAAGACATTAAGAGTGTGGTTGATAAGAGATATATTACATGAAATGTCAATGGGAAAAGTGTCAACTTAGGTGTATGGTTACATTACTCTAGTGTAAGGAGATATTACCTATAAGCTGTGATTGTGAATTCTTGTAAACCCGGGACAATGGGAAAATGGAGTCTTAACTCGTCCTTCAAGTTTCACTTTTAAAATACAAATGTATATGGGTTAAATATTGATATGTAGACCAAATTTGGGAGTTTGAGATAATGTTTGGAGAAGGTTATGCTAAAATCTTGCTTCTCGGGCTAGTATAGTCATGCCCAACTAGGGTTTCAAACCAATAAGCCCTAGAACCTCAAATACTTGGAATTTCATTCTAGGAATTGCAAGATATCATCTTAAAAACCCTAGAAAGAGATTATGAATAATTTTTTATAGTTTGTTTTTTTAACTTTGGGTATCTTTTTGATAGTTGGAGCAAGAACAAAGAAGACACAATCCAGACCTAAAAGAAGGTTATAATTACAAAGGAAGTATAAGCTAAAAGAGGAGTTAGATTCTAAAATTTAGGGAAACCTAAAACTCATCAAAGTGTGCTTGAAAATAATTTCTTTTAGTTTTTAGGCCTCTTATAAAATATTTTATACATGACAGTTTAGGTAAACAATCTTAGTGAGGGTTTTGAGAAAGAATGCAAAATGAGGGAGAGATAAACTTAGAAAAAGAGTGGGGTATTAAATTTTTTTGTACACCTAGAGGATACTGAAGAGTGATTAATGGAGCTAATAGTCCATTATGGGTGCCTTTAATTTTATTTCACCATGGTTGATTCAAACACATTGTATTGAGAGGCTAATTGGCAAATTTGGGAAAATAGTGAAAGACCGAATTCTTAATTCTTTCCCATCAAGTTTTTGGATGAATTAGTGTTTCTATGGTGCATGAACAAGGTGTAAGTTAACAAAGATGTGGCATAATTCTAAAAATCCAAGGTTTATTGTTAGAATGAAGGCTAATTGGAGGGAGATGATCAAAAAAAGAAGTGAAAAGTAAGGACAAGTACATGACTTAAGAACAAACTAGTAAATGAAATATCATCAATCTCGGTGTAAGAGGCGGGGCATGATGAATCAATATAACCTTCTAAGAGGTAATTAGTCCAATTCTTACATTTACAAGTTAGGTTAAGTATATTACTGAACCTTGTATGACCTTTCATATGCAGAATAAGGTGAATTTTGATGGTGTAAGCCTTATGTTCGTTAATTTAAAGTTTGTTGTTGCTAAGGAATAAATCAAATGCTTAATGTGGCCTTTATGAACAAAAATGAATTTTATCTCTTCTTATCACCTAAAAAATAATGGACAAAAAGAAATATTAAACCAAGTATTGGAGGATATGCTGAGGATGTATTGCATGGATCATAAATACAAAAGGGAAGAATATCTTCCATTGGTTGAGTTTACATACAATAATACATGTCACTCATCACTGAAAATGGATCCTTTCAAAGCCTTGTATGGTAGAAGGTGCAAAACACCTATCAACTAGGATAACATTGAAGATATGGAAGTTGTAGGGCCTGAAATGTTAACAAAAATGGAAGGAAAAATGAAACTCATCTCGTGAGTGGTTAAAGGAAACACCTGAAAGACAAAAGAGTTATGTTGATTTAAAAAGAGTGGATAGGAAATTTAATGTTGGTGATAAGGTATTTTGTGGGTAAAACCCAAAAATATTTCCATTACCTTTGGCAAGGCTTCCAAGTTGTCACCTAGATTTTGGGACCCTTTGAAATCTTATAGGTTATAGGTCCTATAGTATAAAAATTGGATTTACCTCTTGCATTGTCTAAAAATACATGATGTCCTCCATGTATCCTTGCTAAGAAAGTATGTTGCTGAATTAACTCATATACTAAATTGGGATTCATTGTAGATGGATCCTGGGATCATCACAGTTGAGCCCATAAGGATTTTGGAAACATATAAGTTGCAGCTCAGAAATTGTGATATTTCACAATGCAAGGTCTAATGGGACCAATATTCTAAAGAAAGTACAACTTGGGAAAATACAGATGACATGCTAGCTTCTTTTCCTTTTCGACCATCCGAGTCATCATTACTATCTTTATCAAAGCTATTACAACTTGAATAAATTTTGGAAGTGAATTTTTCTGGAAAATTTGAGTTACAGTCATGGTTTTCTGAATATATTGTTTGTTGTGCTATATTGGTTTACTTTTTTAATGGAATAAATTATTTCATCAAGACGATGAATCATAGGAAATAAGAGATAAAATATGTGGAATAATCCCTTATAGAATCGCAATAAAGTAGAAACTAATATGTAGAAAATATTACAGATCTCAAATAAAAGTGTAGAATAAATAACACAACATAGAGAGACAAGATTTAACATGGTTCACCCAATTTGGGCTACGTCCACCAAGAATCACTTGCTCATATTTTATTACAAGCCTCCACTCTCTCAATACAATACCTAGATCCGTTTGGAGCTATGCTCAACAAACTCTACAGAATTCACACCCGAATTCAAAACACATATGCAATACATTTGCTTGTATATGTATCATATGCATAAGACCATATAAATAGACAATTTCTTAAGTAGTTTGATACAAAACCGTGGGTATCAAAACCATGGGTATCAAAACCATGGGAAAAAACTATGGGTATCAAAACCATGGGCAAAAAATGTGGGTATCAAAACAATGGGTACCGAAAAACCATGGGCCCAAAAACAACCCATAACGATTACCCATTACCCATGGGTTAATAAACCACCCATGAAAATTTGCTTTGGGGGCTTCACCCCGAATCCCCCTGACCCACTCACCGGCAAGAGGGACCGCTGGAAAAAATACCTAAGTGTAACACATAGAAGGTGTACCACACTCTAACATGAAAATAGGCTCCACAAACATAATGAGACTCTTTTTAGGGGAAGTATGTAACATCCCGACCTTTAGAGTCTAGAAATTTAAGACCATATAGATGGCTAATAGACTATCATCTTGTTAAAATGAAGTGTTAAGGATAATTCCACATTGCTGAAAATAACTCAATCTTTGTTTAAATGAAGTTAATAACCGGGAGTCTTATCTCACACTGACATTTTCTATAGTATATATGTTTTATCACATATCGGATAATGATTTTTGGGTTGTTGACCACTTATAAGATCACCACATGATCATCATTATGTTGGAATATCAATGTTTGATACTTTTAACCTCTGGAGTAAAATTTGATTTTGGAAAGTATATGGAAGACAATAATTATATTATGTGTTTATTATCTTGCTTGGACTCTTCATATTGGGTCATTTGTTAGACCACTCGGCATTAGTTGTGGCATGTTATGAGTTTATAACTTGTCTATACAAAGTGTTGATTTATTAGAATACTTGGCATATGGACATGGATAAATACATTAAGTTTTAATTAAATACATGGAGGTTAAATGGATTTCATTAACTTAGAATATAAATCCACTTGACAAAGAGTGGGTGGCATGTATTAATGCCTTATTAGGATTTCGTGGCATGTTAGTTGTGTGTCATTGGTGACTTGGGCAAATAACTTGGAAAATGTAATTCAAGCATGCTTGATTAATGCAATGTGAAGTTGGCATGGTTATGTGGCATGAGGAAATAACATTGAGAGGGTTTTGGGTTTTAATGCAACATTAATGGATTACCGTCTCCTAGGGAACTATTAGCTTCCCCAAGAAGCCAACCCTAAACTTGGTCGCATTCTCTCCACTTGGTCATTTTGGTTTATTTGGTTTGAGCTATTTTTAGGGGTTTCGAAGGAAGTGGAATTTCTCTCCACTATGTATGTTTTTGATCATGAATGGTAATATGGAAATAGACGCAATTTTAATTCTATTTTAAAAAGTAATGTTTTGATGAATGTATTATTGTTTTCAATTTTGGAGAATATTGCAGGAGAAAGGAAGCTAAGTTGAGTAAGAATGAGGGAGTTATAAGCATGCAATTATTCTTGAATATCTAAATCATAATGTTTATATTATGATAATAGCAATTTGGGGTGTTTTGTGTGTTTGGTTTTTATGGAATAATGTTTGTATTTGATTTTTACCCATCTACTGGGTTGCATGTCGAATTTATGAATAGGTTTATGAGTTTTATGAGTTTAACTATTTATGATTTTTGGGTTCGCGTACTCTTGTGAATGGAATGATTTTTGAGTTCCCATGTTGAGACTACATTTTAATGACTAAAACCATGCATTTGATGGTAATAATTTTGAAATACCAATAACAGTCTACATGTTCTAGTTTTATTACGAAAGTGTGTGCACATTTTCTCTCACTTGAGACAAATCAATGTGTTGAGCACTATAGATTTTGTAACATTCAAAAATTTCCTACAAATATTATAGCACATGCATTACCTACTTTATTCATTCCCTTGTGAGTTAAGTCATGTTCAGTCATATGCTCTTATAGTTAGATAAGTGTTGTATCTTGTATTGTGCTTGAATATAAAATATGAACTTTGTTAAATGTTAAAGTTGTTAAGTAATTGTTGGAATATTTCAGTAACAGGAAAATAATACTTGCTTGTTAGATATTGATGTTTTTATGAAATGAATTCTTAACTGATGGAATTGTAGAAAAAGTATGAATAGTCTTCATAAGTTTATTACTTGATGATTTTTATGGTTTGTTATGAATTACAAGTAAAGTTAAATATTTGTTGAATTATTACAACTGATGCAAGTTGATGATGTTATACTTGTTGATTTAATTTGTTTAGTTTGAATTAGCAAGTTGACTTGATCTAGTATGGGGTCAAATATTGATTGTTATTCTCATTATATAATGGTTATGATATAGAATATGAGTGAGTTGACTCATGTTAGTTTTCTCAAACTGACCCATGTATATTTCTCTCTCCTAGCAGATGAACATGTAAATAGGAGAAGCAATGAAGTGAATACTTTGGATTGATTAAATATTATTTTATTTAAGTATAACCTCGTGGTCATATGTAAAAAGGAAAACCAAAAGATACTCCTTATTGTGTGTTAAATGATTTTATAAAGTAAAATTAGCTATTTAAGATAGGCAAATGTCCTTAATGCATGGTCCTAATGCGGATTTTGTTTCTTGTATAATGAAGATAGACGGTTTCACAACCTTGAGTGATTCTATGTTGATTTATAACCTCTCTGTTTTTATTAAATATAATTGATTGTAATCGAGCATGGTATATAAGGGTAGATATTATTTATGTCCCTAGTCTTGATGGTTGTATCTTTTAATAGTTTTTACTTATATAATTAATTAAGTGCACCAAACACCTTAAATATGTGTTATTATAACATTACTTAACTTAATCCTTCACTTAGACTAGTCTTATGATTAATTAAGTAAGGACATCGGAAAGTATGTTGTTGGATATGATGTTTATCATGAGAATAACGATATTGATCATTAATTAAATATTGAGTAAAATGTATGTGGCCGTAAATGATAATATAATCTATACTTCAAAATATGAAGGTATGATGATAGTAAATGTGATTAATGAACATATAGATGAAAATAAAAAAGGAACATGGTTAACTTAAATTAATTAGGATTAATCATTATTTTTTATGAGGTAATAAGTCAATGCAAGAAAATGGTTTTATCTCCTTTATTAAATAGACCAACAGATAATGAAAAAATCAGCCTTTGACATGGGAGGCCTACAAAAAAATCAAGATGACTTCACTAAAGGGAAAATAATAGTTATTCCATAACTCGAATAAGTTATTAAGGCCCGCTTGGAACATAAAAATGACTTAGAGGAATCTTACAAAAAGACCCTTGAGATATAACTTAGATAAATAATGGAATAAATTAAGTTTTCGTAGGACTTTTTGCATGATAAAATTTTATTATGAATAGAAAATTTGATTATGATGTAGATTGGATATAATCTCACATCATCACACAAACATCTAGGCATAGTGCTAACTAGGGGTAGTTACGGAAAAGGGAAAGAAGACATAATGGAAGTAACCCATTACGTGGTCTCTCCTCATTCTATAAAGACCCCGAGTAGGTTGTGGTTATTTTCATTTATGGAGATGGTCCTATAAAGAACACACCTCCTTCTTCTTAACATGTTCACCTTATTAAACAAAAATATCCAGATAATTGTGTCGAGATATTCATTTAGTAACGAAAGACTATGATCCTAAGGCTTATGTGTGGTTTCAGGATAAGTTGTTTATGCATGATTTGAAACTTTGGCCAAAGTAATGCAAGTAGCTAATTACATTTTTTGTTCATTGTATCCTTACTTTATATATGTTAGATACTAGATTATGAAGTTAATTAATTGACTTTCATGGTAGCTAATGACATTTAAGGTGCAAATATGTAAAAAATAGTTGTATAGGAGGCAAACTAATCGCAAAAAACATCTAACTACAAATATCCTCTCGAATTTTGTACTTCATTGGAAGATGATAAATATTTGATTAGTTAACTCGGAAGTGAAATTGGGATACGTTCTTGTATGTAGGTGATCATGTGCAACAAGATCAAGATAGGAGTATACAAACCTAAAAATATGCGTTGACATACGATTTTATTTTTGGTGCTCCTTTCCCCATGTTCATATTAAGGAGGGGATGTTAGGAATGATAATAGTGAGCATTCACATTTGATGTGAGTTAGTTAAGATATATGATATTATATTTGTAGGTAAGTTTGTTTAGGTTGTTTAAACAAACATACGTAGAATCGATTTTGAGAGATTATAGGATGTTTATTAAAGTTGTTATATCATATAACCATGAATTTAGGAGATGTCGTGTATATTTATATGTATGCATTTATGTGGAATAATAAACTATATTTTATTGTGTTTACGATGTGTAAACTCTGACCAAACTTAATGAAGCCAAAATTATAAGGAAATATTGAGCATATGAAGATTAGAGTTTAAGTAAGATGCAGATCATCAATATGTTATTGAGGGTGAGGAGGAGGAATTAAGACAAGGAAATTCTACATGCCTATGAAATATTATGAAAATTTGGAAAATAATGATTCCATGAAGCTTAAAAGTTATTAAGTGATAACTTATATAGAGATACGATTAGCTAAAACACTTCAAGTAAGACCTATTGATGCAAAACAAAATAGGAGTTGGATCTAGCAAGGGAATCCAGGAAAATGGTCATCCCTATTGAAATCCGGGCGACTTCAATCCATCCCTCACCATTACCTCTCATGGCATATCTCTCACTGAAGGAAATTCCCATGATGTTGTTCGAGTAACTACTTTCATCAACACTTCCATAGAGGAATTAAACTTGGATATTTTTCAAGTAGGAAAATTGATCCCCCTATAGGTCAATGTGATATTCTACTCATTAATATATTTATGGTTCACATTTTCCAACCTTGGATCATGTTGGTATCAACAACTCGAGTGTTTGTATCTTGATATATACGTTGATGCTTTAAATCAATCTCTTACATTTACTTTTATAATATTATATTCTCTTATTGAAGTAGTTGGTTTTTTTTTCTATTAGTAATTATTTTTGTGACATTTTGAAATATAATTATATATTATTGTTGATTTTGTTGTTATTTTATTTTAATAATTACTAATATTAACATGAAATTAACGATATCCATTATTTCATTTTAATTTTGTTCTCATGTACTTTAGTTATAAAAATGGCAATGTAGTATCTTATTCCTCCGGAAGATATTATAGATGAAATTAATTGTGTTTAATTTTGTTTAATGGAAGATATATATATATATATATATATATATATATATATATATATATATATATATATATATATATATATATATATATAAGTTAAATTAAACATGTTTAATTATATTTAATGGATGCTATAACATGTTGTAGTGAATGTGATTTTAAAAAAATATGAAATATTTCTATATAAGATTTTTTATGAATATAAAGTATTATTATATTTAATTGCATTCAATATATGTTACAATAGTAATTTCCTAAGAGTAAAAAAATATACAATTTGGAATTATCTTTGGAAGTATTCTCCTCTTATTTAGCATTAGTATTGATTTTAAAAAAAAAAATCAATAATATAATTGGCTTCTATAAAAAGGCAATTTAAATAAAATTGTTCCTCGAAGCCTTCGACTATGTAGAAATACATGATAAGGTTATAATCGAGTTAATCCTATATCGATAAGAACTATAGTAAAAAGGGTGATTTATAAGGCATTATAAGCACAAAATTATTCCTTTCCTATTATCCAATAATACATGATTTTTTTATAATTGGGTTAATTCAAACTGGTAAGAATCATAAGACCGGGGTAACATATAGGACATTAAAAAATCCAAACCATTTGTTCCTTAAAAATCCCATATTATCAACCGATATCAATAGGGGTGACACCATGATGAAATTATTGATTGATTGGTTTAGTATAAAAAAATTGTTAAAATGTCTCGTACATCTTGAATTTCTCCTTCGACTCTAAAATCTTAATTTATTCAAAGATCAATCCACATTGATTAATTAATTAATCTACAAGAATGTATGAAACCTAATATACCATGAGCCTTATGCAAATATAGTTGACACCACAATAGAAATAACCATGACTAACGTAATGGTTGATTAGTTATAAGATGAATATGTTCTCTTACTCAACCTTCCCCTCTCTTCCTCTATGGATTCATAATTTAAAAAATAATGTAAAATTTCCTCTTAATATTTGTCTTACTACCCAGAGTTAAATATTCCATGATATTTATGCCAATAAGGGTGACACCATAATGGAAGTGGTTGATTGGTCAGAGAAAAATCCCATCCGGTATCTAATTAAAAATCCTTAATCACTCAAAAAATTAAATCCCATATCAATTGATAGGATTGGTATGTAGCAATACATAAAACCAATATACCGTGATACTTATGCAAATAAAGGTGACACAATAACTGAAGAGAACATATTATTAATGTAATAGTTGATTACTTGTGGGATGTGTATGTTTGCTTGCTTTTTCTCTTGCCAAATTAGATATCCCACGAGCCTTATGCAAATAAAGGTAATACCAAAATGGAAATGAAAATCATACTAATATATAAAATCCAAAATAATCTTATCCTTATGCCAATAGGGGTGACACTATAATGGAAGTGGTCCTCTTACTAATATAATGATTGATTGGTCAGAGGATGAGTATGTTTTGTTAATCAGTGGTCCCCATCTCTCATCCTATTTAGCTTCATAATAATAATATTTAATGCATCTTGAAATTTCTTCTATAACTTAAAAATCCTCATTCATACTAAGATGAGGTCACATTTAGATGAGTTAAAACATGATAAAGTGGTTCCCCTCCCTTTCCTTGTGATTATTACCAAAATATACAAGGAAATAAATTTTAACCACTCACAGAGGTCATTTTGAGATGACATAAAAAAACAAACAAGTTAAAATCCCCAAAAATACCAACAATATCTTAAATATTATATACATATATTAATTGATTTGTAATCTCTTATATATTTAGGGAAAGAAGCAATGTTTATCTCCTTCTCATCCATCAAGTTATCATCTTCAAGGTAAATTTTTGGAAGCACAATATCTTTGGGGGTTGGATCAGTCCTAAAATAATTTTTACTTCATTTACAAAAACATACATTCATCATTTTATTTATCCGTACATCATTCATAACCACACATGTGCATATTTTATATGCATTAACTATTCATAATAACACAACACAAGACACCAAATATAAGTGGGAAACCCTTAAGGGGAAGAAAACCCATTAAAAATCTGTTTATATTACATAAAGCAAAGAGATTTAGTGAAGCATCAACTTCACAAGGAACACCAACCCCTAGTTTAGTAGAGCACCAACCCTACAAGGAGTACCAACCCCTAATTTAGTGAAACACCCACTCCATAAAGAGGCTACAACCCCCTAAGATGATCAAGAAAAAATAAACCATATGAAGATGAATATATCTGATTTGTTTTTGTTTCCACAACTGATGGAGATCACTAATTCAGCTCACACACCTTCTTCAAACCCTCATTCCTTCAAATCACTATATTTCACTCTTTCATGACTTGTATTGGATTAAAAACCTTTCCCACATGATCTCTATCGTTCCTAATAATTTTTCAAACATCCTAAACTTTGACTTCATGCTCTTTATCAGATTTCAAACCCTCACCTAGGTCACATTTTTTTCTATTATCTCAACTAGTTCAAATTTGAACTCAAACTTCACTTTTATATGCATTCCATCTCATAAACATAAGGGAGGTAGGTCATAAACATTTATCTTGAAAAATAGATCTTAAAACATCCCAAAACATTCATAATGGACCCATATAGGTTGGACATACCCAAATGCACCAAACAAGCTCAAAGAAAGCTCAAAACCCCAACACCTAGATGAGCTAAAACCACAAAAACCATAACCATGCTTTGTAAAGCTTCCAAATTCCTCATACATGTGTAATATGACATAAAAATAATCCATGGTTGTAAATAAGTCTTCACCAATAAAATTATTCATAACTAACTCAAGAAGGCTCATATCCTCTCAAAACAACTATTTCTATTCACCTTTGGGCCTCAAGACCACACCAAAAACCTAAAATATGCATGTACCCACTCATTGGAATCTCCTTGACTTGTATATCACATCCATGCTTTCTAGATCTCGTGAAACATATATATGTGAAAACTACACCAACTTTCATCTTCTCCAAATTGAGCGACCCATAAAGCGCTTTTTACAAACACAACTGGTTTGCACCCTTTATGCCACTTTCAAAACCTCTAAAGGTCTTAAATAGGAAAAAATTAATCCCTACTCACTCTCCAAATAACATAAAGCATCATACAATCTGAAACATGCCTTATCTACATTAATCTTTCAACATGAGCAATCATGTATTGAAAACCAAACAACGTTATGATTTAGCAAATATGTGATATAATATGTTAAACCCTAGATATTGTAGAGTAAAAAATGTACACAATGAATAATAGCTTGTAAATACAATATGACACAAGAAATAAGCTAAATGAAATTAAAACCCTAAGTACAAGGAGAAGGAATAAAAACTTAATTGATTTTGCTTAATCTCGAAGTACTGGACTGGATCAACTAATGAAGCTGGAAGAGCAGATGTCATAACCATTCTCATTAAGTTATGTAATTGTCGGATGAGATAGGACTAGGGAACCTAGATTAGGAGAGCGCACCTAGGTTCTAGAGACATCTTCTAGGTGCATGTGACCATACGGGGCTCAAAACCGATTTTCATTGTGTCACGTAATTTTCGCTAACCTTCAATTTTAATCACTTGTGTATTGTTGGATGATCGTTGTGTTTGCATGTAACTTGTAAAGAGAGATATAACCTACAAAACACCAAAAATATTAAATAATAAAAATAAAAATATGTAAATGGGGAGTGGGACTTACCTTGACGGTCACTTGACAAAGTGAACTTACGATTGTGTGTTGTACATATTTCATATTCCATGTAGTTCACGCATGTGTGTGTGTGTGTGTAGGAATCATGACCTAGGTAGATCTTATACAAAATCCACTTGATAGCGAGTGATAGTTAGATGTAATAATGTAAATAGATGTTTGGATGGAAAAATAAACTTCCCTTCCTATGCATGTATGAAGAAAATTCAGTCACTTGTCCCTTGAGTGAGTGCTATATGGATGTTTTGATTCTTTTGAAATTACTTTGGATGCACACTTAGTTAGTTCTAATAGATGCTTAGATCTTAGTCCCTTATTATGGTCACATAACTTTATATTTATATGATCCTCTTGGTTGAATTTAATAATTAAAACCGGAAGGCCGACCCATAAGAAAACAAGATTCCCAAAAGATAAAAGAGATAAGAAAGATAAAAAGGGTCGGGGGGCACCTGGAAGGATGTGGCACATGGGCACTGGCGTCTGTCTAGGAGATGGTGTACAAAGTCATAAAATATAAAGCAATAGAGTATTGATTGGGTCGTATGGTGTAAAAGGCAAGAAAGAAGAGATGAAACCAAAGTAATATGTATTAATATGAATAGTAATATGTGATAAGGACCTAGAAATGTAGCCAAAGTGCGTGATTTAGTGTCTACACCTTCTTCTTCAAAAATTGAGCTTGAAGACATATCAAATCTCATCATCAAGACAAAAGCCATACATCATTGGAAATACCTATGAATATTATTTCCATAACATATTAATTTTCCTTCCAACCGCCAAAGTGGAAGGCCTCTAACCAAATCAATCTATGAAACTTCTCCTTTAGCCTTCTAAGCACTCAAGAACCAATATTGAGCCCAACTTGCTCCATCACCTAAATTTTTTTCCAAGATTAACCAAAGCATGTAACACAATTATAAACGATTTCTAAGCTCTTAGAAACCTATAACCAATATGAAGAAGATAAAAACAATTACCTTACCTCATGATGCAACTCAAGACCCTACTTAACTAGGCATCATCTAGATTTGACCCTCAAAGAATAGACCATCATTTTATCATCCCTTATCAAAAATTAAAGTTTATATGTCATTAGAAATCCCTCGAACCAAGATCACAACAAAACTTTAATAAGGTCCTAACTTTACATGTATCTCTTGCAATTCCACTTTTACCAATAACTACTCCAAACTACCCCAAAACTAGTCCTCATTAATAGGGCACACTTTTCCATTTAAAACCTCAACCATGATATGAAACTATCATGGAAATGTAGAAAAAAACATTTTCTAAAAAAAATTGAATTTATTCATCACCTTCTTTGGAGAACTTTTCCATAAACTTAACATCTTCAGAAACAAACATTTTTAAGTGGGGCCCACATAAAGTCACATGCTATAATTTACCTTTCTAGAAACTTGGAGGATTAATCTACAACATAAAATCATCATAATAACACAATCAATCAATTTTGGGCACTTATTAAGAAAATATCTCTTACCACTTTTGAGCTAGGATTTTTCAGCACACAAAAAGCTATTTACCTTCTTAACATTTGTTCATAAATTTTTGACGATGAAATGACATAATTATTTTTAAAAATCTTCTTTAATTAATTTAAAATCATCCCTAAAATCCACAAGGTCTCATGTAAAGCACATAATTCATGGTGAGCATCAGAAGGTGCAATTTGAGCTGGAAAATACTCTTTCTTAGACAATGTTTCACATAACACATCATAAATTACAAAATATTCTTCAAAATGACTCAAATTTTTTTATCACACCTCTAGGACACCTCTTATACCATCTCAAATATCCATCATTTCCCAAATAGGTCTCCACCTTCTCAACCCATCTCATTAGCATGACTAGCCCTTGGGGTTTTGAAGGGTTTAGGATATGGTCAACTAAACCAACACTATAACTCATCAAAAACCTCTCCAAAAGGACCTAAAATACCTAAAACAATATTTCTCACATAGCTACATGACTCTATGAGCTCACATGGCTCTAAAACACATCCTCATGACTCCAAACACCTAGACTCGATCTAGATGAGCACCCGCAACCGAGTCCTCCACCTACTTGCTTCCCAAGGACCATGAAACATTATAAAACCTCTGAAAACTGATATGAAACTCATCATTCATGTCATGTACACTACTACCATGATTATACCATGCTTGATTATGACTTATAAGCTCCAAAACACATAGCTCCATACCATTCTACATGCACTAGGGCTAGGATGACATGGAATGACTGTTTTATACCATGAAAAACCATGATGACATCATTCAGAATCTTAAATTTTTTAACACATCACTAGGGCCATGTATGACCTCATGAAAACATTCACTCAAATTTTGTAGGGCTCATACTATGACCATACATACTAAACCATGCACCAGACCTCATAGAACTTCACCAAACATGAAACTACCAATCAAACTTCATGCTTCGACACTTATGGAAACCTCATGGAGACTCATAGACCACCATGAAAACATTTTCCATCAATGGACTTGGCATCAATGAAAACACTAACACACAAAGGCCAATAATCTCCCCTTTTTCATTGATGGCAACCACCTTCAGAAACATTGATAACAACCAACAAGACAAAACACCTACATGAATATTTTCCATGTTTATGATGCTTCTCTCCCATTTTAAAATCTATTACCAAATCTACTATGATGACTAGAAATATAAAATGACAAAACACAATAAGACACAATGAAATAATGCACAAACTTAACTTACTTGCTTAAATAGATCCACTTTGGACTATATGTGTTCTTCTTTGAATTCTTCAACATCATATGAAGATCCATGGACTTGTAATGAGCCTCTAAATAACCCCCAAACTTATATTCTCATCATTTCATCTTCATCTTAGAAAACATCTCTCTCTAGGCCAAAAGCATCAAGTTCTACCTCTAATACCTCCATAACATCATTTAGGACTATGAGTCCTAAACACCTCCTTCAACGCATCTTGACCAAAGTTATCCAATCTGTAGAAGGCTTCAATATACTTCATGAAACTCCTTCTCATCCCTTCCTTGGACTTATTCCATATTTTTCTAATAGAAATCACAAACTTAGAGTCACATACCTTGCATATGAGTCATAAAGATTACTCAACCACTTCAATAGTGTCCCAAAGAAAATTTCAGTCTTCTTTACATTTTTGCAAGCATGTTATGGTCTATTTTGGTCATACAACATCCTTTTATTAATAATACACATGAAAACATGACTAGCACTTGTAGACACCTAATTCATGACCAGAGAAAACTTACCCTACTTGAAGAGAGCTTGACATCCCTATAGCTCTTTACTATAGAAAAATACATCCTACAATACCCTACAATTTTGAGGACTTCATCCCGATGACTCAAACATTTGTATTGATCATTTACTTTCTAATTCCTATCATGACTTCCTACACTTGGTCAAGAATAATTCTATTTTTTGCATAGAATCATGATAAAAACATACTTCTAAGCTTCATATATGCACACTTAAACTAGGAATATAGTCTCAAAAGACTACACAATGCTTTATCTTGCTTCTCAAACTACCTTTACATATAGAACACCTTCAAGAGCTTGGTACAGACTGCGATATCAACACAAATCCTAATTTCTACCTTTGACTATATAAAAATTCCTATTAACTTTCTTGATGAAGACATTAGCTTGGAGCTCATGGTTTTATCTTTAGATGAGACAAGATAACATACCAGACCTTTTCTCAAGCCTCCTTTTCCACCTCACAATACATTATGCACGGAAACAATTTGTGTGAAACTTTCATATTATCACAGACTTTCCATGGGGCTTCATCAAGATCTACTTTGCACCCTGGAAGACATAAAATCTCTTGACCTTTGATAACTTGATGCAACACTACAAAACTATAACCATCTCTTTTCAATTCCTTCACAAACTAATATTGCCTTGAAAAGAGAAGACTTTAGTCAAAATACATGCTTTAGTAACATACCTAGAATAACCCTATTTATACTTCATTAGCACTTGTAAACCTTTAAACAAATGTCATTTGATATTAGTGAATGGTATTTGAAGATTCTCATGATCTAATATGTTAGTCTTATGCATATTTTAACTTCAAAGATTCTAACTCGACATGTAGAGGTATACATGCATATCTCGTCTTCTTCACTAAGTATTCATGCTTCATCTTAGGCCATGGATTCTTGATGAATCAAACTAGCATATTAATTTGTATACAGAGCACCTACCATACTTATACAATACCTTCTCCATTTTAAACACATTATGCCAAACTCTATGGATGCTATACTCAACAAGTTCATGGATTGTTATTTCTCCTATACACATGATATGTAAACAATCTTGGCCATTCAATACTCATGTTAGGGCAAAAATGCAGGTCACACCATGACTCAAAGAATTCTTTCGTACACTTCAATTAGGATTCATGATACATACCTTAGAATATTTTCTTGCCATGAGACAAATAAATTATGAGCTACTATAGACCTTTTATCCTTTCATTCTATCATAACATTCTTGATAACAAAAATTAGGAGGAAAATCCCCCGGATTAAAATTTTCAAAACAACCTTAAACACATAAGAAAACGATGACTATAGAATATGACTCCCCCGAGTTAAAATAACTTTAGCTCTATCTTTTTGGTGACTAATCAAGATATCCATGAATTATTTCCATGCATTTGGTGATATTTCATACTTTTATTTTATGCCAACAACTCCTTCAAGTTATGTAAACTCTAAAACCAAACATCACACCTTACTTCAATAGATTTTCAAAGTATTATTATACACCATATTCTTGTCATCTTCTCAGTTTTTAATTTTTCATGTCTTAGATACATACATTAGAGTTAAAAGGTGTATGGATCATATTAAATAACCTTGGGAAATCTGTTAACCTTTTCGCACAAATTTGTATCAACCATACTTTTTCATAATTACACTTGTCATAACTTCAAAAGCATACATAAATTTTGAAACCATACACCTCCATCTAGAAACATGTAGCCTCTATATTCTTGCAACATATTTCAATATTGTCTCAAAAAATTCATCCTTTCTTGGAATACCTCTGATAAACCTTGAGACAAACTCTTAGACCCATTTTACATGGATTCAAAATTTTGACACTGGATTTACACTTTATATTATGATAGAACTTAACCATACCTTATTCAAGGTACAAAAACACAAAAATTAGACTTTGGTCAAGATACCATAGACCCTTAAATACATTTCATAGCTCTATAATCGAGTCAAGAATCTTCTCACTTTTTCTTCTTTGATACAAGACCTTACCAACTCAAGACTCAAGATATCTCACTCAAAGCATACAAATTTGACATTCTTAAAAGTTGACTCAAACCACAACACTTTGAAATTAGATCAATACGTACAAGGTCATCTAAATAGAGCTCATGAAATGAAAAACACAATCTTTAACCATCAAACATCTCTTGACAAACACCTTGATGTAGACCATTAAGAGTATCAACATGGACCTATCCATTTATAATACAACTTTGAAATTGTCACACTTGCCCTCTCTTAATCCTTGACACACAACTTAGACTCAATTGTTTCTCTTGAGATACAATTACTAACTTAGACACTCATTTGTATCTTGACTAGGATTGAATTTTTTTGGCACATATGAGATGCATAGGAAAATTGACTTAGTATTTCACTTTACTCTCCTAGAATAAAATTTCATAAGCCATATTACTCATATACAATAGAAAAACCCTTATTCATAGACACATATCAAAGGTAGGGTATACAAGCCTTAACAGTGGAATCAACATTCAAGTAGTGAATAGGGACCAACAGGCTCCTCTATAATGAAAACAAACATTCAGACAAAAATTGGGTCCACATGATAAAGCCATTTAATCTTGATGGTGATGAACACAACCTTGAGGATTCACACAACCTTCGAGACTCTTCAAATGGATGTGACAAACAATGAAGGAGTTAGCCTTGATACTACACATGAATTCTAACACTAATTAAGACACATAATTTCAAACACACTGATTGGCATCGTGTTTTAGACCAAGAACTTAGACTTATTGTTCTAAAAAGCTTTTGAATCCATTATAGACCTTGACACATTCTTAGAGATAATGAAAACATGAAAAACTTAGACATATACAAGTACCAAGGACAAAAAACACAAAAATAGATAAAATAACATACCTTACAACACTTGAGGTAGCCCACAATCCTATCCTTCTTAACTTCTCATGAACTAGAGACTGAATAGAATAGAGACACACACATTTTTCTTCAATCTTTGCTTCAAAATATTTGACGTAATTTGCATGGATAATAATTTTGTTATCCTTTATCATATTTTTCTCATTCACCTTCACTGACCCAATTCTTATTTGACTGATTTTGGAATCCAAACTTCCTTCATTTTGAGAGTTTCAACCTTCTTCATAGGAGTAAAATCTTCTAATATGAACCTTGAGGCAACACTTGTGGAAAATAAACTCTTGCATATCTCTTGACTGATGAATCTTATGATATTTTCCCTTTCTCCAAGGATGCACATAACTGAATTTTATTTACAATACCGTATTCTATGACCAAACCCATCAGTAAAGAAAAATAATGCCCATGAAAATTTTCATACCTTATTACATTTTCTTGTCTAATGAGATTACGATTTAAATAAACCTTTTTTCCATGAACACCTTCATTTTCAATTCCTTTAGAACTAGGAACAAATTATTGATCTTCTAGATTAGGATTTACATCTGCTTTGACCTTTAGCATTTACAACTCTTCCTTGAGTTTGACATCTTCTTCTTCTTTGGTCTTGAGGCCTCTTTGTCATACCATTAATTTCTAACTTTAAACCGATGTTCTCTTTTCTATGGAAAGATAATTTTTCTTATAGATCCATTTACACGTATTTGAGATCATCTTAATCGTGCATTCTCACATCACATGGCTTATTTTTCATTCTTTCACATTCCTCTTCCTTTGAACTAAAATCTAAAATATCCTTCTCCAACTGACTCTTGATAATTTTTATAGTTTCTTCATCCTTCTTGGCCATGGATCTCAACTCATGATTCTCTTTCTAGATTTTCTTAGCCATCTTGTGCTTTTAGGATCTCCTCTAAGTTGTCAAATTCTCTTCACAAGGACCTAGATCTGATATTGATTTTGGAAGCAGGAAGGGGGTGAATCAGTCCTACAATAATTTTTACTTCATTTACAAAACCATACATTCATCATTTGAGTTGTCCATACATCATTCATAACCATACATGTGCATATTAGATGTGCATTAACTATTCACAATAACACAACATAAGAGAGAGTACATAAGACATCAAATATAAGTGGGAAACCCTCAAGGGGAAGAAAAACAACTGAAACTCTACTTATATTACTTAAAAAAAATATGATTAATGAATCAACAACTTCACAAAGAGCACCAAACACTATTTTAGTAGAGTACCAAACATATAAGGAGAACCAACCCATAATTTAGTAAAGCACCCACTCAAGAAGGAGGCTACAACCCTCTAAGATGATAAAGAACCAAATAAACCATATGAATATGAAGCTTTTAATTTTTTTTTCTGCCATAACTGATGGAGACCACTGATTCAACTCACACACCTTCTTCAAACCCTCATTCCTTCAACATACTATATCTCACTCTTTCATGACTTTTCTTGGCTTCAAACCGTTTCCCACATACTCTCTATCCTTCCACATATTTTTTCTAACGTCCTTATATATGATTCCATGCTCTTGATCATATTTCAAACCCTCACCTAGGTCACATTTTTTCTATTATCTCAACTTGTTCAAATTTGAACTCATTCTTTAATTTTATATGCATTCCATCTCATAAACATAAGGGAGGTTGGTCCTAAAATTTATCTCAACAAAATACATATTAAAACATCCCAAAACATTCATTAAAACATTCTTACTGGAACCATATAGGTCAACCACTCTCAAATGCACCAAACAAGCTCAAAACAATCTAAAAACCCCATCACCTTGATGTGTCAAAACCAAAAACACCAAAATCATGATTTTTCAATCTTTAAAATTACTTGTACATGTGTAATATGACATATGAACATCATACATGGTTGTACATAATCTTGCACTAGTAAAATTATTCATAACTAAGTCAAGAAGGCCCATATCCTTCTCAAAACATTTGCTACAAGGAATCAGTCTTCAACTTTGGGCATCAAGACCACACTAAAACACCTCAACTATGGAATATAAATGTTATTAAAAATTATATCACCCCCAAATGACTAGCATGTGAATGGGGATTTCATTGTAATCTTCATAACATTGGCTTATCCCTCAAGTGTGGGACTTGCAGCTTGATATAACCCTCCGCAGAGAAGGTCGGATCCTTTCCTAATCCTACCTACCAAAATTAATCCTAATGTAAGAAAATACCTATCTAAACCTATCTTACAAATCAAAGGATATAGGGAAAGAGATTGCATGAAATGAAATCTACACTTAGAATGACGATACACCAAGAAAAGGACATGCTAGCCACTTCCCTAGCCTGTAAAATAGTGAAGGAATGAACTTGGAGAGGATAGAAAACTATATCAAAAACCACAATGTAAACATTCACCATTCCTGAGTAATCAAAAAGACAAAATCTTGTAATGAAACAAAGGATATGCACAAATCCTCGTAAGCACAATGAGAGGCAAGAAAAGTAATAGAAATGATGGAAGGATTGACAAATGAATCACAAAACACCATTTTATTACTCCAAGTATGCACAATACATTGATTTAGTAGTGGAGGCAATAAAATTCCATTATAGACTTTGGAGAAAGGCTTGAAGCCCCATAAGAGGGGAGCATGGGGGAGAAAAATGACCAACAACCTTTACAATGCATCCCCTTTACAATTTATAGAATTTGGGAGAGAAGAGAGAGAAGGTGAGAAACCCGAATACATGCTCCCATTTTCCAAAAATGCAATTATTGATGTGGAGGCAACATGGGTGACCTGTAAATCCCATTCCCTTTGTACTCTTGCTTGCAGATGAAGAAATTGGCCTCCATGCCTCATTAATGGTGGTGGTTGAATGTAACTGTGCAATGAAGTGTAAAAGAATTACTGAAATTTTTGGCCACCTTCCTTTCACCAATTTTGAAACTTGAAATTATGATTTATTGAGGGCTCTGAGAAATTTCCAAAAATTCCAAGTACGTGCCAAAAGGAGTTATGACCGGAAAGTTATGGCCTTTTGAAGTTCTGCAACTTCTCCTTACATGTGGGAATCGACCCCCAATTACTACCTTTTCCATCACACTTTTCCAACTGCTTTACTTTTCTTATTTTTAGAAAATTAAATTATTTCATGTTCATTGCATGAATCTACTTTTCATTTTCCTCTTATTGTGTTGATTTGAGGTTGCTTTACTGCCTCTTTGTCATCGTTATTTTCTTTTTACTTTACTTCACCATTTTTGTGAAGTAAAGGAACTTGCTTTCACCGTATAACTCCATTTGCTTTAAGTTTTTAGTTTTGAGGTGAATTAGGGTTCTTTACTTCCCTATTCATGCCATGCATTACATTAAATGACATATGCTTTAATTTTTGGTGAATGCATTTGCTTTTACTTTGATGTTGGCTCACCTTTGTGAAAGACTTGCACTCTCCATTCACCTCTTACCACTATCAACTCGGCAGCCTTGTTAGTTCAATGCAGAAATCCCCACTTGCTTTACTTCATATTCGTTGCAAATTAAAAGATTTACAATTCATGACTCAACACTATACATTTTCCCATTCAATGCATCGAACTCAAATGTCTTTTTCTTTCCTGGCGTTTGTAATCCGGTGATTCAATTTACTTTTACTTCACTTATTTGGTGAATTAAAGGTATTCCATTTCACCATTTAATTCCTTTCTTAATTGACCATTCATTATGGTGATTTTACTTATTTCTACTTCATCAAATTTTACCCGCATTACTCCAATTCATAGCCCCTACGATCATTGCAAGCTTGTGTTCCTTGCATGGCCGAGCCCCAGTGGTGACTTGATGGTTGATTGTAACTATTCCCGGGCATGTAGCAGAAGAAAATCCATTTTTACCACATCCCTTAAAAAAATTATATTTTAATTCTCTGGTGTGTAAAGGGATCGATACCTTTCGTAAATTCCAAGAACACGTGAAACAGAGCTCCGAGTGGGAAGTTATGGCCGTTTGAAATTCTATAATTTTTTCCCATTCATTACGTTGATTTGACCGCTTACTACTAATTTTTCCAAACCTGAGTTGATTTGACCCCTTACTACTACTTTCTGCAAACCTGCATTGATTTGAACCCTTACTACTACTTTTTCCAAACCTGTGTTGATTTGACCCCTTACTACTGCTTTTAAGTAAAGCAGTTCTAATTCACCACTTTACTAAGGAAAGTAGTAATGGGCCATAAATTTTGACTAGATGCTTTGTTTTTTGAGATCTTAGACCTTTGGAAATATCTCAACCTCCTCTTCACATTGAAATAATGAAAATATGGTTTTTATGGGGTTAAGTGGGAGAAAAATGGAAGAAAAATTTCCAAGCATAAGGAGTTAGAAAATTTGCAGTAAAGTGCCCTCCAAGCCAGTTTTACCATTTTTAGCCATTTTTACAATTCTTTAGTTGAATGCTGGATCCTATGGCCTAGGGAGAATATGTGAAGTGATTGAAATAACTCTAAGTGACCAAAATCATGAATTTACCTATTTTATTCCATATTCATCAATGAAACCCATCAATTCATCGAAGTTCACTTTTCTCAAGTTGTCCATTTTACCAGGGGTAAAAATGGATAACAATTTGGTGACCTCTCGGGAAATATGCTTGCTAGATGGAGTAGACCAGTTGCATTGAAGCATCCATCAGACATGGAGTCCTCTAAAGCAACTCAAAATTGTTTTATACTTGAAAACTACATTCTGTGCCATTTCAAGAAACCGCCATGTACTACTAATTCTTGGGGTATTGTTGAAAGGATTTGTTCTAAAATGGCTTTGAGAAGGCTAAAAATTGCTGATTTTTGATTACTTTATAAGGGATTGGAACTTAGTTGCTGATGTTCTTGAGGGATAAAGAATGAAAACATTGAAAATTTTCCCTTAACTGATTTTAGTTGCTCTGTATTCCCCTGTTCTTGGAGATTTGCAAATTCTTCATGCAACTATGATTTTCTTGCTACAACTACTTACAGAGACATGATGTATTGTATTGCTTGGAGAAAAACAAATGAAAAATCTATATACAAAACATAAAATTCATACATGCCTCAAGTAAGACACGCAAAGTGTGCATAAACACTTCTTCTACTGAAACCAAACCTACTCCTACCCTACTCTAACCCAGAGAAACAAATAACTCATACAAAACCGATACTCGACAAGGAAAATTAACTACCCTTCCTCACAATTTGTAACCATGCAAATTATTTGGCACTAGACATAACTATAATTAAGAGTGAAAAAATGACAACAAGCTTATTTTCCACTCTACTCATTAAGGTATCAACTAAGAACAAGAAAAATACCTCCTCTAAATATTCTCCATTTGATTCCGAGAGGTTTTGTAATTGATCCTTGGAAATTTGAAACTCATCCTCATGCTTGAAAGTAAGCGTGACTAGCTGTGGCCCCTCCTTTAGCTCCAATGAAGCCAATTACCTAATTGGGAAAGGTATGATCCGCTGGATTTTACCGTTTCTCGAATTCCAACTTCAACAAGGAAGTCTTCTTGCAAGCCTTCCTAGAAAGGTTATTTCTTGTGAGTTGATCTTCTATTTGGTGCTCATTTACATGCAATTGATTATCTACCTTGATGACTGATATGTAATTTCTGTCATCTTGACTTCTTTCTCCTTCCTTAACCATATGAAACTCTTCTTCATTATGTAACTCACTGTGATTACTTGTAGCATCTAATGGGGTCACTTGTACATCAAAGGCAATCAGCCAAAATCTGTTGCTTACTCGGGAGTTCCTCCTCTTCCACTTGAAGACAAAGCGCTCTTGAATGACTTCCTCTTGTATTGTGAAGTCTGATAAATAAAACTCCTCAACTAGCTACCCTAGAGGTCTATTTTGTGCATAAATGTCTTCTTGGATGTTCTCCTTTGTCACAAATTCATCAACCAAATCAAATTCTCCAAATGAAAGCAAAAATCTCTCAATGATATCATTTTCATTAAATGTATCCAAATTTGATTTTTTTCCTTCATGTTCTTATCTTCAAATGGACTCGGACCTAGTTTTTTCTCCTCCTCATTGACTGATTATGTAGTTAGTGGATGATCAATAACCTTTGTAAAGATAGTGCCATTATGATCACTACACTTCAAGAAAATGGACTGTTGATCATCACTTTCTTGCTCACGCTCTGCTACTACTATAAAATTAGTCTTCACCTCTTGCTCTTGAATCACAAATTCTTGAGGAGGCTTAGTCATTAATGGAATTTTCTTGATATTGAACTTGACAACCCACTCTTTCAAGTTTCTTGTTAGTTCCTCCTTGCTAATCTCTTCAGTATTCTCCTCTCCTCTGTTGATTTGCTAGTTGTTCTCTACCCTGAATAGATTTGGGACTATAAGAGGAGGGTTGGGTTGGGATTCAACTAGTTTTTCTATTACTTGATATGGTGGAGGAGGTCTTACAACTTATTGATTTTGATGAGGGGATGGTTTCTTGGAAGGTGAAAGGGAAGAAAAATTAAGATGAGGTGGTAGACTAGAAGACAAAGAAATGGATTCCACACTAGGGGCAAGATGCAGGAAACTAGACTCATGACATTGTTGAAATGAAATAGATGGGGAAGGAGAAAAGGAAATACTATGATATGGTGGTGGAATTACCCATTAACAAGGTTTCCTTGCATCGATCTCATAAGATTCTATCTCCTCAGTCCACTTTACAAGTTGGGACAACATGTCAACCATAAAGTCAAGTTGTCGTTGAAGGTTGTAATGTCTTCAAAAAGGGCCCACCCATGGAAAAGGTTCCTTGAAGCCAATCCTGAATGATTTTATTTTAGTTGTATCCCTTGAATGCACCATAACTACCTCCATCCTTAGGATTTTCTTCTACAAATCAGTGTTCTCCACATAACTTTTGTCACCATATGTATATCTCTCTTCTTAATAGGCTCCATAGCTAGATTGATTTTGATATTGCTCATAGGGATAAGCATAGTGATCCTAAATTTGATCATAAAATTGATTTGGAGGAGTTGAGAAATGTAATGGAGGTGGATTGGAATACTACGCAAGTGTGAATTCCATGTAGGGAATGAATTCATGATTGCACAACTTCATGGAATGGAAGAAAGTGCAAGATATGAAAATAAAAATGGATGGAAATAAGGTCTTCAACTCATAGAATGGGTTATTTGGATAATGGAGTCATCGGATGTGTTTTGTTTTGGATCCTTAATTTCTTAATCTTTTCAATTCTTTGTAGCTAGAAGTGATTAACTTACTCAAAGTAATCGATTTTGCAGGAAGTAATGAAAGAGATTGAAGTAACACAACTTACTTCTTCTTCTTGTTCTTATCAGTGATTTGAAGTGCAATTACTTACTCCTCTTCATGCGTTATTTTGACTATTGATTACTTGTAGTAATATAACATGAGATCACCGATTGGTTCTCCTTATTTCTGCGGTGATCTAGGACCTCATTAATTCAACTTCTCTCTCTTTCAAAGGCTCCAAAACTATAAATTTTTTTTCCATGAACACATAAACTCAACAAAATGGAAAGTTCTTCAACCACACTCTAGCTAAAGATCTAACTTAAATTGTTGTCCCACTTTGGCATGCTGAGAACTGTTATCACAAAATTACAACACCCTCGGAATGGCCAAAGATCTCGAATAGGGAATTCAATATAATCTGCATAACATAGGGTTATCTCAAGCCTGCAAGTCCCACAACTTGAGGGATAACCCCATGTTATGCAGATTACACCAAATGCCCCATTCACACGCTTTGGCCATTCAGGGGTATTGCAATTTTGTGATAACGAAGAACAATAATTGGAACCAACCTGACCTATATATCACATCCATGGTTTCTATATGTCATGGAACATCCATATGTGTAAACCCCACCAACTTTCCTCTTCTCCAAATTGATCTTCCCAAAAATTAATTTTACAAAAACTAGTTTACACCCTTTCTTCCAATTTTAAGACCTCTAAATGCCTTCAATAGAACAAAACTCATCCTTCTTCACTCTCCAACTAATAGAAAACATCATCCAATCTAAAACATGCCTCATCTACATCAATCTTTCATCCTCAACAATCATGTCCTTAAAACCAAACAACCTTCTTCTTCACAAATTGAGCTTGAATACCTATAAAATATCACCATGAAGAAACAATAAATACACCATTTGAAATCCCTCTAAGTCATATTTCTATAATATCTTACTTTTCCTTTTGAATCCAAGTGGAATGCCTTTAACCAAGTTAATATTTGAAACTACTCCTTTATCATTCTAGCACTTAAGAACCAAGCTTGAACTCAACTTGCTCCATCACATCAAAAATAACTTCCAATCTTAACCAAATAATGAAAACCATTAGAAATGATGTGTAATCACTTAGAAACCTTCAACAAACATGAAGAATCTCAAAACATCACCTTACCTCATGAAGAAACTCAAGACCCTACTTAACTAGGCATAATATATATTTGACCCTCAAAGAATAGACCATAACTTTCTAATACCTTATAACAAAAATTGATACTTAATTTTAAATACCACCGAACGGGATCACAACACAACTTGAATAGTGTCCTAACTCCACCTATAGCTCATGTAATTCCACTTTCACCACAATATGCTCAAAGCGCCCTAAAACTAGTCTTTATATAAATAGGGCACAATTTTCCATTTAGAATCTCAACCATGATTTGAAACTATCATGGAAATGTATAAAAATTCCATGGCTTAAAAATGTCAATTTATTCATCACCTTCTTTTGACAACCTGTTCCATAAACTTAACATCTTCATAAATAAGCATTTTTAAATGTGGGGCCCACATATAGTCACATGCTATAATTTACCTTTAAAGAAACTTTGAGGAGTACTATATAACATAGAATCATCATATTAGCACAATCAATAAATATTTGGCACTTACCAAGTAAATATCCTACCTCTTTTGAGCTAGGGTTTCAAACACACAAAAAGTTGTTTACCTTCTTAACATTCATTCATAAAAATGTGACAATGAAATGACCTCATTAATTTTCTGAAATATTCTTAACTAAATGTAAAATCATCTCTGAAACCCACAATGTATCATGCAAATCACACAATTCATGGTGAGCATCAAAATGTGCAATTTAAGTTGGAAAATGCTCTTTCTTGGACCCTATTTCACATAAAACATCATAACTTGCAAAATATTATTTAGAACGACTCCAAATTTTTCTCACACCTCTAGGACACAACTATACACCATCCTCAATCACCATCATATCTCAAATAGGTATCTGTCTTCTCACCGATCTCATTTACGTGACTAGCCCTAGGATAGGGTCAATTGAACTAACACTATAACTCATCAAAAACATCTAAAAAAGGCCCTAAAATTTACAAAAAAATGTCTCACATACCTACATGAATCCATGAGATTACATGGCTCTAAAACTCATCCTCATTCCTACAAACATCTAGACCTAGTCTAGATGAACACCTGCAATCGAGTCCTCCCACTGTTTGCTTCCCAAGGACCATGAAACACTATCAAACCTCTAGAAACTGATATGAAACTCATCATACATGTCATGTACATTACTTCCATATTGCTACCATGTTTGGTGAGGACTTATCATCTCCAAAACAAATACCTCCATACCATTATGCATGCACCAAGGCTAGGAATAGGCATGGAATGACTTTGTCATACCATGAAAAACCATGAACTGACAATGATGACCTCATCAAGACTCTTATACACTCTTAACACATCACTATGACCATGTATGACCTCATGAAAACGTTCACTCAACTTAGGAGGACTCATACTATGACCATACATACTACACCATGCACCAAGACCTAATAAACCTTCACCAAACATGACACTACCAATCAAACTACATGTTTGACACTCGATTGAAATCTCACGAGAGACTCATATAACACCATGACACCCTTTTCCATCAATGTACTTGACATAAATGATAACACTAATACACAAAATCTAACATTAATTTCTTGATCCTTGGAGTTTGAGTAAAATGTGAGGTGGATGATATTGATACTATGGATAAAATATTATTTTAAGGATATATGATAATGGAGGGTCTGTAGTCATCAAAAATTCTAAATATTATGAAGGATTGTAATGAATTCTTGTATCATAATACATATATGTTCATATATTGGGAATAAACAAACAACAATTAGTTGTCAAGCGAACTATCCTTGTCATACTCTCAAGTGTAAAAAAATTGATTTTATTGGATTCAATTATGGTATCATTATGTGGTGAAAGGGGAAGATCCATAGGATGAGGAGAGCTAGAGGATATGTATATATGACTTAGAATTAGAATATCCACTCAACTTCATAAGGTTGTTTGATGATGTAGATGAATGAAAAGTATAAGCTTCAACTCAACACAAGTATAAAATATCTACCAATATAAATTTATAAATATCATGTAAGATTAATGCATCAAAATTTTATAGTATTAAGAAAATTCTATTTGTATTATCCTTTTATCAACCAAAATTCAAATTTAGCTTTAATTTTGAGGAAAATAGAAAATAATAATAATAATGTGTGTGTAACATACACACATATATAGAAATTCAAAATAATATATACATACATATCTACATATACAAACACAAATATGCATATACATATATACAAACATATACACATACACACATACATATATATATACACTATAGGCACTAAAATTTAGTAAATTTTCCTTGCAAAATGCTAAGTAAGACCTTGTATCCTTGTGAAGACAAATGCTCAAATTTGAAATCCAATATATTCATCTCTTTAATAATTATAAAACTTGATTGTAGTCTTATTTTCTCACTCAAAACCCCTGGGAAAACCGACACATCACCCAAACAGATCGAGTGCTCACCCAAAGCATGCAAAGGTACCAGGTCCCTCTTTTTATACATACTTTTTCAAGATGTTAGCATGATCATTTATGTATTCCATATCCATAACAAGTAATAAAAGGTAAAGCATAACAAGAATCATCTCACAAGCATAGTGCATAATGAATCAAACAATGATCAAGATCAAATTTACCATACAATAACCAGTAATAGAGACATCAATAATCAGTAACCATCCACAATGATCCATTTTATTACTTCATCACAAACCAATAGCTGAATACATACAAATAATATTGTCATAAGCTATGCGCGCTCATAAACCAACAACATAACTCTAACACATACACCCAATCTCAAAACCATGCAAAAAAAACACACACACACACACACACACACACACACACACACACACACACACACACACACACACACACACACACACACACACACACACAAGGTGGGGACTTCCCTTCACCACCTATGCACTCTTAAAATAAATTGTATGCTCAAAATAGCCATGTGCCACATAAAAGGTAATCAAGAAGTATGCAAGATTTGCCTAATAATGGATTACATATAATTAACTCTAGATCCAACCCTATTATTAGCTCTGACTTTGCATGATGCTTGATCTTCCACCTACTCCAAAAATAACCTTTTATTCATCCACAAGTCTTCTTGTTCTTATCCAATGTGTGCTATGCACTCAATCCGTTATTATCCCATAACATGTAAAGCAAAAATTCCTAAACTCGACTTTCCGGGTGTGCCATTTTTGCCAAACTTATGCACACACCTACATGCCCCCTTTCTACACGTCATCTTCCCATGAGCCTCTAATACTTGAGAAATATTTTTTCCAGCCAAAATTACCCCACACTAATGTCATTGCCACCCCGACAATGGGTACTCATATCTTATCTCTCCAAAGAATAAAGAATAAATAAGTAAAGAATGATTGTACATGAAAGAATACTTTTAGATCCCGGGCGCTACTCTTCTACAAACAACAAAAGTTCAGGGTACTCATTCTTTATATCTTCTTCTAGATTATTCCATCCTTTGAACCCCTTCTTTTCCTTTTCAAGAATGTCTCCAAGCACTCCATCCATCTCATCCAAGGTCATATTTTTGCCCTCATTCTGTAGCACTCTAAGAACATTCACCAAACTAGAAACCATTCCATCCATTACATCCATTCATCTCGCTATTAGTTTTCCAAGTTCTTTTATCTTCTCCTTGTGAGGATCCTAGGATGTTGTGAGTGCATCACACTTCTCTACCAAGTAATGTCAACCTCTCCTCACATCCCAAAGTTTCATTTTTCTTTGTAGTAAGGACTTCATTATCCTCAAACAAAGACTTAATCTTAATTATTAGCTCTAGATCTGCACATAAATTCAGCGCCAAGTCTTCCTTCTTCATCTCATCCTTCAATTTTTGAAGTAGAGAGTCATACCCAACTATCCAGTGCACTATTGTTGCCTTAGTACTTCCCTCATTAACCGCATCATCCTCCTTAGCCTCTTTTTACTCCCCTATCTACTTCTTAATCACAAACTACACATAATCATGTAATAAGTGTAAGGACGATGATATGTCTATGCGGTCTATTCATCAATATATAGATTTTCATTGATAATATCTTTCCCCAAATCTACCGTAAAATACTGAGAATATCCTTCCACTTTTCTTTATCCTTCTTCCTCCCCTTAGTCAAGTATTCCACTTGTTCTTTTAGGATCTTATTCTCCTCCACCATCTTTCTTAGCACAAACAATTTATCTACATTCCTACACATTACTTCAGCTAGTAGCTTATTCAAGGCATTACTTACCGCTTATCAAGTAACATTTGTTGGCCTAACGATCCAATGTGCACTCGAGCCTTTTCTTCATTTTCCTCTTCTTATCGCATGCATCCTCCTTTACATCAAACTTAGGCTCATTGATATGTGTATGCATAATCTAGGACAATTACTTTAAGTGCGCAAGTTGGCTGCTTCAGGGTCCATTAGATCCCATTCACAAAGCTCCTTAGGCTCCAAAGTGATTTGGAACCTAGCATGAATTATCTTTATAGGATCATCAATATACCAAGATGTAGGAGTTTTATACATCTCCTCCTTATCTCTCTTTGAGCACCTACCTTTAGGAATGGGCACTTCAGCATCAAGTATTTTTACTTCCCCTCTATGTGCACTAGTAGGCTCACTATATGGTTCTCCCTTATCTTTTCCTCTCTTGCACCTAAAGTTCCACTCACCATTTAGCACTTTTCAAACACCTTTGTATCATGCTGCATTTCTTCATTACGAGGCTTCTCTATGTCCACAGTAATAACATGATTATTTTTAATGATATGCACATTGTCATTTGAATTTTCCCCCTCACTATTCTTAGTGGTAATATACTTGCACCTCTTCTTCTCTAGTTCTGTCTTCACTAGGGAGTTTCGGGGTGATCTCCTAGGTAGCTGTAAGGGCCCCATGCCTATACCTTGTCACCTTGTCCTTCTCAAAACCCTCCTAAATTGATAGTCCTTAGTTCCCTCACCTTTCTCTATCTCCACAATGCCCATTTCCATTCTCACTTCTCCACCTTATTCTTGTCTCGGAGGTGTTGCCTCATGCGTTCTCTTTTCCCCCCAGGTTGGCTACCTCCTTCTACCATAATCTAGACTACCACTATCTTCCTTTAGTTATTCCTCCTCTTCTTCATCTGTGTGGGGAGGATTGGGCTCCTCATCTTTAAATTCTCCCACTTTGTATGCTTTCCTTGAGTAGTTCAAAATCCTAAACTCATTCTCAATGTATTTACCTTTTTCCAATTTGGGATTAAGGTAGATGTATACCTTAGCCGTGCCAAGTTTCCCAACTGCCAAACTCATTGAATTGATACTTATATCATCTAAGATCAACTTTTCTATATAAGCAAACATACCCAAATATACATATGTCTTCCAGAGTGTATGATAATCATAGTCTACTTTATCTGCATCAAAACCCAATTTGCACATGTTTGAAAAACATGTGCATCGAAGCCTGGAATTACCATGTGGTGAAGGCATATGGGATCTTGCACCAAGGGCTCCACTTTCCATCCTTCATTCCAAATCTTCCTATGCAAATTTTTTGATAAATAATGAAATAGGCCTGCTTCTTTAATACTGAAGTAAGGTCCTTTGATATTCTCCACTCATATTCAAATGCTTCACATATGTGCTTGTACTAGAGCTCCATCCTCTTCTTGTAAGATCCACTCTGTTGGCACTTAAAACTTCCTTTTGAGTTTCTTCCTTCTCTCCTTGTTGAAGAAGTCCCCTAACCATCTATTCATAGGGGTGTTCCTCTTTTTCTTTTGTGGAGTCTCAAAATACAATACCAATTCTTTTGATGTTCCTTCCACCTTTACCACTTGTTTTTCACTTTCCAATGTTACAACCCCGACTTCCCATCGAATATCATAATTAATTCTTAGAGTGTACTTTTCCATTTTAAATATGTCCATTTCTTCTTCCTTCAATATGGTTTTTATTATGGTTTGACATCAATATCTACCAATTCAAAGGGGGAATTTGATATTTGTTTTGTGATTTTTTTCAATCTTTTTGTGCATAGGAGTTAACTGTCTTGAAAATTACATTAAATCCCACTTTTCATTCACATATCTAGGTAGTTTACAAGGTTGTCCCTAAAATCCACTTACCCTAAAATATGTAAATAATTTGTATTGTATAAAAATGTAACCATACTCAAGAATTGTATCCCTCACAAAGAGTGAGATAATCTATATTGTTCCCATTCTGGTTTGAAAAGACATGTCACGGGGAAATGAAAGCATCATTTACCAACCTAACATTCCCTTTCCATCTATCCAACCTCAATTGTGGGTACACATCATACACCCTATGATCTTCAAAACTTGCTTGTAATGGGAGACCTGGAAATGATTTGAAGCAAGCAATGTTATAGATAAGATAGGACATCATATAGAAATTGATGTCAACTAGATTACCTATGCTAATATTTATAGCTATTGTCATAAGTTGAGCATGAATGGATGCTGATATGAATCTTGCCCAACAAAAATTTCCTTGTTCCTCTAGGATAACCATTATAAAAGGGCACATCCATTCTTGAAAATCATTAGCTCCTTCTAACCCTACCATTCTACTTAGTAACACAATAAGGTCCTCAACTTCCTTAACAAACATGGCCCTGGTTAATTTCTTGGGGATTCTTTTGACATATGGTTTTTGTCCTTTAACCATTGGGCATTTAACATTATAGCATATTCATCATGCCTTGCCTCATAATCAATATGTGTTGACTCAATTGTAGCGATTATTGGTTGATTAAATCTTGGTAACCCTTAAATTTCCTAAAGACTCGGTGATAAGTTTATCACCCTTTCTCCACTTTCTTCTAATACTTATTTCATTTCTAGGTTATAATTCTCAGACACAACCATACGAGATCAGGGGAGTGTATGGATGGTGGGAAGGTACCCACTAGGGAAATGTTACTGGCATCAATGGATGTCATCCACTTAATTTTATTTAGATTATTCAGCCTCCTCCAAAAATAATCTAAATCAACATTTAATAATTTTGTGTCCATGACCTTATCTAAATCGCTAGAACTTACATGGAAACCTCGATTGTAGTTGCTTCATTTTCTATACCCTAATTTCACCCTTTAATTTCTTGCAAATTTTAAGTCAAACACTAAGCACACGGATGTAAAACAAGACTTACCCATTTTTCATGTGAGCATTATGAAATTCTCCTTTGTTTCCTTAATTCCAAGTTCTCCACTCAATTTACCCACTTCTCTGTCAATTTGTCTCTTTTCCTTTACAAATTTTTTTTGCAACTAGGGCACCCAAATATTTACATGCAATAGTAAAAATTTGAAATGTTTGAAAACATTTTGAAAATCCTGCCTTGATCCATGCAAAACACATTAACGGTGGTAATCATAAATGCACTATATTTTAACCATGCACTTTACCCCCTTCGTTTGAATATAGACCATCCACGTGGCTTAATATGATGCTTTGTGGGCTCAGGAGTCTATTTACACATTTATATTGCCTTTCAAATGAGTGAAAATTTACAAATTTGATCTGAAACCCCGCCTATTGACTTTTGTTGAGAAAATGACACGTATCCCAATCTTAAGAGTGACATAGTTGCGGGACTTATTTACATTTTTGTCTATTTTCTTGACTAGGTGCAAAACTACCAAATTGACCCAAGCATTTGCCTCGCTAACCTTGCCTATAAATTTGACACTTGTCCTCCATCATATTTACACTTTGCACTATAATATACCTTTGGTGTAAAAATTCACCGATGATCCACTTCCCCGCTCCAACCATATTTAGACATGTATTCCTTTTCGGGAGGCGTAAATTTCTTTGCACTTTGTATTTGTAAGTCGAATATTTCCTAGAACATACCATCGGGTTTGAAGCTAGGCTTGGAATTTACAATTATCATGTGAATTGTGTAATTTTGAAAACATAACCCATCACAAGTGCCACCAATTATATTATGCCACATATCCTCGGGCATCGAAGAACTAAGTGCAATTTTCACTGGATATTACAAGGACTACACAGGATGAATTTTTTGAGGATAATCACGATCTTTTGGCAATGTTTTCATGGGAATTTCACAGAAATGACATGGTCATTACATTCCTCGACTGAAAAAGAGGATTCACAACTCAAACATGGGATTTTGTTTGTATTAAACATGATTGCATCTTTCAAGCATATGTTTTTAAACATTGACAAACCAGTCAAAGGAAATTTTTGAAGGCACACTCAGGAAAAAGGGATGAGATAAAATTGAGCACCAATACACTCACAAACCCATCACATGTGTATTTTACAAACCATCTGCAAGTTAATTTTTCTCCTCAGGAATTTTCCAAATATTCTCCTTTGGTCCACCGGCACCCCAATTTACACAAACATAATAGATAATAAAATAGTACCAAAACTTATCTTGTCTCCATGGTGCGCTTCTTCAATAATAGTCTCAGAAATGAAAGAAGACAAGTTGTATACTACTCCCTCAGATGTTTTTTGGTGATATGAAGCCATATTTTATTTACCTGGATCCAACGCTCCTAGTTATTTGATTTGATGAGGAGGTGTGCGGCTTCCTGGATCATAGGGTACTTATCTAGCTTAACAATATCCATTACATGCCATCCCTTCGCATAAGCCAATGCAACATAGGTTGCTTATACACCCTCATCATCAGTAAGGTCACTACTAATCTCAGTTCTCAAGCTTCTCAACCCTGTCAACCTACTAATCAAGGGCACGGTAAGTCACATTTGTCTCCTGCAAAATAGAAAAAGTACTCATGCACACGAGACATCAACCATTGATACAATTTCTTTGGTTTTCCAAAATATGGCAGCTCATATAGCTATATGACCCCAACATCTCCAACAACTGCTCTTGCATCATCTTAGACAACCATGTAATTTTCCATCCGTAAATACATTTTTACCACCAAATTTTTATCCAACTCATCCCTGTTATCCTTAGTATGATGATTGTAGTCGCTTACTTTTCTTTGTCTAATATGTGACTCCCAATCCAATCCCATTATGACACCTTTTGGGTACTACATTTCTAAAAATCTTCTTTTAGGGGTATCCTCCATCTCTACTTCCACTTCTTTTTGCTTCCTTCCCCTTGTGGTTGCTCCAGGTGCTCATTTTGGTGCCATTACGATGATAAAAATGTGTTCTTGCACTAGATTCAACCTCTACAACTTAAAAATCATGTGCCCTAGCTTCTCCTTGAACCCTAACTCACATATTTTCTCCCTTGCACACCTTTACTTCACTCAAACACCCTCTTTGATGGAGTTCCAACCAATGTCATGCACAAAATCTCTCTCGGTTCGATGTCCGTAATAGCTCTTTCAGAACTTTTGCACACAACACACTCTCTTGACTCCCTCTTTAACTCACTCGAACACTTCACAATGTAAGGTAAAATGATATCGCAACCCCTCCTTATATAAATTTTGTAAATTTTCCCACATTTATTGCTCTCCATCTACCACCGTACTCAACATTAAATGAAATTTCTTTACTTTTTCCATGCTCCACAAATAAATTTTTCATACTTGAGTTTTCCGCACCCTCATAACCTTTTGGCACACCCACTACTTCTCAACCACATACATCCTCTTGCATGCCTTCGTGTGCCAAAGTACAAAACCTCTATTCCTAATACCCAGTAGTTTCCTATGTTGATGCTCGCCTCATGTTACACTATGCATCCATTCATCTAAGCATGGTCTTCATTTATGAGCAATCTTTCCTATACAACTTTAATCCAGGCACCTTTAACCTTTTTCTTATGTGCACCAATATTTTAGAATGCACTCATCTTTTAATACCTGTAAAACACTTGTATCTACTCCACCTCACACTAAAAGTATGCGCGGTCCTCTACGCATAAATTCAATTGATAATAATCATCTTTTGGTGCAAAAGCGCACTTATTAAAACAAAATATTGAACTAAATTAACAAGGCATAACAACGATGAAAGGAAACACATATAAGGAAAATGCATTAAATTGAAATATAATCTAAGTGACACAACTACCTTATTACAAACAACAAGAATACTTATTTATAGTAGGGCTTGATCTACTCTGTTCAAGTAATGGGAAACTAATTTCCATCCAACGCCCATGAATCGACAAGCATCGAATCAAGTATATATGTCACCACATATGGTCCCAACCAATGCACCTTTAATTTCCTAGGGTGGCGCACAAACTTGGAGTCATAAAGAAGAACCATCTGTCCAACTTCAAACTACTTATTCTTAATATGCCTATTGTGCCATGCCTTTTTCCTGGCCTTTTCTATCTTCTAGCTCTAACATGTGATGGCACGCCTCTCATCCAACTGCATTAGTTTATCTATGCTCTTCAAGTTCTTGTTCATCATCCAATCCTCCTGTGCGTGTAATACATAGGGAGGGTAGCATAAATTCCACCGGTAAAATATCCTCTATGCCAAACACCAACTGAAAGGGTGTGGATTTGTTCAATATTTTTAAGTTTTCATGTATGTCCAAAGTAAAACATAGACTTTATCATCCTAGTCTTTCCTTCCAACATCATATATCTTTGTCGGTGCATGTCTCAATATCTTGTTTAAATCCTCAACGGTATGATTGGATTTTGGGTGATAGGGTGTTGTCTTATGATGTGCCACAATAAACTCAGCCAATAATATTCTTATCATCTCATTCAAAAAGTGTGTTCCCCCATCACTTGTCAAGATTAGTGGACATCCATACCTGCTGCTAATGTTTTCCCATAAGAACCTTGTTGTCATTGCTTCCTTGCAATCCTTTTTATAGCACTACTTCTACTCACTGGTCAAATAATTTGTACATGTAATAATATAGCCTGATCCATTCATTTACGTAAGTGGGGAAATAGGACCCATAAATTCAATTACCCATTTCTTAAAAGTTTTGCACTTGCTATTGGTCTCAAATGCATTTCATCCCTATGCCCAAGCTTCCCAAGGTGCTGATAATGATCATGTGCCCTTTAATTCTCTTTACAATCCTTATATAGTGTTTCCCACCAAAGGCTATCCTGCAAAATATTTCACACGGTAGCATTACCTACATAATGTCACCGCAATCCCACCATGAGCTTCCTCCATTATAGCTTCACGCTCATGTTCACGTATGCAAAATATCATCATGGCCTATTTGTATAAATCTCCACTGATTAACATGTAAGGTGCATCACGTATGGAAATTTATTTCTTCTCTAAGATCTTCATCCATTTAGGCACCACACCAAGTATGTAAAAAAAAAAAATATCTTCTAAGTCGGATGATAGGTGGTTCAATCAACAATTGGGTGTCAAACATTGTGTCTTCAATGCCTGTGTATCCTCGCCTTAGTTAATTCTTGAAAAATGATACTGGTCTGAAATTTCTCTTTCCTAGATTTACCACCACTGTAAAGTAAAATTATTGAAACAAGAGAATCCATTGGAATATGCACCCCGCACAATGGGCTTATTAACTAAGCACTTAAATGGTATATGATCTCGTATAAAATATAAAGGGATTTTCCAATAAGTACTATCTAAAATTTTGCAACATGTAAATTATGGATAGTGCTTCGCTCTCTGTAGTTGTATAACTATGCCCAACTGGTGTCAACTTCCTACTCGACAAATAGATCAGATGATCAATGATCCCATCACCAAAGTTGTGATAATAATTTTCCAATGGCCATGCTAGAGGCATTAACATGTACATGAAATAGTTTTTCCCAAGAAGGAAAGCAAAGAATGGGTGAAGAAGTAAGCCTTTCCTTCTATGTCTCAATGCTAGTTGTTGACCCCTTCCCAATGGAACTTTCCCTTGTTTTTCAACAATTCTTCCAGGGAACAACAATCTTAACATATCCCTTAATGAACTTCTTGTAATAACTTGTGTTCCCTAAAAACCCACGCACTCGCTCTGATTGGTAGGCTCCTCTAAACCCAAGATAACTACAACTTTAGCAGGATCTACCAACAAACCTTATTTGCATATAATGTGTCCCAACAAATTTCCAAAGGGTGTTGTAAAGATACACTTCTTAATGTTGAGAGAGATTCTCAACTGCCAGAACCTCTAAAACATAAGTCTCAAGTTGTCACAATGATAGTTTACCAACCCATATATAGTCCAATCATCCAAATACACTTATAAAAACTTGTATATAAAGTCCTCATATTCTTGTACAACAATATAGAAAAATAATGTACGAACATTCTTCAACCCAAAGGGCATAATCGTATATGCAAAAATTCCCACTCGGTGATTAAAGTTATCTTTTCTTTGTCTTCTTTAGCAATATGCACGATGATAAGCAAATAATTCATCGGTGAAATAGTAAATCTCGTGCCATACAACATCCACCAAGATCTCCTCAAGTAAAGGTGTGGGAAAAGGGTCTACGACACAAACATCATTTAAATCTCTCGTAGTTCACACAAATCATTGTCCCACCATATTTCTTGATGTTTATAACCATAGGGCTAACCCACTCTAACTCCTCAATGGGCTCAATAATTCCAGATTTCAACATCTTGTCAATCTCTTCCTTTACCTTGATGCACATATTAGGATTCATCTTGTAAGGTCTCTTCCTAAATGGGCATGCACCTTTGCTTTAATTTTATCCTCATCTCACCCAAAGAGTGATAAAATATTTTCAACTCATGATAGCCTTGCGGAAATAATTCTGGAAGACACACAACAACTCAATAATATTTTCCACCTCTTGTTCAGACCAATAATCACCAATAATGGTCTCTTTGGGCTCTAATCTATCCCAATGTTGACCTTCTTTGTTTTCATGGGCTCGTGATACACGCGCACCTTCTCATCAGCACTATCTAAGAACTCATCTATACCTATAGTGTGATCAACATGCAAATTCTATACTTCCTCATCATCAATCATGTAAACCGGCTCACTCTTCTCTTTTTCTAGCCAAGTGCATCCAAGATGCTCCTCATCTGTCTCTTCTTATTTAAATCATGCCTCTAAATCTCACTCCCCAAACATATCTAATAGGAGTTATCTAGCCTTTACACTATCCTCCATTGTAAGGAACTTCACAATGTAATGATTCATTCTTTGGAGGTTTAAAAGAAAAATAGTCGAAGGTCCGAATCATACCTAAGGTCATCTTACGCTAATTAATTTTTTTGTTGTTATCTCTGCATGAACATACTATACATGCATGCAACCTATTAGGGTGGCGTAGAACTTATGTACCCAAAGTGATGGTGGAAAGGCCTCTGCCATTCCGTCCAAAGTCTCTTGCACTTCGAAAGTGGTGTGAAGCGTAATCCTTTCCATAGAATTCACATATATGAGAAGGTACATTGTTCATTAGGAACCTAGTAGAGAAGGTGATTCTCATCTCTCACCACTCCAAAAGATTATCCCTATGTGTAGTCCACCAACGCACTATAGTCCCACGTAAGGTATATATCATCATATTTCTTCTGTCACCCTTATCCTTCCACTGGGATTCCATGGCGCATGTAAAGACATCATGATTTCCTTCATCGATATCCCTTGAGGTACATGGTTATGAATTAAGCACCTTACCACGGGCGGTTTGATTATGTGAGTAACTATGTTCTTGATCTCTTACCTGACCATCTCATATGTTTCATGCACCCAATTGTTATAGGAAACATTGATTGTATCACTCATAGAATGAGCATCATCCCACTAAATAATACCTTCTTTAGATGGCTCAAGCAATTCAAGATCCCTAACTATACACACATATATCCTATTCAAATCCTCTTCACTCAAGGGTTCTACATAAGGCATAGCTTTCCCATCTATTAAAGGAATAATTATGCGCTCCTCTTTGTTCTAAAAACTGATATAACCTTTATTAAAGCACAAATCAACATTATTCATGTAACACCAAGGGAACCTAAGAAATAATGGAAAACTATCTACTGCAAGTTCCAACACCTCAAATTCCTCAATGAACTTGGCCCATTGTATAGTAATAATGACATCCTTCAATACTCCAATGGGCGTGGCTTTAGTCCTGTTTTCCATATACAACACATTCGAAGAGGGCTATAATGGTGGTCTCCCCATCTGATTCCACACATCCAAAGTGAGTACATTTACTTTTACACATGTATCAATCAGTATGTTACTCAACAACCACCCATCAAAAACTGCATTCAAAGTGATCTCTTTATCATACTCAAGACTGTGAGGGGGTAAGTTTGCATACAATATTTGTCTCTCGCACTCATATCCAACGCGTGGTATCTTCTCCCTCACCATTCCCCTAACAATGGAATGATATTCTCCTAGTGCAACATCTTACAAACCTCCTTCAAGTCATCAACATATTTATGAGGAATCTCAATTATCTTCACATACTCCATCTTCCATGACTGCTCCTTTAAGCATTGTATCTCTAAAAGAAAAGCAATTTGCATAGCATAAATATAGTATTATATTAATCAACTACCGTGGTAATGATGTTACAATGGAAGGAGGGCTAATATATAGCCATACAAATAGAAAAATTATCTCCTATAAGATAGGAAACTACACTAGCAAATCACCTGTATAACCAACTAACCAAACCTACAATTTATTTGTGATATATTGTTGTTTCAACAATATATATGACTAACCACTTAGAAAACTAATAGTGAGTTGTTTATTTACAACTTCACTATAGTAATTACATTGTAAACATAAATATCAATACCCATGTGAACATTAATATTCCTAACATTCCCCCCTTAATGTTTACATGGTAGCAAAAATCGTTCACACTTCCTCTGCCTGACTGCCGCCTGACTTGCTCATGATCTTGGTAGAACACTCAAAGCGAAGGTAAAATAAGGAACACGTCAAGTTATTATCAACCATATAATTTTGGGAACACATTTGATTGAAAAGTATGGGAACACGCTCAAGAATCATATATTTATCAACCAATCACTATAGGGAAAACATCGACCTGAAGAAAGCGGTGTGGGAACTCAAACAGGAACACATCTGAACAACCTTCAATGGTTTTCCAGAGGCTAACCACAAACCTAGGTATGAACATGAACACATCTGACTATTCAACCTCTTCAAGACTCATGATGTTGCATTTCTCTATGCTATCTATTCTTCACTATGTTATTACATTGGGGAATTATGTAGGAATATCCACACATAGTTTGAACAAGAATGAACATAGGTTCTTATTTTTCACACCACACAACTGAAAAACTGGAAAATAAGTACACACCACAAAAATGTGTCATCACAGCTCCGTGCGGCCCCGCCGTTGGTGACTAACAAGAGATCATTTTTTGACCTCCTTCCTCCATCGAATGATGTTGATTACTCAACAAATATGATAATGTCACTCGATTGTTTCCACATTGTTTAGTATATAGTATCCCTCCGGCAATGTGAAACACTTTATTTTCCGGACGTCGGGTAACACCGAAAATACGTTTGTGAGGAAAAAAATTATTTTACGAAATTTTGACATGACTTATGATGATAACTCAAAAATTTGACAAATTGAATTAAAAATGACAAGATGGACTCAAAAATTGTCAATGATGATATTAAATGGATACGACCGCTATAAAATACTAACAAGAAATAATGACCCACTATAGAAACTAATGACTCATTTTGACACAATGATTATTCAACTTACAAATAACTTTACTCAATAGACTTGAGCATCAAACTATTAAATGAATTTACTAATAAATAATGACTAATTGAATTTTGATTTCAAAATGACCATTTAACTATCTAATTACAAAACGAGACCACTAAAACCAAAGTAAAATAGCTGCATTATAATAAAAAAATTAAAAATACTTTTCTATAAAAATCCTATTTACCTAAACACATTTGGATGGAGACAATGACACTTTTGACTATTAAACAAATTAAATATCTAAAACTTAAGACATGACTTGCTAGTAATGTGGAACTCAAACGTGGAAAAATTGGCACATCTGACAGCAATAAGCAATATGGAATTCGTATGACCCGAAAATCACGAATGAAGCCCAGAACGGTGAGAAGAGATTCATTTCAACATAAATTGCTCAACACTGCAAATCACAAGCGTGGAATGTGGATGAAGTCACGTGCTTGGATTGGGATCATCGACGGGTCCAAGACTGATTTGATTCTATTGATAGAGCACAGATTTCTGAGTGGATTATTGTGTTGCGATATGAATGCAGATAAAAAAATTGACATGTCGACATGTCTTCTTATTTAGATCTTCAACAAGATTACATCCTCACAAAGATAACAAAGAGCAACACATCCATGAGGCAGAAAATCTGTTGTACTGGAATCAACTCTTTTACATATGATCTACTTTTGTCTTGTAAATACGTAGCTTAGAAAAAAATTCCACACATTTTACTATAGTGAATCCCAGGAAATTTAGAATGACACAAATATGTGTGTTTTATAAAAATTGGAGAATCAAAGTGTAAACCAGTTCAAAGTGTAAGGCGATGACTTCAATGCGAAAAAAAAACAAGAAGCACATACTGCCTCGAATGTGAACTGAAATTATCCTGGCTGGTAGAAGTTTGACACATTTGTGAGTCTCAATTCATAGATATCTGATTGATTTATATCTTCAATGCATGCTGACGAAGGAGATAATGGTGCTCATACATTTACTGGTTCAAGTTCCATTTTGAGATTTATCTTTTCCATTCTTCCACCACATACAATATATATTCTAATATTGACATCGATCTGGCAACCTGTAGGAATAAAATTTGATATATTAATTTCCTATTGGATGCTATAACACGCACAAGAGATCAGATTATATAGGTATGCTTCCAATGAGACATCTATTAATGACCTACACTCTCGTAAAACATAAAGAAGACTGCACCGTCCTCCTTGCAACTAACACATGCTTGTGTTTTCCAAACAATCGGTAATGAGAACGCAAACGAGATGTCCCTTATTCTTGTAATCTTCCAACTCAGGTATAGGACATGGCATCTCTCTAATACCAAATCTAAAAGACAAGCAAATTTCATAGCAAAAATATAATATTCCATTAATCAGTTGCTGTGGTAATGGTTTTACAATGGAAGGATGGCTAATATATAGCCATACAAATAGAAAAATTGTTTCCTATAAGATAAGAAACTACACTAAAAAATCACCCGTATAACCAACTAACTGAACTTACATTTTATTCGTGATATATTGTTGTTTCAACAATATATACGACTAATCACTCGAGATAACCAATAATGAGCTGTTTATTTACAACTTCACTATAGTAATTATATTGTAAACGTAAATATTAATACCCATGTGAAAATTAATATTCCTAACTGTATCTCACCCTGCAAGTTTCTAATAACCTCCATAGTCTCTTGATAAAATTCCTTCTAATAGGTAGGATATTGATATTTCACATTTTTCACCTCTTGCTTTGTAATAACGAGTTTCTACGTTGGGATCTCGTGAGCGCGTGTAACCTCGGCGTATGTAATCACTAACACAGAAACATCTCAAGATTAGGTGCATTCTTAGGCATCCTCGTCTTCTATGGCGTGTTACACTTTAATCATCCATGCGCCTATATCATTCTTCTTATAGTTTTTACTCATGTGCTCATATAATCGAGGACATTCTTAAAAATTATGTTACTTCCCACACCATGAGTAGATTACGTTTTGAGGGAATTCACGCCTATAATGATCAAGGGATCCGCATGTAAAACAAGTTCCGTGAGGGAAGTCACTTCTTCCACCGCTATGACCATGACATTTGTATCCTCCACGGTAACCTCTTCCTCTACCACCTCCATCAAAGTTCTGTTATCCAAAATAAGCCCCTTGCTTATTTTTTGACTAACTCCCTTCATTCCTTCCTTCTTTGTGTCTCAGTCAGAAATTTTTATCTTGTAGGCACTCAAAACTTCTCGGAAATGGTTTCATTGGATAGAGCATCTACTTATCTTTCTAGAATGGTAAATTTTTCCTTCTAACTCCTCATATTTTGTAAGTTATGGCTCGGTGGAGTTTGAGAGGGAAATTTTCCCATGGGAAGTCCGTTGGCAAATTAGAACGTGCCACGTCGGCGGTGGAATGGCAGATTGGCGAAGGGCAACTTTGAATTTTTCCAAATATTGGTGGGGCACACAAAGAAAAATTTCTTGGCGGAGGCCCGCCACCAATAGGAGGAGGCCACGCGTCCTCGGGGTTATTGGACATTGGAGTGGCGGGAGGAAGTTGGAAAAATTTCCAAAGTTGGCACAAAGGGATATCTTGGCCCGAAGGCCCGCCAACGAATCACAACCTACCACGTGTCCTCGGAGCATTGGAAGGTGGAGGGTGGAAGAAAATTTTCCTTTTTGCCAAATATGGAAAATAATTGAATGGAAGCCCACCCCGATGGCCCACACTAATTAGAAGCTGCCATGTGTCCATTTGGCTAGCAAAATCTTAAGGGTGGGCGCGATAAAGGAAATTTGGAATTCGGCCGTGCCAATAGAAGCCTGCCACGTGTCCTGTTTGGGAAATGGTCAGAGTCAAAAGAAAATTTGGAAGCACGCCCGCAAGGGCCAATAAGAACCTCCCACATGTCGTCGGAACTTTGGGAGGTAGAGTTTTTTGAGGAATTTTTCCCAAAGTCAAAAAGAGGGAAAATTTTAAATTTCGGGCCCGCTAAGATTCAATTTTGCCCTAGTTTTGCCGTAAATCTTCAGACGGGCATAAATTTTGATCTAGAGCTCAGATTTTTGTGTTCTTGGTGTCATTGGAAAGCTGGTGAAATTATCTACACGATGGAGGGCTCAATTTTGTGTTTTGGTAGGGTTTAGAGAGAGAATTCAAAAAATGCCTTTGTCACAGGAAGGAGAATAGAACTGACGTTTCAACCACCATTTTTATGAAGTATGGTTTGCATTCTCTCCCAGCATGGTCAAAAACATTGGGGAATGGAATTTTAAGGGAACCCATGTTGTTTTAATGCATTCTAGTTGGTGGTTGAAGCATCCCTTCATGCTTTCCCATATTTTCTCCTTCCTGGGCTCAAATTTTCATTGTTAAAATCCAAATTTGGCTCATTTTGTAAAGGGTTGGAATTTTTATGTTTCTGAGACTCCCTCTTTCACCCTAGAAATTGATTTTGTGTAATTTTAGACCTCTTTTAGAACTGCAACATGTTTTCGCCTCTCTGCTGTTGTAATGCATGTATTTTTGACATTAGAAAGGACAACACAAGTTACGTGAATGAGTTTCAATCATTTGCTTGTGTTGTTTGCTTCATTTATGATCTTTCATTAGTTTGTGCATGATGTTTTGCTACATTTATGTGATCTGTGTCAATTTACGTGAAGTAAATGTTCACCGAGTCCTTTAGTGTATCACCTTGTTAGTATTAGTTTTATTCTTTTACATTCTCTACCTATGTCCCCTTGGAATTTAGAGTAGGATTTTGAGTTTTAAACCTCCGCAATAGTCAAGCAATACATTTGATCAGAGGAGTTGAGGAACCAGCCTCTAATCTGGAGATTCTTTTCCCATTTTCACAAGTCCCACACTTGGGGAAAAGATTCAATGTTGTGCAATCACATTGGATGTCCATTATCAAACTAGAAATCTGATAAACATCCAGGGGTCTTTGTGAACTTGCACTAATAGTTTTGGCATGCCTGGTGGGACCTTAGAGGTCTTTATGTTCATTGCGATAAAGTTGATGTGCATTTGTTACAAGTTTTGCTAAAAGATCCCTGATATGCACATCTGGCAACTCTAAAGAGAAAAAATCAACTGGTTTCAACAGTCATAGTCTGAAGATTCATGAGAAGAATCAACACAAGGTCAAGATCCAGAGAAGAAGGGTTGTCTGAGTATCTGCAGTTATCTCCTGGAAGAAGGCATAGAGGAAGGAGGAGTCAAAGGTCTTCATCTCCACCAAACATAACTCTATCAACTTCTCCACCCTCTAGACCTTTCACTCAATCAACAAGGGTTCTTAGGCCAATCGAATGGCACAACCTAACCTTTATGTCAACTTCACTTGGTAGCAGCCCACTTACTCTAAATGCACAAAATCTAGTTCCAGTTGTAGCATTGAAGAGCATTCCATACTTCATCGAAGAAAATTAAACCACCCCGGTGATCATGTTAAAGACATTGCTAATGTTTGTGCAATCCATGAGATTGTTGAGATGTAAATTACTATCAAATTGCTGGCATCTTCATTCAAAGGGAAAGCATTGTAATGGTTTAGAAGCCTTGGGGTTGGTTCTATCAAAAATTGGAACCAATTATGCATAGCTCTCCATGAGTAGTTTGGAGAGAAGGGAGATAACTTATCTCTATTGGAACAACTGACTACCATCAAGAGAGCTCCCAATGAGTAGTTGTGATGACTTCAACTTCAGATTTCAAAGGACTTGGGATAGAATTCCAGTGGCAGTAAGGCCAATAGCTGAAGGTGCTTTTCTATACTATCTCAAAGCTTTAAATTATGATATTTCTATGTTAATTCAATCCATGGGAGGTACCACTATACCTGCAGCTTATAGCATTGCCATTAGGGCTGAGAATTGTTTGATTCAAGCTGGTAAACTAGCTCCTAGGCCTCCCATGCCCTTGTATCCAAATTTAGAAAATCCAAGAACTAGTCAAGCACCTACTATAGCTCCTATCCCCACTCCTAGAAATCAGAGTTCAAATGAAACTTCTACTTCATCCTCTAGTGCCTCAAATAAACTTCAAGAAGTCATGAAACAATTGTAAAATCTAGGCAATGAGCTAGTTACACTCAAGAGGTAGCAGGCCTAAAGTTTCAGACCTTCTTATCAGCCTCAAGCTCAGCCTAATAGGTAGCCATATCAGCCTAATAGACCACTCAATCAAGCTGCAAATCAAAATCAAACAAGGCCTCCTGCCAATAGACCATTTCATCCCTACAATCCCAATGTTGCATCCGCCTCTAGAGCTTTAGTGCTAGTGCAAAATAATATGGCACGAGAGTATGATTGGTGCTTTCCATGTAATGAACCTCACAACCAGTCTATTTGCTTCAATGGTGCTTTAAACCAAGCTTTTATGGTGACAAAAAGCGGCATAGAGAGTGAGGTAAGTCAGAAGCAAACCAACAACAAGGAACATCCCAACAAAATGTAACTCCGAATGAGACTACACTAGTGAATTGGCAGGCTGAGGATTTTTGTGGTATGAATCAAGCAATGTCTCAAAGTGTAGCAGCCAATACAAGGTCAAAGAAGAGGAATATTGGTGAAGGGCAGTCTTTGGCTCCAAGTGATCCACAACCTTCCATCACTCCATAAAGTGTTGGCAAGAAAATGCAGTTCCAAACATACAAGGACAGCCCAAGCCACCCTCTAAACTAACTCAAATGCCAGTTGTTACTGCCCACGTGCAAGAAAAGAATGTGTAGACTAAGGGGCAGAAAAGAGATGTTTCATCCCCATTTAGCATCATTGATCAAATGAAGAAAACAAATGTGAATATATCTATGTGGGAATCACTATCCATCCCAAGCCAAAGAGATCTACTACAAGCTGCCATGAAGAATTGGTCAATTTCAAATCAGCAAGTTCATATGCAAGAGAAGGTACTCATAAATGTTGCTCAGCCTAAAGGGAATTATGGAGGACAACAAGGTAAAATTTTGAAGCCCCATCCATTATATGTTTCATTGATCATTGGAGATAAGTTAGTACACAATTATATGATTGATTCTAGGGCAAGTAGTTTTGTAATGCCCAAGCAAATAGCTGATCAGTTGGGTCTCCAATATGAGGTCATATCCAAAGGGGTAGTGCAACTGGATGGGACAGCAGTAACAACAATGGGAGTGATTAATGATTTGAATCTTACTTTGCATGCATGCCCTAATGTTATTATTTTGCAAGATGTGTCAGTGATAGATTTGCCACCACTTTTTGCCCTATGTTTGTAAGGGATTTCACTGCCTAAAATTGGAGGCTACTTATCTACCGATTGGTCACACATGTTGTTTAGAACCAGATATGGGACTAAGGCCACAATCAGGTCTGAACCTATTGCAAATTTTCACATTGAACCCCATACCCCAAGCCAAATCAATGCCAACCTGTTGACATTTGATCAAGAAGATTATCCAAGCACATGATAAAGCCGACACCAAGGTTGGAAGCATCTCGATTTAACTCTTGATGAATGGGAAAGCAAGGTACATGGTTTTGACCCTTACTAAGAAATAGAAGAATCTGAACTAGGAGTTTATTGCATACATGAAGAAAATCAGTCTATTCCTAAAGCATCACCAAATCAGACCATAAAGATGACAATGTGGTATGGCGGTTGTTCTTTGATGGATCAAGAAGTAGACAAGGTGCGGGAGGGGGAGAAATGCTTGTTTCACCTCAAGGCATCAAATATTATTCAGCTTTTAGATTTTAGTTTGCATGTTCTAACAACACTATTGAATATGAAGCTTTGATACAAGGATTGTATTGGTCAATCAAGAGAGGTATCAAAACTTATAATTTTTGGTGGAAATGAGCTGATTGTTAATCGAGGTTAAAGTGTAGCATGCTGCCAAAAATGACCTGCTCAAATGTTACAAAAATAGGGTGTGGGACCTCATTGAAGATTTTGAGGGCTTTAACATAAATTCCATCCCTAGAAGGGAAGGAAAACCAAGTTTCTTGGCCGACAGGCTTGCAGATGGGGCAACCTTTGATGTTGTTGAAAGTATCAAGGAAGAAAAAGTACAACCAAACATTCATTTCATTGTAAGGCCATCATTTCCGGACAACAATATAAGTTGGCAAGTGTTTGAAAATGATCAACAAATCATCAATTTCTTGCGAAGAAGTTGAGTTCTTAGCCAAGAACCAAGAAAAATTAGAATAGCGAAGATGGTGATCAAGTGGTACAGCTAAGAACAAACAAACTACCAAAATGAATTGTCACCTTGGAGTCCATTTTTAATTCTAATGATCAATTTAGGAAAGAGAAAATGAATATCCAAGTCAAGGGAGAAGATTCAAAGTGCCCATCTTGGTGGGAGAAGGCAAGTCACTTCAAGTTGGTAAAGTGACAACCAAGAAAGAAAGGTACGAGTTTATGCAACTTTGCCAAGAGTTCCCTGATGTATTTTCTTGGAGCTATGAGGACTTGAAAGGTTTCAATCCTAAGCTAGCTCAACATACAATTGAATTGGATCCAAGTGCTAAACCCATCAGAAAAAATAAAGGCCAGTTAATCCACACATGGAGCCTCTCATGAAGAAGGAATTGAATAATTTAATAGAGGCAAGTATCATATTTCCCATCAAGCATTCTAGTTGGGTAGAAAAATTAGTTCCAAAAGAAGGAAGAGTGGAGAAATCAGATTGTGTGTAGACTTCAGAGATTTGAATAGAGCATCCCTTAAGGATCACTACCCACTCCCCTCTATGGAGCAAATTTTGCAAGTTGTTGTTGGCTATAAGAGGTTTTCATTGCTAGATGGCTATTTAGGGTATACTTAGATCATGGTAAAGGAAGAGGATCAGTTTAAGACAACCTTTACCACTAAATGGGGAACTTATGCATATAGAAAAATGCCATTTGGGCTATTCAACATTGGAGCTACCTTCTAAAGGGAAATGGCTATGACATTCAAGGGATTGATCAATAAGATAGTATTGGTATACTTAGATGATATCACTATTTTTTCTAAAAGTACAGTAGATCATCTCTTTCATTTGAGACAAGTGTTCCAAAGATGTAGAAGATTTGGGGTATCCTTGAATCCCAAAAATTTCTAGCTCATGAAGGAAAGATCCTTGGCCATAGTGTTTCAAAAGAAGGACTAGCAATTGATCTAGAGAGGGTTGAAGCAATAAAAGCCCTACCATTACCAAGTCATAAGAAAGCCCTCCAAAGTTTCTTGGGAAGGATCAATTTTGTTCGGAGGTTTGTGTCATATTTTGCAGCCCTTGTCAAGCCAATAACTATGATGTTGAAGAAAAGCATGGCTTTCAAATGGATAACAGAAGGCAAGACAGTTTTGAGGCAATCAAAGAGGCTATCTCACAAGCTCCAACCCTCATTAACCCAGATTTCTCCAAGGATTTCACCCTTTATGCATTTGGAGGTGATGATACAATCTCTGCGAGCTTTTAGTACAAAGAAAGAAAAAAATGTAGAGTAGCCAATAGCTTTCTTTAGCCAAAGCCGGAGGAATATGAGGTGAGGTATTCTTTCATTGAGAAACAAGTTCTTGCAATGATTAGGAGCTTGAAGAAATTTAAGCATCTAGTTTCAAACAACAAGGTTCAACTACTGGTTTCTCATGTGGGAGTTGAAGACTTCCTCCTCAACAAAGATTTAAATGAAAAATTTGTAGGGTGGATTACTCATGTCATGGAGTATGACATTGAGATCAAGGTCACCAAGTTGGTCCGAGGAAAAGGATTATGTGAGCAGCTAGTCTTAAGAAAATCAATGGAAGCATGTAATAAAAAGGATGTTGTTTTGGTGCTTCAAAACAACCAAGAACAAGGAAATGTTCAAGAAGAGAATGATGTTGTCCTCAATCCTTGTTGGACTCAAGACATAATGCACTTCCTACACACAGTCTATGCCCTTTAGAGATGAACAAAACAAAGAGAAGACACTTTGATTGTAGGCTGTCCCATATGCACTTATTGATGGCGTTTTGTTTAAGAAAGATGTAAATGAAGTGTTGTTGAGATGTGTTGGAACAAATCGGATTAATAAAACATTGGAAGAGTTCCATGGTGGGACAAATGGAGGTCATTTTGATCTAAGAGTGATATCCCTCAAGATCATGAAGGTTGGCTATTATTGGCCTAAGGTATTTAGTGATTGTTATGCATGGATCAAGAGATGCAAGATTTGTGCTTTCTTCACAGGAAAGAAAAGATTAGCTGCCCTTCCATTGCACCCAATCTTAGTTGACCAGCCATTCATGTAATGGGGTTTGGACTTCATTGGAGTCATTAAGCCAAACTCAAGCCAAGGGCACAAGTGGATTCTAATGACCACTGATTACTTCACCAAATGGATCGAGGCGGTGGCATTTAATGAAGCGAATGAATCTAGCATTCTAAACTTCTATGAAGGAATAATAACCAGATTTGGTATACCTACCACTATGATATCGATAATGCATTGGCATTCATAGGGTCAAGGGTGACCGAGTGGGTGTCAAAATGGGATTTACCCGAGAACTTCATCAAACTATTACCCTCAAGGAATGGCAAGCTGAGTCTACTAACAAGAACTTGTTAAGGATCATCAAAAGGACTCTTGATGAAAATAAAAGGACTTGGCATACTAAATTGAAATTAGCCTTATGGGCTGATAGGATCACTCCCAAGAGATCCACAGGTAATTGTACATTCAAGCTTGTTTATGGGAGAGAGGAAATTTTGCCCATGTAACTTGAGTTACCTACATTGGAACTCATGAAGAAATTGGAATTGTTGGAGTTTGAACCCGTGGAGGTGAGATATGCAAAATTAATGGAGCTCCAAGAAATCGAGAAAGCATGTACCAAGCAATAGAGAAGGATCAAGTCTTGATCAAGAAGACCTTTGGTAGGAAATCTAAGGCTAGAACCTTCCAAGTTAGAGATCTAGTGTTGAAATGGGATGCAAACCGAGAAAAGCCAAGAAGACATTCAAAGTTTGATGCCATTTGGAGTGGCCCCTACATGGTCACAAAGTGTAAGAGCAACAATGCATTCCAATTGTCTACATTGGATGGTGAAGAATTGCAGATTCCAGTTAATGGAATCCATCTAAAGCATGCTACTCGAGGGAAACTCTATACCTTGTACATATTAACTTATATTTTCATCCCTCCAAGTGTAAATGCACATTGTTTTGTTGTATCTTAGTTTCTATTTCCATAAGTGCTTTGGCTCGAGATTGCTATCCCAAACATGCAATTTTGTAAGTCATGTTCTAGATCAAATGATGTTCCACTCTTTCATCTTCCTCCTTGTAATTTTCTAATTAGTTAGGGTACCAAGCAGAGAATTTTATGACTCCATGCCCAATGGATTGCTTTAGGTAACTGGTAACTTCATCTAGCAGGCAGATGACCCCTCTGAGTCACCAAAATTGTTATCCAAAATAAGCCCCTTGCTTATTTTTTGGCTAACTCCCTTCATTCCTTCCTTCCTTGTGTCTCAGTCAGAATTTTTTATCTTTTAGGCACTCAAAACTTTCTAGAAATGGTTTCATTGGATAGAGCATCTTCTCAGCTTTCCAGAATGGTAAAGTTTTCCTTCTAACTCCTCATATTTTGTAAGTTATGGCTCGGTGGAGTTTGAGAGGGAAATTTTCCCATGGGAAGTCCGCCGGTGAATCGGGATGTGCCACGTCAGTGGTGGAATGGCGGATTGGTGGGGGAGACTTAGAATTTTTCCAAATATTGGTGGGGTACACAAGAGAAAAATGTCTCGGCACCGGAGGCCCACCGACCAATAGGAGGAGGCCACACGCCCTACGGGCGTCGGACATCGAAGTGGCGCAGGAGGAAGTTGGAAAATTTCCAAAGTTGGCGCAAAGGGATATCTCGGTCTGAAGGCCAGCCAACGAATCACAACTTTCCACGTGTCCCCGGAGCATCGGAAGGCATAGGGCGTAAGAAAATTTTCCTTTTTGCCAAATATGGAAAATAATTGAATGGAAGCCCACCCTCGATGGCTCGCACCAATCAGAAGCTGCCACGTGTCCATTTGGCCAAAGCAAAATCTTAAGGGTGGGTGTGACAAAGGAAATTTGGAATTCGGGCCTGCACCAATAGAAGCTTGCCACGTGTCCCTGTTTGGGAAATGGTCGAGTCAAAAGAAAATCTGAAGCGCACCCGCAAGGGCCAATAAGAACCTGCCACGTGTCATTGGAACTTTGGGAGGCAGATTTTTTTGAGGAAATTTTCCCAAAGTCAAAAAGAGGGAAAATTTTAAATTTCGGGCGTGCTAAGATTCAATTTTACCCTAGTTTTTCCCTAAATCTTCGTGGAGGGAATAAAGTTTGATCCAGAGCTCGATTTTCATGTTCTTGGTGTCATTGGAAAGTGGTAAAATTATCTACACGATGGAGGGATCAATTTTGTGTTTTGGTAGGGTTTGAGAGAGAATTCAAAAACACCTCTCACACAGAAGGAGAATAGAACCGACGTTTCAACCACCATTTGTAATGAAGTATGGTTTGCATTCTCTCCCAGCATGGTCAAAAACATTGGGGAATGGAATTTTAAGGGAACCCATACTATTTTAATGCATTCGGTTGGTGGTTGAAGCATCCCTTCATGTTTTCCCACGTTTTCTCCTTCCTGGGCTGAGTTTTCATTGTTAAAAGCCAAATTTGGCTCATTTTGTAAAGGGTTGGACATTTTTATGTTTTATAGACTCCCTCTTTCACCCTAGAAAGTGATTTTGTGGAATTTTAGACCTCTTTCAAGACTACAACATGTTTTTACCTCTCTATTGTTGTAATGCATGTATTTTTGACATTAGAAAGGACAACACAAGTTTTGTGAATGAGTTTCAGTCCTCTGCTTGTGTTGTTTGCTTCATTTCTGATCTTTCATTACATTTCATCAGTTTGTGCATGATGTTTTGCTGCATTTCTATGATCTGTGTCAATTTACAAAAGTAAATGTTCACCACTCCTTCAGTGTATCACCTTGTTAGTATTAGTTTTATTCTTTTGCATTCTCTACCTCTGTCCCCTTGGAATTTAGAGTAGGATTTTGAGTTTTAAACCTCTACAATATTTGAGCAATACATCTGATAAGAGGACTTGAGGAACCAGCCTCGAATCTGGATATTCTTTTCCCATTTTGATAAGTCCCATACTTACGGAAAATATTCAATGTTGTGGAATCACACCGGATGTCCATTATCAAACTAGAAATCGATAAATATCCAAGGGTGCTTGTGAACTTGCACTTACAATATCCTTTATGATGTTATCTTTCCTACTCCTTTAACTTATTCGTGATGCTAGTTTAACACATGCCAATTTCAATAGCTTCATGAATCTTATCAATCAATCTCTACGCTTTTCCCTATCATGAGTGTGAGATTTATAAATCTTACAAGTAATAGGATACGTTCTTCCGAATCACTCACTGCAACAATGGGAATCTTCTAAAATTATAACACCTATAACATGGCTGATATCTATGATGGATTTTGTTTTGGAAGTTGCAAATGTTGACATGTGATTCTTGTCTTAAGATGGTGTACTCTTATGATCTACGAAATCATGTCTGCTATAGATAATATATTATCTCATGAAATAGGTGCAATTCTGCCATGTTTATGTTGAATATAAAATGAAGTAATTCATCTCTTCTTAGGTTGAATAATTCACTCCTTGGGAAATGAGAAATTAATTCAGTTAAATTAATCCTTGAGTCTTTGTTGCACTTGAAATTGTGCTTCAGTTTTCATAAGTTTTGGTTACAGAATAGCAATACCTTGGATCAATTTCATTGATCCAAGATATGCTTCTAATTCACGACCTTATGGTCATATTGACCAAGCTAGATAGGTCAAAGGATCTTGGAACTCTGGTTGTCATAAAGTCATGGGTGATCTCCATGGATCCCTACTTCGTATCTAAACTTAGATACTAATTTGGTTCTTCTTTGAAAATTTGGGATGCAATTCTTACTATAGACTAAGGAACCTAATTAATCTATGTTCCTTAAATTTGTAACTTTATCCGAAAGGTGTAACCAAAGCTAAGTGATTATGTTCTTTTGTTAATATGGGATGTTAATAACTAAAGGACCTAAGACTAAAACTTTAGACTTAGACCTAAAGACCTATGGTAGTTCCTAAACTAATGTTTAACCTAGCCTAATGTTTGGCTAACCTAAAAGGGGCATATGGGATGACATGGAGAAGGGGAAAGTTAGTGACATCAACCCCTATAAATTTATGAGAAATTAATATGGTCTTATCTCTTTTAAGATAAAAATTTGGTGAATGCATGAGAAACGTTAGGGGGATGATTTGACACCTCTGCCAAGTATTAGTTGCATGCATTTTTGAATTTATTCATTGCCAAACATAAGATGGAAGTGGCGGGAGAAGTGGAAGGACTGTCAGTCCTGTTTTACATTTAATATTTTGGAAATGGCAAAAATTGACTAGGAAAGAGGAAGATGGAAAGAAGAGGGGTTTTGGTTATGTTTTGGTCATTTGGTATTTTTCTAGCTTAATCTCTACATGTGGTTTTTTCTCTTCAAACCATAGTTCAAAACCTTGTATGAAGTTAGCACTATGAAAACTATAATAAGAAAAAGAAGAATGTTTTAAGGATTTGTTGGCGTTTCTAGGGAAAGAATTGAAGCTCTACTTGGTGATCTTATGCAAAAAATTGAAGACAAGAACTCTATCATGCATGATAGGCCCTATCCATTAAGTCTTATGCTTTTACTTAAGTGCTTCATAAAAATAACTCTACTCTTATTGAAAATTTTCTAATTTTGATTCTTTGATTGTTTAAGTTTTTACTTTAATTGTGTTTTTGTTTATTGCTTTGGATGCATTATTGATTTTGGTATAATAGTTGGAAAATGAGATCTGGGAGTATCACTTTCGTATACGGGTAATCTTTCTTCCGCACAAATCCTTATAGTAGTGGCTTAAAACTTTGTTTTTCTCAGTTAAGAGATCTTTTAATTGCAGGGTATTTTTGCAATGTATGTGTTTTGGTTTGATAGAATATGAAGATTATTTCTTGAATGTTTTCCTTATTATCATTGTTGGAAGAATTAGATTTAGATATATGAAACTTGTTAGTTATCAAAATTGTTGTCTAGGACTTTGTTGTTCCGGTGTTTGCGTTTTATTTCCTTTTTGTTACAAACTTTGAAGACCATCATTTTTTCTTGATTGAGGAAAAACTTATGCTAAGAGTTGCATGTTATGCACATTAATATGGCTATGTAGAAATCCTCATATTTCGACTTTCATGTCTTATTTATGTTGGCGTTAAATGAAATTTTGAAGGATTCTTTGTGTAGACAATACGCCATCATTTTGGGAAGTATAACATGTTTTATGATTGAGTTAGGTTGTTTGGTAATGAAAGTGGGAACCATTATTATGTTTCAACTTGCTTTGAGACTGTATGTTAATAGAGGAATACCCACTTCGTGTTTAAATCTGAAAACCCATTTTAGGTATCGAATTGTTGTAATTACTCATTTCATTTTCAAGTATATAGGATTGTATATCTGAAAAAGTTGATTTTTTCCTGTTGTATATTTTTCATGTTCTCTTAAACTCACTTTGGGATTTTTGAGCTCGGTAATAGATATTTGGGATCTGAGGTAGATTTTCTAAATTATTGATGAATGTTTAACTCTTATTTTGAAGATGCTCGAATGATTATTTGACTTCTTGTTAAATGGTTTTAAGTTCATTAGAGGTTTGTTTCGGAGTAGAACTATTGTTCTCTTTTTCCTTCCTTCATTGGGCTTTTAGGAAATGAATCGATTCATTAATCTTTTGATAGAATCATGTTTTAGGACTTGTCTTTCTTGAAAAGACAAAACCTAAAGTTGGATGTTTTGGTTTACGTTTCTTTTTCCCTGGTTCTTTTATATTTATCCAATTATGGTCTTTGTTGAATCTCTATAAAGATACTATTGATCATAAGTGAGATTTCCTTAACTGTTTCAGCACTTGATGTGTGTCGTTCATACAAAAATTTGTTCTATGTCTTTACGTTATTATTTAAATAATAAAATGATAACTCTTCTTTAGGTGAGTCTGGATAGATGAGGAGAATGCAATCTCACTCATTTCCTCATCAATCTTAGGTTGGGGAATTTGTTCACTGGGGTATCATTGTTGTTCCTTCTTTGGTCTGTTTATCTTATATCACTTTTTAACCTTGTGATAGGTCTTAGTGTTTTATTGACCTTAAAGCAACGAATAATATTTTTATATGCCCATGAGAAAGCATTGATCCTGTGTAAGTTATGAACTTTAACTAATCTGCTCCTTTCTAGAATAATAACGATTTGAGTAAAATTGTGAGTGATCTTGAATGTTTTCTTGTTTTCTTGGAATGGTAGGATCAATAAAACATCAAGGATAAGGTCAGAGGATGTTCTCCTTCACATCCATATTGAATTGAATTATAGAAAATAGAGAACTTTGGACTTATAGGATGTTTCATCCAAAATCACGTTGATTGTTGATAGTGTTTAAGTTATCCTTACCTATGAATGGGCTTATTTATGATAAATTCACTTCTTAGGCTATATGATGAGTTGGAGATAGTATGGTATATATGTGAAATACAATACTGGTTGTTCATGGTCTATTTATTCTATGAAATAGTTTTATGTATCTTGTATTACTTCTTGAAAATTAGATTTGGCTGATTGAAGGAACTTAATTTGGTTACATGAATGAGAAGGTAAAGTTAAGATGAAATGATAATTCTTCTTCTTTAACTCTGTTGTTTTATTTTATGTATGTTGAAAAGAGTTTTATGATGAAAAGATAAGGTTTCTTATAGAAGTTTAAATCTTCTCTCTATTCTTCTTGGATTGTATTCTTTTATGGAAAAGTCTTTCTTTTTTATTGTTGTGTTTTTTCAGAAACTGTTTCATAAACAACAGGGTTCTTTTTATGAAATAGTTAGTTAAAAGCACAATGTTTTAATGCTATAGTGTTTATCATGCTCAGTTCAAATGAACTAACCCGTGCTAACAAATTTGTAGATGGATTTCATAAAATATGAAAGGAGAAAGACATATAGGAAGTTACATCTGTTTTAGTAAAGAAATTGCATCTTTATTATGATGATAAGGGGCTTCATTACTTGAGATGTACTTGTTGGAAATGAAAATTATAATAAAATTAGTTATGTACTACTGTTTTGACACTTTATAATCTCTCGAAATACTTCGGATTCAAAGTGAATGTATCACTCATTCTTGATGAATAAAATATGTGATGATTGTTAAATAATACTTTATTGTAATAATTTATTGTCATGAATTGGGATGTATTGTTAAGTATTATCCTAATGAAGGAGGGTCGTTTATATCTGAAATGTTATGGAATTTTTGGTGGGGATTTGAAATGTTAGTTGGTTTATTTTCTCAATTAGAGATGCAACTTATAAAGTTGACACTCATAAGTAGACCCTCAATCAATACAAAAAGGACTATGTTTGAATAATATGGATGTATGTGTATGAATTCTTAATGTATTTAAACATATGTAATCTATTTTATAAATGGTCATTAGCCCATAGTATACGGAAAAGGATAATTCCCATGAAATTAGGATTGTAAGTAAATGGTTGCATGTAATTCTTTAGGAGATTCCTTAATCATAAACTAGAATGTTTTGAAAGGATTTAAATGTAATTTAGACTTCATTTCCATGAGTTATAACATAAAAAGAATTATGTGGAACTTATTTAAGCTAAGGGCTGAAATAAGTAAGGAACTAATTGACACCTTTTCTTACCTATAAGATCTATTATGACAGTACATGATGCAAGTTGTTTTGTTTAATGATAAACTTAAACATGTAACTTTAAGTCACAACCTTATAGCTTAAATGACTTATTTGAATATTTAGGCGTTGTTGTAATTAATATTTAATGAAGTGATTAATAAGTTATTAAACTTATAATCTAAGGTGTGTTAGTCCAGTTGAGAAAAATAGTTGGATGTTGGTACACATCAACCGTAATATAGTTTCTTTATAATGACGAGGGTCATTACATGATATTATGATGTTGATATGTCTCAACACCCCACTGTTTCTTTAACTTGATTGACATAAAATTAAGACGGGACCATGGTTTCATCCTATACAAGGATATGAACATGATCTAGTTTCAAGGTCAAATTCTATTGGCTTAGGATAACTAGACACACCCAATTGAATTATATCGTTTGAGTCTATCTATGTACCCTTAGTCACCATGAGAAGTCTTACACACTAGTGCATGTTGTTGCCCTTGTCTAGTATGAAATATTAAATTAGATTGGACCTGACAGGATTCGGGAAAGACCACTCTAGATAACATAACAAGTATAGTGAGGGACTTAATTCCATTTGACTGGGTATGCCTTCAAGGAATATAAACATGATAATTTTTAAAAAAACTTTGGCTAAAGTATCACAAGCTCGCTAGTTGCATTATCCTATGTCACTTAGTTTAAGAAGTCGATTTCATATGAATATTGGTAAGATATTCAGATAGGCCTCTTAAATAGAACACTTGGGTATCCCTAATAGCGTAAAGAAACCAAGTATACATTGTATACACATTACTAATTTAACATGAGAGATCGGTTTAATACTGAGTCATGAAATGAGAGATCGGTGTTCACCGAGTCATTTATAGTTGCATATAGTTTTTTGTTATGAGATGGAATGTTATTTGAATGTGTGTTCTAAATTATGTTAATTTATAATATAGAACATTATGTATTAAATAAAAATTCCCTTGTTTCTAAAGTCTTAAAATGAGAATGTTACATCTTGGTATTAGAAATTTGGAGGTTACGGCTCTTGGACCTATTGAGTCCATAATCTAGTAAAAAATTAATTTTCTTGTTAGCAGAAAATGGGTAGAGAAAGCGGAGATGCTAGAAACAATCCACCTCTAAGTGGAGAGGTACTTAACGCCAAAAAACTTGACAAGATCATTGCTTCCCTATCGACACAAGAGATCGTCTGGATGTACTTGACAATGCCAATATTTGAGGAGGAAGACGCTGGTAACAATAATCAGCCACCTCCTGTGGACAACGCCAATATTGGAAATTTGGGTGTTGATAATAATAATGCTACAAATGCTAATGAAAATGTACCCAATCAACCTTAAAATAAAAAGGAAAGATTGGTAGTTGAACTCACACATGACATGACAAGGATAAGTCCACATAAGTTTGTGTTGTCACCAAATCACCGCACCCGAATGGCCCGAGAATGAATCTTGATATTCAGTGTGATTGGGACACATGGGATCTCCTTTTAGGCTATGGGACTTGGGCTCAAGGTGAACCTCTAGAGAAGGCCAGATTTCTCTTCCTAAACTAAACACAACTCTACTTCTAGTGCGGGAAAAATGGCAACTAGTCCTATGCTAAAAATTCATGGGGTTAGGGAAAGAGATGCAAGGAAATAAAATCTATGCTATAAGTGGTGATGCATCAAGAAAAGGGATGTTAAACTTCCGGAAGGGTTAGTGTGGGTAGGATGCTTGCATCATTGGCCACCTTCACCTATTGCAACTTGGAAAGGGTACAAAATACCTCAAACCGGAAGCACACATTCCTTCGTTAAAGTTTAAACATACACAATAGAAAGATCAGCTTTGATTTGATACAAAGATAATTTATCAAGAGGATAAACACAAGAAAATGTTAAGCATATACTTCAGTGATAATAATAATGCAACTTTTTATCAATAGAAGGAAAATAGATTCTCACAACTGATGAAAGGTAATCACACTATTCATTTCACACTATGAAATAGATAATCTAAAGTAAAGGAAAACTAATCAATAATGCCATGTAATCCCATTCACAAAGCATAGAATAACTAATCATTAAACACAATAAAATAAATCTTCAAGTGCAAGGTATAACTTTGAATATAATTAAAAGGTTTCAACAAATCTCTGAAAGCACTCTTCCAAGCTTGAAGAGAAAATTCACAAAAAATCTCTAAAAATATATCCAAATAATGAAAGCATTCCACTATTTATAAGTTCCTAGGCTGAGCCATTACAACTGGGCCCTTAACTAACATTTAACTAAAAATAGAAATGTTATTAATATTAAGGGAACATGTTCCCATGAAAATAGCAAATTTATTGTAAAAGGTTTGACCAAGTCAACCCTACAACATTGATCGATCCTAGAGCTCAAACATATCCTTTCATGGCCGCTCGCCTTTTCCCCGACTCATCTACATCTCCTTTACCTCCAAGTTTCTATTTTCATTCCTCCCATACATCCATTCGGTGTCTGTACACAAAGAAGCACTTGATAACACCCTGAGTTTCTTCATCTCCTAGCCCACATACATATTGATTCACTACGTCTGTTGTCTCGATCTCTTTTGTGATCCCGGCCGGAAACCTTCAAAGTTTATTTATGACTTTCTTTATTCTCCTATGAAATTTTGACATAAGACCATTCGGTCAATGGATTCACTATTGAAATTCTTGGTGACCTCATCATCACACTTCACAAAATCTTTAAATTTTTCCTTAATCTAATCCTCAGGAAGAGCATTGATATTTTCATTGAAGAATTTGCAATTGGCACTCGTCAAACTCCTTTGATATTTCATCAAGGCATCTGTAATCTTCACTCGCTTATCCTTAAATTTCTTATTCAGATTTCTTAATACATGACACTAGAATTCCATGGCCTTTTGATATTCAACCAATTTAGAGGTATCATTAATCACCTCTAATCAAGAAGAAAGCGTAATCCTCTTCTCTAATGTCAGTCCAAGTCGCCAAAGTTAAATTTAAATTATTATTATCCTCAGACAAGGATTCTTCCATCTTAGAAATGGTGGCTTTTGCAACCTGCAAATCATTATATATCTCAATGGCTTTCTTGATCAAAGGATTAGCTTCTTGCAGAATTCTTTCCATCCATCCACTCACTGATCTCCGTTTTTGGCCTAGCTTCTCGAGATCATGATAAGTAATATCATCAATGTAGATAAAATTTTCATAGCTGTAGTAGTTGAGACATCGGTGGATGGAGAGGGTGTGTTACTTTACGTAGTAGTGCGGTGAGCTTCATGACCTTGGCCTGAACTCATCCGTGGTGGCCTTGTCTTTGTCATATTTCTCCGAAAGGGCCCCAAGAGCATTATGTACATCTTTCTTGGCTCCTTCATGTGTAGCCTTCCCAAATGAGAAATTTGATATCTGATAATCTGCTACTGTGATTGTTTCTTTGGTTTTCCCATCAACAGGGGTGACCACCTCTATCACATGTTCTCTAGATGAATTAACTGTCAGACTTGATACAGTTCTCGGCCTCTTGGCTCTGTCTCTTAGACATATACTCCAATATGCCGAGATCTATAACATCCCCCAGAGGAACCTTTTTCTTTTTCTTGGGGTTTATCTAAACAACCATTCCGGTATGTCTAGAGTCGAAGAAGATGGAGTAGCGAGATCCAATACCTGAAACATTAGTTAGAACAAGATCACTAGAAATACTAGCTGGTATTTGAGCAGAGGTAGCAATAATGGAAGGCGTGGATGTAAGGACAGCCATAGGGATAGATAGAGCAATCTTTGGGGGTTGTGATTAAGGAAAATGGATGTTAAAAGAAGTGAAGAGGAAATGGGTGACCCAATATTTTCCCCAGTTGATAGAACTAGAAGTGACGAGAATACCTAGGCCATAGAAGGGGATGGGAAAGAAGAAATGATGGTGGAAGTGGAAATAACTGATATTAGAAGTGACAATGGAGGAAGGAGAAGATGTGATGGATCCTAGATGACACTAGGAGAGTCACTGACTTCCACCACTTCGTCACAGCACTACAGGTGATGTAATCTTGGGAGCACTAGACTTGGAGAGAGATGAACCACTAACAACGAATGAAATCTTCTTTGGAATTGTAGGAACCCTTTAAGTTGACCTCTTGCCCTTGGTAGGCATTGGGTGGTTCATTGCTGGTGTAGCCCCTATATTTATAGGCTGATTTTCCCCTTTGGGTGAGATTCCCAAGGTGGTCAACCAACTGAAGGTCCTTTTTAAGAAGGGTCTTGCCCTCTTCTTAGTATTGCTACATTCTTCCACATACCAATCAATCCATGGTAGTGGTTGATTGGCAACATTATCACTCTTGTATTATGAATCCAGGACCTCATCGTTTTCTTGCATATCCTTTGGCACATCAACCAAACCAAATTTCTGAACTTCATCAAGGGTTAATCTTTCATAATGCCTTTGTCGCGCAATGTATTCATCCTAAAAATGAATCTATATATCTTCTAATTGAGTTATGTGAGCACTGGACCAACCTGTCTCCCCAAACTTACCCCAATAATCAAAATTTGTCCATGAATGAAAGGTCCACAAGGTTACCACATCCATTTCTCGCATATACATTTTTTCCCCGTGAATATTCACACAAGAAGACCTACCAATGAAACAGGAAATGCATTCCCACTTTCAGGACGTTTGTTTTGGATTCGATGATAATCCAACAACTACCGAACTATTTCTAATAGAATCCATTTATCGAGGGACACCTTGGCAATTTGCTTGGGGCACCTATGAAACCCGGAATCCGGATGTAAGTGACTGTAGGAAACTAGAAATAAATTACTCCCCATTCTCACACTTCTTGGAAAGCCTCTACTGGAAACCCTCTGATTCTATAGTTCTTTGTCAAAATGATAGAGGATGACAAAGAACGAAAGCGCCGTTGACTCTTTCGTAAATTCCCGCTTCCTTCTTCGAGTGAGTGGGGATAAAATTCATATATTTGGGAGGTTCCGCAAACACCCCTACTAATCAATCCCGCAAAATATCCCATAAAGCAGCGCCTCGCATATACCAGAAATATGTCATGTAGAATGTTTTTTTTCGACACTCTACCTAATCGATAGTGAATGGTGCCACTAATGTGCTCACCCCATCGGATAAACTCATTATTCTTCTTGATAGTTGTGATTTAAAAAAACATCCATTCCTGGAATTCCTTTGCAGAAGGAAGACCAGAAACTCTACTCAAAAACATAATAAGATCGTTGACTTCCTGAATAAAATCCAATTGATGCATAGTTTTGGGTAGTTTGTTGAAATTCTTAGCCAGATAGGATTTTATCATAAACTTTGAGCATACCTCCTCTTTCTTATCCCAATGTTCCATTACTATTTGTGGAGAAATTGTGGCGTATTCTTGAATGTCTGGAAGTTTAAGCAGATCCTAAAAAAAACTGAGTCTAAATGATTTACCACCTTGTCATCACTATCCCTAACTAACATGGAGTCTTCACAAAGTGGGTCACGTAACTAAGACAAATTCTGGGAAATGCATAGATGTGGGAAAACTAGTGGCAAGGGAAAACCCATTGTCGTAGATGGCCTACATCCATGGTTTCTTATTTGGAGCCTTTAATCTTTCCTAGAAATCGAGAAGATCGATCTATCCTAGATCAGTGTCCCAAATATTTCCTAAGTCGGAGGATAGGAAGGATTGAGGAGCAACCCCAAGAAATGAGTATTTCATCTCCTCTTTTCCTTTTAAAGTGGACACAGACATCAAACCCTATGTTTCAGAAGCTAAAGCTTGTAGAAATTTTGAAAGTATGAAAGGAAATCTTTGAAATTCTGAATCATAAAAGTTCTAAAAGAAATCACCAAAATGAAATATCTCAAAAGTTTCCCGAACTGAAATTTCTGAAATCAAAAGTTCAAGGAAATATTTGAAACCAATTTTTCTAAAAATAAATTTTTCAAAGTGTTTCCCAAAGCCGGAGGTTCCAAAGATTTTCCCAAAGCAACAAACCTCCGAAATTTCAAAATGAGAAAGTTCCAAAGAAACTTCCCAAACTTAGATCTCCAAAGATTTTCTTCGAAGGAGTTTCCTAAACAAAATTCCCACTTAATGGTATTCTCAAGGAATTCCTCAAGGAATTCTCCGAATGAGTCTCTCCGAACAAGTTTGAGTAATCTACAAAACGATGTTAAATTGCCAAAACCGGATTATGAGAGATGAAAATAATTATGAGAGGCCTAAAAAGATCCTTTGAGCAACTTCGAAAACTTGGAGGAAACTTAAAAAGTGAAGCATAGTGAACTGAAAGAATGACATCATAAAAACACATAGGGAAACCAAAAGGAAAACCAAAATGAGAAGGAAACTAAGGAAAAAGACCTAAAACCAAAATAAATATATGCAAAAAACCATACCTTGAAAAAGATGTCATAAAGTACAAAAATAGAATGTCAGAACAAATGTGTCAGGTAAAAATGATAAGTAAAAATATGAGTTTAAATAGAAATCCCGATATTAATGGTAAAAATATGATCTATATAGAGGTAGGTGAAAATTAATTGTGCATAGAATCTCGAAGGTCTCGAAAGCTTGAAATTCAAAATCGGGATTTCGGACTTCAAAAATGGGAAACAAAAGACGAATTGGCAATGAAAAAGTTGAAACTTGAAAACCTAAAAGTCTAAAAATTTAGACTTTTGGACATTCAGACTTCAGAAAACTCCAAGTGAAAATCCTAAAAATGACTTCGACAATTCCGAAAACCTGAAATTTAGGTTTTAGACATCTGACTTCGAAAGTCCGAGAGGGATTTTAAAAAAGAGAGTTAAAAGTCCCGAACTTGAAATCGTGAAAGTCTAAAAATTTAGACTTTCAAAGTTTTAGACTTTGGGAAATATCAAATGAAATTTTGAATCCGAGCTAAAAATTCGAAGTCTAAAAATTGAAAATTTCGGATTCGGCTTTGGCAAAAAAATTTGTGTGCGAGGATTTATTTAAAAACATTTGTCTGACACATAGCTTTCTTTCTGGTAGGTTAAAAGGTTAACATTTTTGGCAATCTGCAGGGAATGCTTTCGTTAAGCTTTGCACCAGTAGCCTTATGCACAACATGGGGAAAAGGAGTCTAAAAACTAGAACCAAAACAGAAAACACGCAAGCAAAAGAAAAGATAAACAAAGAAATGTGTATAGCACTGGAGGAAAAGATAGAAAAATGTACAGTGGTGAAACCTCCTCAAAAGCAATATTTGAGGTGTATCTCATTCACATGAATGGGAAATTATTCTCCATTGATTCTAGATAGGCAAAATGAATTCACCTCTTTTAGAAATGGTAATAACATAGGGCCCACTCCAGAGAGCATCGAACTTAGCATGTCTATCGGGTTTGGCGCGATCTTCATCCCATTTTAGAACCAAATCCCCTTCCCTAAATAACCTATCGAGGATTTGTTGTCGAAGGATTTATTAACTTGATTCTCGATGTTCTTCACGTGTATTCATGGTCGTGTTTTGAATCTCCTCTAGCTCCATGAGTTTAGAAAACCTCACTGTTAAGGCGTCATCTTCCATAACTTTAAGCCGATAAGCCAATTCCAGGGAAAGAATTTCCAAGGAAAGTGGAAGTTTTTCTTCCCTTCCATATAAAAGCATGAAAGGAGAAACCTCGATGGAATTTTTAGGTGTTATTTCATCAGCCCATAGGGCGGTCTTGAGTTGTGTATGTCGGGTGTCTCTTGACCGCCATTGTGCGCTTAATGATTCTTATAAGATTCTTGTTGCTAGATTCACCAACCCATTTCCCTGTGGGTAATAGTTAGACAAAGTCTTGAGGTAAACTCCATTCTTGATGGCCCATTCACTTATCTTCATCCCGAGGAAAGACATAGCATTGTCTGAGATAACAGTAAAAGGAACACCAAACCTTGTCATCAAATTTTCTAGAAAATCTAGAACAACCTTTTCATTACTTTCTTTTAGGGCTACTACCTCTGTCCAGTGAGTGAAATAATCTGTGGTAGTAAGGACCCATTTATGCCCCTTGATGGATGGAGGATTAATTATCCTGATAAAATATGGAATGGATCTGCAGATGGAAAGTTTATCTCTGGACTTTATCCATTTTGGAGGATATATCCCGAGAGAAGAAAATTTCTGCATCCTTGTTGACCAATCAATCTGATCATTTCCTTCATCATCATGTAGAAGCATGACATCTTCCGTATCTTTAGTCTCCATGTCCACAGTTAGCTATTGACATAACCCTTTCGCCCTTAAAATATCGGTGACCTTGATGTCTATTCATACTCCATCACTTTCGTAATCCACCCAACACATTTCTCATTCATCTCCTTATTCAACAAAAATCTTTGACACTAGGATGAGAAACCATTAAATGGATTTTGTTGTTAGACAACATATGCCTAAACTTCTTTAGGGCTCGAATGACTGCAAAGACCTGTTTTTCAATGAAGGAATATTTGAGTTCATATTCCTTAAGAGACTGACTGAAAAAGGCAATGGGTTGCTCCATCAGGTCATCATTTGCTGAGTGAGAATTCCTGAAATACTTTCCTGACCTGCGAAAGCATAGAGAATAAAATCCCTGTCAAACCAAGGATTCACTAGTGTAGGAGCTTGGGAGATAGTTGTCTTGATGGCTTCAAAACTTTCTCTTCCCTCCTTCATCCATGAAAATGGGATATTATTTTTAATCATGGCTATCAACGGTTTTTCTAGTATTGCAAACCGAGGAATAAACCTCCGGACAAAATTTATAGTTCTCAAAAACTCTTAAGACCCTTTTTAGGGCTTGGGAGGGATAAGGATATAATTAATCAATCCTAGCTAGGTTGATAGATAACCTTGCTACTCAAACAATATGTCCCAATAATTTTCCTTCCTACACCAAAAAATACACTTTTTCGAGTTCATGTCCGACACCAAACTCCCTACACCTTTGAAAAACTTTGCTGAGATGGGTGATATGATCCTTAGCATAGATGGAGTAGACGGTGATGTCATCAAGATAAACCAATATCATTTCACCGATGAGTCCCTTAAATTCCATGTCCATGGATCTATGAAAGGTGTCCCCTGTATTAGATAATCTAAAAGGCATCTTGTTGTAGGCATATGTGCCCCATTTGGTGGTGAAAACCGTCTTGAATTGATCAGACTCTTGAACCAGAATCTGATTGTATCCTAAATATCCATCAAGTAAGGAAAATCTTTGAGCCCCTGCCACTATTTGGAGGATTTGTTCCATTGAGGGAAGAGGGTAGTGGTTTTCAAAGAGGCATGGTTCGGTGTCCCCAAAGCCATGCACAACTGAATTTCACCTTCTTTTTCCTTATGGGTACCAAATTATCTACCCACAAAGAATGCTTGGTAAATATTTTTTTATAGGCCTCGATAAGCTTGGTTATCTTTTTTCGCATCATTGTTTCAATTTTGGGATTAATTGGCCTCTGTTTTGATGAAATGGTTTAGAGTTCGATCTATTTCAATAGTATGTTCGAGCCAAACCGGGATCGAAACCACGCAAGTCCTTATAGCTCCATTTGAAAAATATTGTGGTATTCTTGACATAATCAGACGAAAGCCTCTTTCTCCTGAGTAGTGCATACCTTACCAATTTTTAGGACTTTCTCGCTTGCCACCTCAACCTCTTCAAAATCTTCCTCTTTGACCACCATATCAAGATTCGCTGGCTTTCGATCATCCGAATTGAAAATGGATTCCAATGTAACCAAGACTTTTGGCAACTTGTTTCCCTTCAACTGTATAATCTGATTGCCATAAGAGTTTTGGAGTTTATCTTGATGTTTGGCAGTAAATTTTCTTCTTTCTGTATGAAAAGAAAAATTTGTTGATTGCTATCAAACACTTGCCAACTACTCATATTATCTCGGGACCGCAGGACAAACCACCATTTTGACTATCTATTGTCCTTATTTCATGATGTCCATTGGTACATTGTATTGAGAACCAATGGTAAATGATGTCAAAGCATCTTGATTTGTTTCCTGGGGAGTGCATGAATTCTGAAAGCTTCAAAATCTTCTATCATATCCCAGACCCGATTTTTGTATGACCATAGTAGATCATTTTTTGATGCACTACAGGCTGTAACTTGGTGCATAATCAATTTGCTATCACCAAAGACACTAAGGTGCGGATTCCTCTTCGTTGGGCTAATCTGAATTCCTTGTATAAGAGCTTCATATTCAGTGACATTATTAGTGCAACTAAACTGCAACCGAAAGGAAGAGAAATATTTGTTTCCTTTTGGAGATACTAACATAACCCCTGCACCAGATCCATTTTTACTTTGTGATCCATCAAATAACATCTGCCACAGTCTGTTTGTATCGCTTGATTCCTTAACTAGTTGAGGTACGATGGCATCTTCTTCATGAATGCAATATGTACCTAATCCAGTCTCCTCCAAGAACAACAGACCAAATTCTTCATTTGCCAATAAATCAACATAGGGGTCATATTGATGGTTTATACTCACTTCATCAAGAATTGTATCTGGAACCTCTTCGATGAGAGTAGTTGGCTCATGATCTACATCCTCATCTTCGTGATCAAAAATGGCATAATTACCATCTATGGGTTTGGATGTGTAAGGTTCCATGTGATTGTGATAGATTAGTTCTACCCTTATAGTTACCTTAGTCCCATATCAGTCCTCAGGATCATATGCGACCAACCTGATGACAAATATCCTCCCATTTTTGTAGTGAAATCCCATGATAAGAAGATGGCGAAGAGGGGAGGGAGATCAATGACAAATATGTCATGTGTGAATGTCAAACTAGGACATGCGTGGATAGTAAGTTGAAGCCCCTTAATGACCCCCACAGTTTGGACTGCAGTACCATCTAGCTGAACAACCCCTCTCGAAATTAGAGCATATGGAATTTGTAGTACATCTACGACCTACTTAGGCATCACGGAACTACTAGATCCAGAATCGATCATACAATTGTGCACCAAATGGTCACCAATAATCAACGAGATATAGTAACGATGGAGGCTTTCTTGTGTTAGCATGTAATTTTTCTTGGGTTGGCATAAGTTTGGTCACATCATCGCATTACTTCTTGACCCGACGGTCAGTAGTAGTGCCGAAGCTATTCAAAGCCTCTCGCAACAAGTTCCTATGAGAAGGAATTGAGAGTGCATCCCACGTCGTGATGCTCAAATTGGTCTTCTTCATTTGTTCCACGATGCTTAATGGAATTGCTCCCACTTTGCTAATGCCTCTTGGGACATTGGGGTCTTCCTTTGGATAATGCTTATGGGGTAGTGTGATACCTCAAGTCCCATATTTCTTTGTATTCTGACCAATGGATATTTCTAATGATTTCTTTCTCGTGCCTTTATCATCTGGTATCTGTGTTGGGGCCTGAGAAGTGGATACCTGATCAGTATTGGAAGACTGTGAATCTATTTCCCTTTTCTTGGAACGTGTGTTAGATGCTATGGTGGAGGAATCAATATTCAAACCACAAAATCCTATGCTTGCCAATTTAGTAATGTGGTTTCATTAGGAGTTTGGTCTTGACTTCAGAAGTGGATGGTCCAACAGATGATTCAGTGAAGTGGTTATGATTTGAACCATGAGGGCTTGACTCAAAACTCCATTTGGGTAGAGATTCTGATTATGGGGCTAAGAACAAGGGTAGCACCATTCATAGTCTTGGATGAGGTTGTTTACGACTGGGACTATGGTTTGGGAAGAACTGGGCACAGAAGGGTTTTGAAAATACAAAGGTTTTGCATTCACAAACTTGGCTTGAGGCCCGATTTTGTGACTGATTGTTTCCATGAATGGAGGACGATTAAATCGTCCGATATTGGGGTTGCAAAGGGTGAGCATACTGGGACTCACCGCCTCTTCATTTCTACGAGTTCATTCATGAAAGTTTATAATAATGAATTTATCTCAGCTAAATCATTCAAGGAATTGGACACATGTGTAGCTATTGGAATAAACCGCGTAATCGGGAAATGATCGGGCCGTTGGCTTGCAAGATTTGCAAGACCAGTAATGGGAGGTCTAGGAGCAATTTTACCTGCATGAATCAAGCAATTTTCATCTCGTACAACAACCTCGTAAGGATTAGGGATAACAGTTCCCCCCATGGATTGAATAATGTCGCTCAAATTTTTCCACATTGTTTAGTATATAGTATCCCTTCCGCAATGTGAAACACTTTATTTTCCGGACATCGGGTAACACCAAAAATTTGTTTGTGGGGCAATTTTTTTTATTTTACGAAATTTTGACACGACTTATGACGATAACTCAAAAAATTGACAAATTGAATTAAAAATGACAAGACAGACTCAAAAAAAATCTCAATAATGTTATTAAATGGATACGACCACTATAAAATGCTAACAAGAAATAATGACCCACTATAGAAACTAATGACTCATTTTGACACAATGATTATTCAACTTACAAATAATTTTACTCAATGGACTTGACCATCAAACTATTAAAAGACTTTACTAATAAGTAATGGCTAATTGAATTTTTATTTCAAAATCACCATTTAACTATCTAATTACAAAATGAGACCACTAAAACAAATGTAAAATAGCTTAATTACAATAAAAATAAAAACTACTTTTCTATGAAAATCCTATTCACCTAAACACATTTGGATGAAGACAATGACACTTTTGACTATTAAACAAATTAAATATCTAAAACTTAAGACATGACTTGCTAGTAATGTGGAACTCAAACGTCGAAAAATTGGCACATCTGACAACAATATGGAATTCATATGACCCGACAATCAAGAATGAAGCCAAGAACAATGAGAAGAGATTCATTTCAACATAAATTTCTCAACACTACAAATCACAAGCATGGAATGTGGATGAAGTCACATGCTTAAATTGGGATCATCGATAGGTCCAAGACTAATTTGATTCTATTGATATAGAATAGATTTCTGAGTGGATTATTGTGTTGCGATATGAATGCAGATAAAAACTTGACATGTCGACATGCCTTCCTATTTAGATCTTCAACATGATTACATCATCACAAAGATAACAAAAAGAAACAAAAATCTATTGTACATCAATGATCTACTTTTGTCTTATAAATACGTGTCTTAGAAAACATTTCCACACATTTTACTTTAGTGAATCCCTGAGAAATTTAGAATGACACAAATATGTGTGTTTTATAAATATTGGAGAATCGAAGTGTAAACCAGCTCAAAGTGTAAGGTGATGACTTCAATGCAAAAAAACAAGCAGCACATACTACCTCAAATGTGAACTGAAATTATCCTGGTTGGTAGAAGTTTGACACATTTGTGAGTCTCAATTCATAGATATCTGAATGATTTATATCTTCAATGCATGCTGACGGAGGAGATAATGGTGCTCATACATTTACTGGTTCAAGTTCCATTTTGAGATTTATCTTTTCCATTCTTCCACCACATACAATATATATTCAAATATTAACATCGATCTGGAAACCAGTAGGAATAAAATTTGATATATTAATTTCCTATCGGATGTTATAACACACACAAGAGATTAGATTATATAGGTATGCTTCCAATGAGAAATCTATCAATGACCTACACTCTCGTAAAACATAAAGAAGACTGCACCGTCCTCATTGCAACTAACATAGGATTGTGTTTTCCAAACAATGGATAATGAGAATGCAAAAGATATGTCCCTTATTCTTGTAATCTTCCAACTCAGGTATAGGACATGGCATCTCTCTAATACCAAATCTAAAAGACAAGTAATTTTCACAGCAAAAATATAGTATTTCATTAATCAGTTGTTGCGGTAATGGTTTTACAATGGAAGGATGGCTAATATATAGCCATACAAATAGAAAAATTATTTCCTATAAGATAAGAAACTACACTAAAAAATTACTCGTATAACCAACTAACTAAACCTACATTTTATTCATGATATATTGTTGTTTCAAATAAATATGACTAACCACTCGACAACCAATAATGAGTTGTTTATTTACAACTTCACTATAGTAATTATATTGTAAATGTAAATATTAATACCCATGTGAACATTAATATTCCTAATAGTATCTCACCCTGCAAGTTTCTAATAACCTCCATAGTCTCTTGATAAACTTCCTTCTGATGGGTAGGATATGGATATTTCGCATTTATCACCTCTTGCTTTGTAATAACAGGTTTTTGCTTTGGGATCTCATGAGCACGTGCAGCCTCAACATATGTATTCAATAACACAGTAACATCTCAAGATCGTGTGCATTCTTTGGAATCCGGTGGTCTTCTATGGCGTGTTGCACTTTAATCATCTCTGCACTCTTATCATTCTTCTTATAGTTCTTACTCATGTGCTCATATAAATTAGGACATTCTTCAAACTTATGTTACTTCCCACACCATGAGTAGATTATGTTCTAAGGGAATTCACGCCTATAATGATCTGGGATCCGAATGTAAAACAAGTTCCGTGAGGGAAGTCACTTCTTCCACCGCCGTGACCATGACATATGTATCCTCCACGGTAACCTCTACCTCTACCACCTCCATCAAAGTACCCTTTATGATGTTATCCTTCCTACTCCTTTGAATTATTTGTGACGCTAGTCTATCACACACTAGTTTCAATAGCTTCATGAATCTGATCAATCAATCTACAATTTTCCATATCATGAGTGTGAGATTTATAAATCTTACAATAATAAGATACGTTCTTGAGAATCACCCATTGCGCAATAACAAGAATCTACTCAAATTGTAACACCTCTAACATGGCTGATATATATGATGGATTTTGTTTTGGAAGTTGCAAACGTTGACATGTGATTCTTGTCTTAAGACAATGTACTCTTATGATATATGAAATCATGTTTGCTATAGATAATATGTTATCTGCTGAAATAGGTACAATTCTCGCCATATTTATGCTTTGAATAGAAAATGAAGTAATTAATCTCTTCTTAGGATGAATAAGTCACTGCTTGGGAAATGAGAAATTGATTCAGTTAAATTAATCCTTGAGTCTTTGTTGCACTTGAAATTGTGCTTCAGTTTTCATAATTTTTGGTTACAGAATAAAAATACCTTGGATCAATTTAATTGATCCAAGATATGCTTCTAATTCACGACCTTATTGTCATATTGACCAAGCTAGATCGGTCAAAGGATCTTGGAACTTTGGTTGTCGTAAAGTCACAGGTGATCTCCATGGATCCCTACTTCGATCTAAACTTGATACTAATCTGGTTCTTCTTTGAAAATTTGGGATGCAATTCTTACTATAGACTAATGAACCTAATTAATCTATGTTCCTTAAATTTGTAACTTTATCTCGAAAGGTGTAACCAAACCTAAGTTATTATGTTCTTTTGTTAATGTGGGATGTTAATAACTAAAGGACCTAAGACTAAAACTTTAGACTTAGACCTAAGGACCTATGTTAGTTCCTAAACTAATGTTGAACCTAACCTAATGTTTGGCTAACCTAAAAGGGGCCTATGGGACGACATGGAGAAGGGGAAAGACGATGGCATCAACCCCTATAAATTTATGAGAAATTAATATGGTCTTATCTCTTTTAAGATAACAAATTTGGCGAATGCATGAGAAAATTTAGGGGGATGATTTGACACCTCTACGAAGTATTAGTTGCATGCATTTTTGAATTTATTCATTGCCAAAAATAAGATGGCAGTGGTGGGAGAAGTGGAAGGATCTCAGTAATGTTTTGCATTTAATATTTTGGAAATGGCAAAAAACTAACTAGGAAAGAGGAGGATGGAAAGAAGAGGGGTTTCGGTTCTGCTTTGGTCATTTGGTCTTTTTCTAGCTTAAGATCTACATGTGGGTTATTTCTCTTCGAACCATAGTTCGAATCCTTATATGAATTTTCTTTTATTGCATGGCATTGGAATGTTGAAGTTAGCACTATGAAAACTATAACAAGAAGAAGAATAAGTTTTTAAGGGTTTGTTGGTGTTTCAGGGAAAGAATTGAAGATCTCGCTTGGTGATTTTCTACAAAAAGTGAAGAAAAGTGAAGATAGGACCTATCCATTAAGTCGTATGCTTTAACTTAAGTGCTTCATAAAATTAACTTTGCTCTTTATGAAAATATTCTAGTTCGATTCTTTGATCGTTTAAGTTTTTGCTTCAATGGTGTTTTTGTTTGTTGCTTTGGATGCATTATCAATTTTGGTATAATATTTGGAAAATGAGATCTGGGAGTATCATTTTCATACTTCTGGGTAATATTTCTTCTGCACGAATCCTTATAGTAGTGGCTTGAAACTGTGTTTTTCCCTGTTAAGAGATCTTTTAACTGTAGGGTATTTTTGCAATGTATGTGTTTTGGGTTGATAGAATCTAAATATTCTTTCTTGAATGCTTTTCTTATTATCATTGTTGGAAGACTTAGATATATGAAACTTGTTAGTTATTAAAATTGTTGTCCTGGGACCTTTTTGTTTCAAGATTTGCGTTTTATTTCCTTGTTGTTACAGACTTTGAAGACCATCATTTTTTCTTGATTGAGGAAAAACTTATGCGAAGAGTTGCATGTTATGAACATTAATATGGCTATGTAGAAATCCTCATATTTCACTTTCATGTCTTATTTATGTTGGTGTTAGATGAAATTTTGAAGGATTATTTGTGAAGACAATACGCCATCGTTTTGGTAAGTATAACATGTTTTATGATTGAGTTGTTTGGTAATGAAAGTGGGAACCATTATTTTGTTTCAACTTTCTTTGAGACTCGTATGTTAATATAGGAATACCCACTTTATGTTTAAATCTGAAAACCCATTTTGGGTATCAAATTGTTGTAATTGATCATTTCATTTTCAAGTATATGGCTATGTAGAAATCCTCAGATTTCAACTTTCATGTCTTCTTTATGTTGGTGTTAGATGAAATTTTGAAGGATTCTTTGTGTAGACAATACACCATAGTTTTGGGAAGTATAACATGTTTTATGATTGAGTTGTTTGGTAATGAAAGTGGGAACCATTATTCGTTTCAACTTGCTTTGAGACCGTATGTTAATAGAGGAATACCCACTTTGTGTTTAAATCTGAAAACCCATTTTGGGTATCGAATTGTTGTAATTGATCATTTCATTTCAAGTATATAGGATTGTATATGTAAAAAGTCAATTTTTTCCTGTTGTATATTTTCCTGTTCTCTTAAACCCACTTTGGGAGTTTTGAGCTCAGAATGAGATATTTGGGATATGAGGTAGATTTTCTGAATTGTTGATGAATGCTTAACTCTTATTTTGGAAGATTCTTGAATGATTATATGACTTCTTGTTAAATGGTTTTGAGTTCATTGGAGGTCTGTTTCGGATTAGAACTATTGTTCTCTTTTTCCATCCTTCACTGGGATTTTAGGAAATAAATCGATTCATTAATCTTTTGATAGAATCATGCTTTAGGACTTGTCTTTCTTGAAAAGATGAAAGGTAAAGGTTGGATGTTTTGGTTTATGTTCATTTTCCGGTTCTTTTATATTTATCCAATTATGGTCTTTGTTGAATCTCTATTAAGATATTGTTGATCGTAAGTGAGATTTCCCTAATCTGTTTCAAAACTTGATGTGCGTTGTTCATACGAATTTTTTTCTATGTCTTTACGTTATTCTTTACATAATAAAATGACAACTCTTCTTTAGGTGAGTCTAGACAGATGAGTAGAATACAATCTCACTCATTTCCTCATCAATCTTATGTTGGGGAATTTGTTCTTTGGGGTATCATTGTTGTTCGTTCTTTGGTTTGTTAAGCATATATCACTTTTTAACCTTGTGATAGGTCTTAGTGTATTATTAACCTAAAAAAATGAATGAAATTTTTTTATATGTCCATGAGAAAGTATTAAGCCTTGTGTAAGTTATGAACTTTAACTAATCTGCTCCTTTTTGGAATAATAACAATTTGAGTAAACTTGTGAGTGATCCTGAATGTTTTCTTGTTCCTTGGAATGGTAGGATCAAAAAAATATTGAGGATAAGGTGTGTAGGATGTTGTCCTTGACTGCCATCTTGAATTGAATTCTAAAAAAAGAGAACTTTGGACTTATAGGATGTTTCATCCAAAAATTTCTTTGATTACTAATAGTGTTTAAGTTATCCTTACCTATGAATGGACTTATTTGTGATAAATTCACTTCTTAGGCTATATGATGAGTTGGAGATAGTATGGTATATAGCTGAAATACAATACTCATTGTTCATGGTGTATTTATTCTATGAAATAGTTTTAGGTATCTTGGTTTACTTCATGAAAATTAGATCGGTTGATTGAAGGAACTTAATTTGGTTACATGAATGACGAGGTAAAGTTAAGATGAAATGATAACTCTTCTTCTTTAACTCGTTGTTTTATTTTATGTATGTTGAAAATCATTTTATGATGAAAATATAAGATTACTAAGTTGATTGATTAAACTTACTTATAGAAGCTTAAAGCTTCTCTATATTATTCTTGGATTGTATTCTTTCATGGAAAAGTATTTCTATTTTTATTTTTGTGTTTTCATAACTATTTCATAAACCTTAGGGTTATTTTATGAAAGAGTTAGTTAAAAGCACAATGTTTTAATGCTATAGTGCTTATCATGCTTAGTTCAAATGAACTAACCCGTGCTAATAATTTTGCAGATGGATTTCATAAAATATGAAAGGAGAAAGACATATAGGAAGTTACATCTGTTTTACTAAAGAAATTGCATCTTTATTATGATGATATGTGGTTTCATTACTTGAGATGTACTTGTTGGAAATAAAAATTGTAATAAAATTAGTTCGTACTACTGTTTTGACAATTTATAATCTTTGAAACACTTCTAGATTCAGTGAATGTATCACTCCTTCTTGATGAATAAAATATGTGATGATTGTTAAATAATACTTTATTGTAATATTTTCTTGTCATGAATTAGGATGTATTGTTAAGTATTATCCTAATGAAGGAGGGAATTTTATATACTTAAATTTTATGGAATTGTTAGGGGGATTTGAAATGTTAGTTGGTTTATTTTCTCAATTAGAGATGCAACTTATAAAGTTGACACTCATAAGCAAACCCTCAATCAATACAAAATGGACTATATTTGAATTATATGGATGTATGTGTATGAATTCTTGACATATTTAAACATATGTAATCTATTTTATAAATTGTCATTAGCCCATAATATAGGGAAAAAGGATAATTCCCATGAAATTAGGAATGTTGTAAGTAAATGGCTGCATGTAATTCTTCGAGGAGATTCCTTAATCATAAACTAGAATGTTTTGAAAGGATTTAAATGTAATTTAGACTTCATCTCCATGAGTTATAAAATAAAAAGAATTATGTGGAACTTATTTAAGCTAAGGGCTGAAATAAGTAAGGAACTAATTAACACATTTTCTTACCTATAAGATCTATTATGACAGTACATGATGTAATTTGTTTCATTTAATGATAAACTTAAACATGTAACTTCAACTTGCAACCTTATAGGTTAAATGACTTAGTTGAATCTTTAGGTGTTGTTATAATTAATATTTAATGAAGTGATTAATAAGTTATTAAATGTATAATATAAGGTGTGTTAGTCTAGTTGAGGAAACTCGGTTGGATGTTGCTACACATCAATAGTAATATAGTTTCTTTGTAATGACGGGGGTCATTACATGATATTATGATGCACTTGATATGTCTCAACACCCCACTCTATTTGTTTATCTTGATTGACATAAAAGTAAGATGGGATCATGGTTCCATCCTATACAAGTATAGGAACATGATCTAGTGTCAAGGTCAACTCCTGTTGACTTAGGATAACTAGACACACCCAATCGACTTACGTCATTTGTGTCATCTAGGTACCCTTAGTCACCATGAGTAGTCTTACACACTAGTGTATGTTGCTTCCTTGTCTAGTATGAAATATTGAATTAGATTGGACTGACAGGAGTAAGGAAAGACCACTCTAGATAATTGAACAAGTGTGGTGAGGGATTTAATTCCATTTGACGAGTATGTCATCAAGAAACGTAAACATGATAAACATGTTTAAATTTTTTGGCTAAATTATTGCAAAGTCATTGCTGGTTGCATTATCCTATGTCACCAAGTTTAAGAAGTGATATTTCATATGAATATTGGTAACATATATTAGATAGGCCTCTCAAATAGAACACTTGGGTATCCCTAATAGCTTAAAGGAACCAATTATGCATTGTATAAACATTACTAATTCAACATGAGAGATTGGTTTAATATTGAGTCATGAAATGAGAGATTAGTGTTCACCGATTCATTTACGATTGCATATAGTTTTTGTTATGAGATGGAATGTCATTTGAATGTGTGTTATAAATTATGTTAATTTAGAATAGAAAACATTATGTATTAAAAAAATTCCCTTGTTTCTAAAGTCTTAAAATGAGAATGTTACATCTCGGTATCGGAAGAGTGAAGGTTGCAGCTCTTGGACCTATTGAGTCCATAATTTGGTAAAAAATTAATTTTCTTATTAGCAGAAAATGGTTAGAATAAGGGGAGATGTTGAAACAATCCACCTCTAAGTGGAGAGGTAGTTAACGCCAAAAACTTGATGAGATCCTTGCTTCCCTATTGGACATAAGAGATCATCTAGATGTACTTGAACAATAAGTTATAGGAAATGAGGAGGAAGAAGATGCTAGTAACAACAATCAACCACCTCCTGTGGACAACACCAATATTGGAAATTTGGGCATTGATAATAATAATGTTGCAAATGCTAATGCAAATGTACCCAATCAGCCTGAAAATAAAAAGGAAAGATTGGTAGTTGAACTCACAAATGACATAAAAAGGATAAGTCCGCATAAGTTTGTGTTGTCACCAAATCATTGCACCCCCGAATGGCCTGAGAATGAATCATGACATTCGGTGTGATTGGGACACATGGGATCACCTCTCAAGATGTGGGACTTGGGCTCAAGGTGAACCTCCGGAGAAGGTCGACTTCCTCTTCCTAAACTAAACACAACTCTACTTCTAGTGTAGGAAAAATGGCTAACTAGTCCTATGCTAACATTTCATGGGATTAGGGAAAGAGATTGCAAGGAAATAAAATCTATGCTAGAAGTGGTGATGCACCAAGAAAAGGGATGTTAAACTTCCGAAGGGTTAGTGTGGGTAGGATGCTCGCATCATTGGCCACCTTCACCTATTGCAACTTGGAAAGGGTACAAAATACCACAGATTGGAAGCACACGTTCCTTCGTTAAACTTTAAACATACACAATAGAAATATCAGCTTTGATTTGATACACAGATAATTTATCAAGAGGATAATCACAAGCACATGTTAAGCATCTACTTAAGTGATAATAATAATGCAACTTTTAATCAACAGAAGGAAAATAGATTCTCACAACTGATGAAAGGTAATCACACTATTCTTTTCACAATATGAAATAGATAATCCAAAGTAAAGGAAAACTAATCAATAATGCCAAGGAATCACATTCACAAAGCATACAATGACTAATCATTCAACACAATAAAATAGATCTTCAAGTGCAAGGTATAACTCTGAATATAATTAAAAGGTTTCAACAAATCTTTGAAAGCACTCTTCCAAGCTTGAAGAGAAACTTCACCAAAAATCTCTAAAAATATATCCAAATAAGGGAAGCATTCCACTTATTATAAGTTCCTAGGCTGAGCCATTACAATGGGCCCTTAACTAACATTTAACTAAAAATAGAAATGTCATTAATATTAAGGGAACATGCTCCCATGAAAATAGAAAATTTGTTGCAAAAGGTTTGACCAAGTCAACCCTGTAACTTTGACCGATCCTAGAGCTTGAACTGTCCTTTCATGGCCGCTCAGCTTTGGCCTGATTCATCTACATCTCCTTTACCTGCAAGTTTCTATTGTCCTTCCTCCCATACAACCATTTGGTGTCTGTACTCAAAGAAGCACTTGATAACACCCTGAGTTTCTTCATCTCCAAGCCCACATGCATAGTGATTCACTACATCCACTGTATCAATATCTTTGTGATCCTAGCTGGAAACCTTAGAAGTTTATTTTTGACTTTCTTTAGTCTCCCTATGAAATTTTTACATAAGGCTAATAGGTTAATGGAGTCACTATTGAAAGTCTTGATGACCTCATTGTCACGCTTCACCAAATCTTTGAAATTTTCCTTAATCTGATCCTCAGGAAGAGCATCAATATTTTCATTGAAGAATTTGTAATTGGCGTTGTCAAACTCCTCTGAGATGTCATTTAGGGCATGTGTAATCTCCACTCTTTTCTTCTCTCGATTTCTTAATAAGCTCTTATAATACTTGACACCGAAATTCCATGGCCTTTTGATATTCAAACAATTTAGAGGCATCATCAATCACCTCTTCCTGAAGAAGCAAGTCAGAATCCTCTTCTCTAATGTCACTCCATGTTGCCAAAGTTAAATTTAAATTATTATTATCCTCAGAGAAGGATTCTTCCATCTTAGAAATGGTGGTTTTTGCAACCTGCAAATCATTATATATCTCAATGGCTTCCTTGATCAAAGGATTAGCTTCCTACAAAATTATTTCCATCCATCCACTCACTGATCTCCCTTTTTGGCCTAGCTTCTCAAGATCATGATAAGAAATATCATCGATTGTAGATGAAATTTTCATAGCCGTAGTAGTTGAGATGTTATTTGATGGAGTGGGTTGTGTTACTTTACACAACAAGGCATGCAAGTGAGTGCTCGACCTTGACCTTTAGCTCATCCGTGGTGGCCTTGTCTTTGTCATATTTATCCAAAATATCCCCAAGAGCATTGTGTACATCTTTCTTGGCTCCTTCATGAGTAGCCTTCCCAATGAGAACTTTGATATCTAGTAATCTCTTGTTGTGATTGTTTCTTTGGTTTTCCCATCACGTGGGGTGACCACCTCTATCACATGCCCTCCGGATGAATTAACCTGTCCGACTTGATATGGTTCTCGTTCTCTTGGCCTGTCTCTTGGACATATACTCCAATATGATGAGATCTATAACATCCCCCAGAGGAACCTTTTTCTTTTTCTTGGTGGTTTATCTAAACAACCATTCTGGTATGTCTAGAGTCGACGAAGATGGAGTGGAAGATCCAATACCTGAAACATTAGTTAGAGCAAGATCACTAGAAATATCAGCTGGTATTTGAGCAGAGGTAGCAATGATGGAAGGCGTGGATGTAAGGATATCCATATGAATAGAAAGAGTAATATCTGGGATTTGTGATTAAGGAAAATGGAAGCATTAAAGGAAGTGAAGAGGAAATGGGTGACCCAATATTTTCCCTAGCTGATAGAATTGGAAGTGACGAGAATACCTGGGCCATAGAAGGGGATGGGAAAGAAGAAATGATGGTGGAAGTGGAAAAAAATGATATTGGAATTGATAATGGAGGAAGGAGAAGATGTGATGGATCCTGGATGACACTAGGAGAGTCACTGACTTCAACCACTTCATCACAGGAACTACATGTGATGTAATCTTGGGAGCAATAGACTTGGAGAGAGATGAACCACTAACAACGAATGAAATCTTATTTGGAATTGTAGGAACCCTTTTAGTCGACCTCTTTCCCTTGGTAGGCATTGGTTGGTTCATTCTGGTGTAGACCCTTGTTTGTAGGTTGATTTTCCCCTTTGGGTGAGATTCCCAAGGTGTTCAACCAAATAAAGGTCCTTTTTAAGATGGGTCCCGCCCTCTCCTTGGTATTGCTAATTCTTCCACATACCAATCAATCCATGGCAGTGGATGATTGGAAAAGTTATCGCTCTTGTATGATGAATCCACGACCTCATCATTGTCTTGCATGTGCTTTGGCACATCAGCCAAACCAAATTGCTGAACTTCATCAAGGGTTAATCTTTCATAATGCCTTTGTCGCATGATGTATTCGTTTGGACAATGAATCTATATATCTTCTAATTGGGGTACGTGAGCATTGGACTGACCTGTCTCCCCAAACATACCCCAATAATCAAAATTTGTCTATAGATGAAAGGTCCGTAGGGTTACCTCATCCATTTCTACATCAACATTTCTTGCCTTGTGAATATTCAGAAAGAATACCTACCAATTGAAACAGGAAAATGCATTCCCATTTTGTGACATTTGTTTTGGATTCGATGATAATCCAACAGTTGCTGAACTAATTCCAATAGAATCAATTTTTTAGTGGGACACCTTGGAAATTTTCTTGGGGAACCTATGAAACTTGGAATCTAGATGTAGGTGAATGTAGGAAACTGGAAATAGATTTCTCCCCATTCCCACACTTCTTGGAAATCCTCATCAGAAACCCTCCGATGGTATAGTTATTTGTCAAAACGATAGAGGATGAAAGCAAAGAAAGCATCGTTGACTCTTTGGAAATGCCTTCTTCCTTCTTCCAGAGTGAGTTGGGGATAGAAGTCATATATTTTGGAGGTACTACGAACACCCCTGGTATTCAATCCCACAAAATCTCCCATAGCAATAGTCGCATATACCAGGAAAGATGTCATGTAGAAGGTTTTTTTTTTTGACACTCTACCCAATTGATAGTGATTGGTGCCACTAATGTGCTCACCCCATCAGATAAACTCATCATTCTTCTTGATAGTTACGATGTACAAAAACATCTATTCCTAGAATTCCTTTGCAGAAGGAAGAAGCTGAAACTCGCTTAACAAACACAATAAGATTGTTGAATTCCTGAATAAAATCCGATCGATGCATAGTTTTGGGTAATTTGGTGAAATTCTTAGTCAAATAGGATTTCATCATAACCTTTGAGCATACTTCCTCTTTCTTATCCCAATGTTCCACTACTATTTCTGGTGAAATTGTGGCATAATCTTGAAATTTTGGAATTTTAGCTAGATCCTCGAAAAAATATGGGTCAAACGGATTACCACCTTATCATCACTATCCCTAACTGACATGGAGTCTTCATCAAAGTGGGCTGCTACAACTAAGAAAAATTCGGGAAATGCATAGATGTGGGAAAACCGGTGGCAAGGGCAAGCCCACTGTCGTAGATGGCCTGCATCCATGGTTTCTTGTTTGGAGCCTTTAATCTTTCCCAGAAATCGAGAAGATCAATTTGTCCTAGATCAATGTCCCCAATATTTCCTAAGTCGGAGGATAGGCAGGATTGGGGAGCAACCCCAAGAAATGAGTATTTCATCTCCTCTTTTCCTTTTGAAGTGAAAGAAGACATCAAACCCTGTGTTTCGGAATATGAAGCTTGTAGAAATTTTGAAAGTCTAAAAGGAAATCTCCAAAATTCCAAATCGGAAAAGTTCTAAAAGAAATCATCGAAATGAAATATCCAAAAATAAATCTCTCGAAAAAGTTTCCCTAATCTGGAATTTCTGAAATCAAAAGTTCAAGGAAATCTCTGAAACTAATTTTTCTGAAAATAAATTTTTTGAAAGAGTTTCCCAAAGCCGGAGGTTCCAAAAGAATTTCCTGAAAGAAACAAACCTCCAAAATTTCGAAATGAAAAAGTTCCAAAAGAAACTTCCCAAATTAAGATCTCCAAAGATTTTCTCCGAAGGATTTTCCCAAACAAAATTCCCACTTAATGATCTTTCAAGGAATTCCCCGAAGGAATTCTCTGAATGAGTCTCTTCGAACAAGTTTGAGGAATCAGAAACGATTTGAATCACCAAATTGTAATATGAGAGACGAAAAGAAGTATGAGAGGCTTAAAAAGATCCTTTGAGAAACTTTGAAAACACGGAGGAAACTCAAAAAGTGAAGCATGGTGAACCGAAAGAACGACATCATAAAAATGCAAAGGGAAACCAAAATGAGAAGGAAACAAAGGAAAAATACCTAAAACCAAAAGAAATATAAACAAAAAACCATACCTTGAAAAATACGTCACAAAGTACAAGAATGGAATGTCAGAGTAAATGTGTCAGGTAAAAATGATAAGTAAAAATCTGAGTTTAAATAGAAATCCCGATATTAATGGTAAAAATATGATCCGTACAGAGGTAGGTGAAAATTAATTGTGCAAAGAATCTCGAAAGTATGAAACCCGAAAGCTTGAAATTCCAAAAATTTAGGATTTCAAACTTCAGTAAAATGGGAAGAAAAAGACGAATTGGTGATGAAAAAACTGAAACCTAAAAACCTAAAAGTTTGAAAATTCAGACATTGACTTCAGAAAACTTCAAGTGAAAATCCTAAAAATGACTCGAGAGAATTCGAAAACCCAAAATTTGATTTTTCAGACATTCGGACTTGAAGTCCAAGAGGGATTTAAACAAAAAGATCCAAAAGTCCCAAAACTTGAAAGCCCAAAAGTCTAAAAATTCAGACTTTCGGAGTTTTAGACTTCAGAAATCTCAAATGAAATTCTAAATCCAAGCTAAAAAACTCCGAAAAAGAAAAAGTTCCGAAGTTTGAAAATTGAAAATTTTAGATTCTCAGCTTTAGCAAAAAATTCATTGTGCAAGGATTTCTTTTAAAACATTGTTCTGACACATAGATTTCTTCTAGGTAGGTTAAATGGTTAACAGTTTGATGGCACCACACCTTTGGGAGATGGAGTTGAGAATTGGCTTAGTGAAATGGAGAAGTAATTTGTAATAAGGAACTTCTCGAGATGAAACTAAAGTAGTATGGGGAGCCTATTAGCTATCCCGTGAGGCATCTTCTTGGTGGAAATCCATAAGGTGAACTAAACATTGTGAAACAAAAATCACTTGGGATCAATTTAAGAATTATTTTAGGAAACGATGGCTACCACAACTTTATTATGATAAGAAGATGACTGAATTTCATAACTTAACTCAAGGAAAGTCAATTGTAACAGAGTATTGGAAGAGGTTCACTAAGCTTCTTAAGTACATGCCTCAATATCAAAGCGACGAGAAGTTCAGGATACGAAAATTCATTATGGGATTAAACCCTATTATAGGGGTGAAGTAGATCTTCATTGCCCAACCACCATGGAAAGGGTTTTAGAAAAATCCATTAGGAAGGAACATAAATTAAAAGCAATTTCTACCCATAAGGAAGAAAACAGAAAGAAAATTCCTACTTCTTCATCTCTTGCACCCAAAAAGGGGGCATGGAAGAAGTTTAGTAGCAAAATTTTTTTTTCGATAATGATAAGAAAATAGCAACAAATAAACCTGATGTAAATGTACGAAACAATTTCGTAAAGAACAATAATAATAGGCAGAGTCTTATGAATGACGAACAACAATTTTAGGAAATTTGAAATAAATTCGATCCTAAAAAGGGACTTGGGGGCTACTACATTTGTGGCAATGATCATTATGAAAATTAGTTCCCTCTAAGGAATGATGACAACAATCAACAACATAAAATACATGCTATAGTAGCTGATAAACAAGCTAAAAATTAAGTCACGCTTATAGAAGTGCGGATAAATTATTTGGTATGTCTCATTACTATACTTTTGATCGGAGCTCTTGAATGCTTTATTTCTAGTAAATTAGCTTCAAAAATAAAAGGAAAAAATGGATGAATGGAGAAATCTTGGACTGTTCATTATGGAAATAATGTTGTCCATATTGTTAGTAAATGTATTTTTGGAGCAGTCTAGACTTGCCTAGTTTTTCCATTGAAGTTGATCTTTATGTTTCTCCTTTGGGGTCTTATGATGTGATAATAGGTGTTAACTAAATTATTGAACATAAGGAAAAAGTAGAATATTTTGAAAAACACATTAGTTGTCTTGATGATCTACAGAAAACAACAAACATCCAAGGGATAAAATGAGAGATTTCAGTTAGGAAATTGTTAGCTATGCAACTTAAAAAGGCCAAAAACAAAGGCTGCACTTTGTATGCAGTAAAATTTTCTGAAACAACTAAAGGGGATAGTGATTTCTTGGGAAAATATCTGATGTTAAGATCTTTCAGTGATGTGTTTCTGGAATAACTACCCGATCTTCTGCCCAAATGGGAGTTTGACTTCACGATTGAGATCAAACCAGGAACTGAGCCTATTTCAAGGCATCAGTATCGAATGACTACCATTGAATTGGTGGAGCTTAAGGAATAGTTGTAAGAATTTTTGTTCAAGTTTTTGATAAGACCGAGTGTCTCACCTTAGGGAGCACCGGTAATTTTTTTGAAAAAGAAAGATGGAACACTTAGATTGTGTATTAATTATAGGATGTTAAACAAAGCAACAATCAAAAATAGATATCCACTTCCTAGAATTGATGATATGTTTGATCAGATGCATGGTGCATCAATATATTCTAAGATATATCTTCATTCAGGTATCATCAAGTTAAGAATCAAAGATGAAGATATTCATAAAACAACTTTTAAGACAAGGTACAAGAAATATGAATTTACAGTTTTACCTTTCAATTTGACAAATGCAAGTGTAACTTTTATGAATTTAAAGAATAATATCTTTCAAGAATACCTGGACAAGTTTTTACTTATATTCTTGGATGATATTCTTATATATTCTAAAAGCATTGATGATCATCATGAGCATTTGAAAATAGTACTTGAAATCTTGAGAAAAAGAATATTGTTTGGTAAGTTGTCCAAATGTTCTTTCTATGAGATGGAAGTGCACTATCTAGGACATGTCATAAGTAAGGATGGAATAATAATTGATCCATCAAATATTGTTGCAATAACTGAGTGGCCTACACCTAATAATGTACATGAAGTCAGAAGCTTCATGGGTCTTGCTGGTTACTATAGGAAGTTTGTAAAGGATTTTTCAAAAGTCACTGCACCAATAACTTCATTGCAAAAGAAAGATAAGAAATTTGTGTGGAGTGAAAAATGTGAGTCAAAATTTTAAAATTTCAAGGATCAATTAACATCTGCACCTATTTGGTTGTGTACGATTCAAATGGAAACTTTACGATAGTTATAGATGCTCCGAGAGAAGGACTTAGAGGTATTCTGTTGTAAAATGAACATGTTATAACATATGAGAGTAGAAAACTCAAGTTACATGAGTTGAATTATGTTCCCCATGACCTAGAGCTTATTACCATAGTTCATGCACTTCAAGTATGGAGACATTATCTTTTAGGTAGACCTTTTGAATTAAAAATTGATCATCTTGGGCTGAAGTATATTTTCACTCAGCCAAATCTGAATGCAAGATAACGAAGATGGTTAGAGTTTTTGTCACAATATGATTTTGACATAAGTTACATAAAAGGCAAAGAAAATAGAGTGGTAGATGCACTAAGTCATAGGAAACATATTTCGCACTTATAACTTTGAGAAATTAGTTTAAGGATGAGGTAAAAAGTATCATGGAATCTGATTCTTACTTTCAAAGCAAGTAAAAACAACACTTGTTGTAGATCCAAATGACATGAGGTATAAATATTTTCACTTCGATAACAAAGGAATTTTGAGATATGATAAGTGGGTGTATGTACCTTTGGGAAATGAGTTAAGGAAAAATTTAATGGAGGAATTTCATAATTCACCTTACTCAAGACATCCCGATATTACAAAAATGTTTGCTGATGTAAAACAACAATATTTTTGGAAAGGGATGAAGAAATACATAATTGATTTTGTGACACACTGCTTAGAATGTCAGCATGTTAAAGCTGAGCATATGCACCCAACTAGTTGATTGTATCCTCATAGCATACCACAATATAAGTGGCAAGTAATTAGCATGGATTTTTGTCAAGGGCTGCCAATGTCAAGAAATAAACATATTATTTTAGTTGTTGATAAGTGACAAAAGTAGCACATTTTATCATTGGTAATCTTAAGGATCATTCACCTCTTTTAGAAAAAATATTTGTGCATGAAATTTTCAAATTACATGGAGTACCTGAATTTATTATATTAGACAGAGACCCTAGAATGACATCTCGATTTTGGAAAATGCTTAATGCAACCTTAGTAACTAAATTGAATTTTAGTTCCACATACCATCCAGGAAATAGATGGTCAAACTGAAAGAGTTAATCAGGTTTTGAAGATATGTTACGAATGTATTGTATGGATCAGCAATACAAATGGGAAGAATACCTTCCTTTAGTTGAATTTTCTTACAATAATACATATCATGTCTCTTTGAAAATGGCACCTTTCGAAGTGTTGTATGGAAGGAAATGTAGAACAACAGTTAGTTGGGATAACATTGAGGATAGAGAGGTAATTAGACCTAAAATCCTTATTGAAATGGAACAACAAATTAAAATGATTCGTGAACATTTAAAAGAAGTAAAAATAGGAAAAATGTTATCCAAATTTGAAAAGGGTTGATAAGAAATTTGAACTTGGTGAAAAGGTCTTTTTACGGGTTAAGCTGAAAAAGAGTTCTATAACCTTTGGCAAGGAAGCCAAATTATCACCTCATTATGTGGGACCCTTCAAAATTATTGAAGTAATCAATCATGTAGCTTATCATTTAGCATTACCACCGCTTTGTCACGAATGCATGATGTTTTCCATATTTATTTTCTTAAGAAATATGTTTCAGATTTATCACATGTGTTAAATTGGAATTCCTTGCAGGTCCAAGACCTAGGAATAATCATGGTTAAACCCATTAGAGTGTTGGAAACTCACCAGTTGCACTTGAGAAATCATGAAATTAGTCAATGCAAGGTCCAATGGGACTAGTTTAATGAAGAAAGTGTAACATGGGAAAACCTTGAGGATATGAAAATTGTTTTTCCTCATTTATTTGAACAAAATTAATTTTGTTGATTGATAACAAATAAATACCCTTTTCTTATCTCATCAATAAATCTTCCGCTTTTTTGGCAGGTACTATATTATTTAGTCTTGGAATAGCTAATTTAATGTTGTAATAATTTATGAAAATTGGAAAATTCTCAACTCTAGTTTCTGTTTATGAACTTATGGATTAAAAAACTATAATTAGGATTATTTTTCTTGTTTGAGAATTGGACTAAGTTAATCATCGAGATGATGATCTTTAGGAGGGAGGTATGTAACACCTCTAACATGACTGATATCTATGATGAATTTTGTTTTGGAAGTTGCAAATGTTGACAAGTGATTCTTGTCTTAAGACTATGTACTATTAAGATCTATGAAATCATGTTTGTTGTAGATAATATGGTATCTTGAAATAGGTAAAATTTTGCCATGTTTATGCTTTGAATAGAAAATGAAGTAATTCATCTCTTCTTAGGATGAATAATTCACTGCTTGGGAAATGAGAAATTGATTCAGATTAAATTAATCCATGAGTATTTGTTGCACTTGAAATTGTGCTTCATTTTCATAATTTTTGGTTACAGAATAACAATACCTTAGATCAATTTCATTGATCCAAGGTATGCTTCTAATTCATGACCTTGTGGTCATATTGACCAAGCTAGGACAGGTCAAAGGATCTCATAACTCTAACTGTCATAAAGTCACGAGTGATCTCCATGGCTCCCTACTTCATATTTGAACTTGGATAGTAATTTGGTTCTTATTTGATAAGTTGGGATGCAATTCTTACTATAGACTAAGGAACCTAATTAAACTATGTTCCTTAAATTTGTAACTCTATCCTAAAGGTGTAACCTAACCTAAGTTACTATGTTCTTTTGTTAATATGGGATGTTAATAACTAAAGGACCTAAGACTAAAACTTTATACTTAGACCTAAGGACCTATGTTAGTTCCTAAACTAATGTTGAACCTAGCCTAATGTTTGGCTAACCTAAAAGGGGTCTATGGGACAACATGGAGAAGTGGAAAGTTGGTGGCATAAAACCCTGGAAATTTATGAGGAATTAATATATTCTTATCTCTTTTAAGCTGCCAAATTTGGTGAATGCATGAGAAACATTAGGGGGTGAGTTGGCACCTTTGCCAAGTATTAGTTGCATGAATTTTGAATTTAGTCATTGCCAAACATAAGATGGTGGTGGTGGGAGAAATGGAAGGACTTTCAGTCCTGTTTGCATTTAATATTTTGGAAATGGAAAAAAACCACCTAGGAAAGAGGAAGATGGAAAGAAGAGGGGTTTCGGTTTTGTTTTGGTCATTTGGTCTTTTTCGAGCTTAAGCTCTGCATGTGGTTTTTTCTCTTCAAACCATAGTTTGAATCCTTGCATGAATGTTCTTTCCTTGCATGGCGTTGGAATGATGAAGTTAGCACTGTGAAAACTATAAGAAGAAGAAGAAGAAGGTTTTGAGGGTTTGTTGGCATTTCGAGGGAAAGAATTGAAGCTCTTCTTGGTGATTTTATGCGAAAAAAGTGAAGACAAGATCTCTATCGGCATGATAGGCCCTATCCATTAAGTCTTATGCTTTTACTTAAGTGCTTCATAAAAACAACTCTACTCTTTATGGAAATCTTCTAGTTTTGATTCTTTGATCGTTTAAGTTTTTGCTTCAATCATGTTTTTGTTTATTGCTTTGGATGAATTATAGATTTTGGTATAATAGCTGGAAAATGAGATATGGAGTATCATTTTCATACTTCTAGGTAATCTTACTTATGCATGAATCCTTATAGAACGGCTTGAAACCTGTGTTTTTCTCAAGAAAGAGATCTTTGATTGCAAAGTATTTTTGCAATGTATGTGTTTTGGGTTGATAGAATCTAAAGATTCTTGCTTGAATATTCTCCTTATTATTTCTATTAGAAGACTTAGATATATGAAACTTGTTAGTTATCAAAAATTTTATTTGGAATCTTGTTGTTCTGGTGTTTTCTTTTGATTTCCTTGCTATTACAGACTTTGAAGACCATTGTTTGTTCTTTATTGAGGAAAAACTTATGCTAAGAGTTGCATGTTATGAACATTAATATGGCTATGTAAAAATCCTCGATTTGAACTTGTATGTCTTATTTCTATTTTTGTTAAATGAAATTTTGAAGGATTCTTTGTGTAGACAATACGCCATCGTTATGGGAAGTATAACATGTTTTATGATTGAGTCTAGTTGTTTGGTAATGAAAGTGGGAACCGTTATTCTGTTTCAAATTGCTTTGAGCTCGTAGGTGAATAGAGGAATACCCATTTTGTGTTTAAATATGAAAAACCCATTTTGGGTATCGTATTGTTGTAATTTCTCATTTCGTTGAAAGTATATAGGATTGTGTATCTAAAAAGTTGATTTTTTCATGTTGTATATTTTTCATATTCTCTTAAACCCTCTTTGGTTTTTTTAGCTTTGCAATGAGATATTTTAGATCTAAGGTAGATTTTTATGAATTGTTGATGAATGTTTAACTCTTATTTTGGAGGATGCTTGAATGCTTATCTACCTTCTTGTTAAATGGTTTTGAGTTCATTGGAGGTCTATTTTGGATTAGACCTATTGTTCTATTTTTCCTTCCTTCACTGGGATTTTAGGAAATGAATCGATTCATTAAGATTTTGATAGAATCGTGCTTTAGGACTTGTCTTTCTTGAAAATATGAAAGGTAAAGGTTGGATGTTTTGGTTTACCTTCCTTTTCGTGGTTCTTTTATATACATCCAATTTCGTATTCGGTGAATCTTTATTAATATATTGTTGATCATAAGTGAGATTTCATTAAGCTGTTTTTGACACTTGATGTGCATCGATCATACGGAAATATATTCTCATCTTTACGTTATTATTTGCATGATAAAATAATAAATCTTCTTCAAGTGAGTCTGGACAAATGAGGAGGCTGCAATCTCACTCATTTCCTCATCAATCTTAGGTTGGGGAATTTGTTCACTGGGGGTATATTGTTGTTCCTTCTTTGGTATGTTTAGCTTATGTCAATTTTTAACCTTGTGATAGCTCTTAGTGTATTATTGACCTTAAATAAATGAATGAGAGTTTTTGATATGCCCAGGAGAAAGTATTGAGCCTTGTGTAAGTTATGAACTTTAAATAACTGCTCCATTATGGATTAATAATGATTTGAGTAAACTTGTGAGATATTCTAAATGTTATCTTGTTTCCTTGGAATGGTAAGAGTAATCAAATATTGAGGATATGGTGTGTAGGATGTTTTCTTGATCGTCATCTTGAATTGAATTCCAAAAAAAAGTTTAGACTTATAGGATGTTTCATCCAAAAATTACTTTGATTCTTTGATAGTGTTTAAGTTATCCTTACCCGTTGAATGGACTTATTTATGATAAATGCACTTCTTAGGCTATAGGATGAGTTGGAGATAGTATGGTATATAGATGAAATACAATACTCATTGTTGACATGGTGTATTTATTCTGTGAAATAGTTTTATGTATCTTGATTTACTTCTTGAAAATTATATCTATTTGATTGAAGGAACTTAATTTGGTTACATGAATGAGAAGGTAAACTTAAATGAAATGATAACTCTTCTTATTTAACTCTGCTATTTTATTTTTTGTATGTTGAAAAGATTTTTATGATGAAAAGATAAGGTTGCTAAGTTGATTGATTAACCCTACATATAGAACCTTAAATCTTCTCGCTATTCTTCTTGGATTGTATTCTTTTATGGAAAAGTCTTTCTGTTTTTATTGTTGTGTTTTCAAAACTGTTTCATAAATAGCAGGTTTTTTTTAAGAACCAATTAGTTAAAATCACAACGTTTTAATGTTATAGTGTTTATCATGCCGATTCAAATGAACTAACCCATGCTAACAATTTTGTTGATGGATTTTAAAAGATGAAAGGAGAAAGACATATAGGAAGTTACATCTATTTTAATAAAGAAATTGCATCTTTATTATCATGATATGTGGCTTCATTACTTGAGATGTACTTTTCATAAATTAAAGTTGTAATAAAATTAGTTTTGTACTATTTTTTGACACTTTATAATCTCAGAAATACTTTTGGATTTAGTGAATGTATCACTCCTTGATGAATAAAAGATTTGATGGTTACTAAATAATAATTTATTGTAATACTTTCTTGTCATGAATTGGCATGTATTGTTAAGTATTATCCTAATGAAGGATGGCAGTTTATATACTTAAATGTTATGGAATGGTTGGGGGATCTGAAATGTTAGTTGGTTTATTTTCTCAATTAGAGATGTAACTTATAAAGTTGACACTCATAAGAAGATCCTCAATCAATACAAAAATAACTATGTTTTAATTATATGGATGTATGTGTATGAATTATTTATGTATTTCAACATATGCAATCTATTTTATAAATGGGAATTAGTCCATAATATAGAGAAAAAGACAATTCCCTTGAAATTAGGAATGGTGTAAGTAAATGGCTACATGTACTTCTTTAGGCGATTCCTTAATCATAAACTAGAATGTTTTGAAAGGATTTAAATGTAGTTTATACTTCATCTCCATAAATTCTAAAATAAAAAGAATTATGTGGAACTTAGTTAAGCTAAGGGTTGAAATAAGTAAGGAACTAATTAACAAATTTTCTTACCTATAAGATCTCTTATGACGATACATGATGCAAGTTGTTTCGTTTAACGATAAACTTAAACATGTAACTTCAACTTGCAACCTTATAGATTAAATGACCTAGTTGAATATTTAGGCATTGTTGTAATTAATCTTTAATGAAGTGATTAATAAGTTATTAAACTTATAATCTAAGGTGTGTTAGTCCAGTTGAGGAAACTTAGTTGGATGTTGGTACACATCAACTGTAGTATAGTACCTTTGTAATGATGGGGGTCATTACATGATACTATGATGCAGTTGATATGTCTCAACACCCCACTCTATTTGTTTATCTTGATTGACATAAAAGTAAGAATGGATCACGGTTCCATTCCATCCTATACAGGATATGAACATGATCTTTTGTAGAGGTCAACTTCTGTTGACTTAGGATAACTAGACACATCCAATCGACTTACGTTGATTACATCTATCTATGTACCCTTAGTCACCATGAGTATTATTCCACACTAGTGCATGTTGCTTCCCTTGTCTAGTATGAAATCTTGAATCAGATTGGACTGAAAGGAGTTAGGAAAGACCACTCTAGATAACAAAACAAGTGTGGTGAGGGACTTAATTCCATTTAACGAGTATTCCGTCAAGGAATGTAAACATGATAAACATGTTTAAAATGTAAATTGAGCAATAGGGGAGAGGCTTGATAGATTTTATTAATCTTAATCAACCAAATTACATGTGTATGAGCTGAAATACTTATAGCTACCGTATAAATGAATACACACAAGAATATAAGTTACACAAGTGCTAAAATATCTATCTTATACAAGCTTCCAAAAAGATATATGAGAAGCATAACCAATAATAAATACAATCAAACAATTATATTGTTAAAACAATATAACAACTCCCGTAGATGGTTATAATTAAATATAACCAAATATCATTTAATAAATACACTAAATAAAATGCAATGCATAATTAACCTAGGTAAATAATATATTTACCCTATCATTCCCCCCCTTAATTTTGCATTACCTCAAGGGATGAGGAGAGGAACTCTCTGAATAACTTGAACTTGTCACGTGCAAGTGACTTCATGAAGATATCAGCTCATTGTTTAGTAGCTGGAAAAAATTGAAGATGTATATTTTGCTTCAAGACATTTTTGCATAGGAAATGAACCTATACTTCAATATGTTTTGTTCTTTCATGAAAACTTGAATTGTGAACAAGTTTGAGAACACCTTCATTGTTGACATACATGGTGGTTGGTTTGTCCTATGGTATTCCAAGTCCTTCAAGTATGTGACATAGCCAAATCACTTCTGATAACTTCTCTTGCAAAATGATACTCATCTTGTGTGGAAGAGTGAGAAACAAAGTTTTTTTTGTGCTTCCCCATAATATTGGTCTAGATCCCATAAATAATATGAGTCATGAAGTGGGTTTTTTATCATCAATATTACCGCATGATTTGAATCCAAATATCCTAACAAGAAGAAGTTTTCGTTTCTTCTTGTATTCTAGACCAAGATCCACTGATCCTTTGAGATATCTCACGATCTACCTTGCTACTTTCCAATGACAAACTTTGGGTTCCTACATGAACTTGGATAGATAGCTTACTGCAAAGATGATATCTGGTCTAGTGTAGGTCATGTAAATGAGACTCCCAATCAACTGTTAATAGAGAGTGGAATTTACCTCAGGAGATGGATATGAATGAGATAACTGCAATCTATTCTCCATAGGTGTAGCAATTAGTGTGCAATCCATCATCCTGAATTTCTCGAGCATTGTCTTGGTATATTTCATCTAAGAAACAAATATGTGATTCTCTTTTGTCATACTTCCAATCCAAGACAATAGTGCATTAGCCCGAGATCTGTCATGTTGAACGATCGATTAATATCTTTCTTCATTGCATCGATCATCCTCATTGAATTGCGGTGATGACTCAACGTTGACATAGACAACAAAAATCACAATCTCCCCCCCTTATTTTTTGAGGTAAATATTGGGATTGTATGTATTTCTAACAAATCCATGTTGTACAAAATGCTCATCAATTTTGATGTACCATGCCTGGGGTGCCTGTTTGAGGCCATATAGAGATTTCCTGAGTCTACATACCTTTTCTTCTTGACCATGTACTACATATCCCTTAGGTTAAGTCATGTAGACTTCTTCTTATAAATATCTATTCATGAAGGAACTTTTACATCCATCGATGGACTTTCTAACCAAAATATGTAGCTAGAGCAAAGATCATCCTGATCATTTTGGTCTTAGTTATGGAAGCAAATGTCTCCTCATAGTCAATGCATTATTTTTGTGCATACCCCTTTTCTACAAGTCTTTCTTTGTACTTTTCCATTGTCCCATCTGATTTGTACTCCATTTTGAATATCCATATGCATCCAATGGGTTTCTTCCCTAGTGGAATACCGATGAAGCTACCAAGTGTTATTTTTCATTACTAATTGATATTCAAAGTCCATGGAATCTTTCCAAGCTTATGACCGTAGGGATTCCTAGATTGTAGAGGGCTCATCAAACTCAATAAATCTACTCACCAAAGAAAATTTCACTTCTTCTCTTGCTTTATTGTGAGTCTGTGGTCCAGGGGTGGATGTATCTAGTGGAGCATCCATTCTTGCATCTTGTAATGTGCTAGTACACCACTTGGGCATACACTACGAACTGCTCATGTGGGTCTTGGTTCTATAATATCAACACCATCATCCCCATCATCAATTTCATCATTTGTGGGAACATCAGTTTTAGTTTTTACAACTGGTGAAGAATTTACATCAGGTGAGTCTAGAGGAGGAGACTCTACTTCCTTCTTCTAAAATAACTTGACATCTCGCTGGTGTAGACTTTTCTGTTGTTTGGATCCATCAATATGTACCCAAGATTCTCTTCACTGTACCCAATGAAGATGAGTTTCTATGACTTCATGTCTAATTTCTTTCTATTTTTCTTGGGTATGTGCATACTTTCTTTGCACCCAAATACTCTAAGGTGTGTAATAGATGGTTTCCATTTTGACCATGCTTCTTGTGGTGTTACTCCATCAAGAGAAAATGTGGGCACTCTGTTCAAAAAATACACTGTTGTCTTTGTTGCTTCTACCCATAATGTATTTACAAGCACGAGAATCATCGATCATGCATCGCACCATTTCCATGATAGTATGATTTCTTCTCTCAACAACACCATTCTATTGCGGTGTGTGTGGAGGAGGCATTTGTCGACAAATCCCGTGAGCTTGTAGGTAGTATTTGAACTCATTACTAGTGAATTCCCCCTTGATCTGAGTAGAGAGTTCTGATGTGATGACCAATTTCATTCTCAATAACTACTTTGAACTTCTTGAAGGTTTCAAAATATTCACTTTTCTTGCGAAGACAAAAATCCACATTTTCTTGAATAGTTATCAACACATAGCATGAAGTACTGAAATCCATAATGACTTGGTTGCATCGGACCGCAAAGATCGGTATGAACTAGATCAAGATTACCATGAGCTCGATATGTAATCTTTTAGAATAAGGCTCTGTGTTATTTTCCTACTAGGCAGTGAGGACACTTGTTTGTATCCTTTTGAAGAGATGGTAGCCCATGTACCATATTACGCCGGTGAAGTGTCTCAAGATACTTGAAACTAACATGACCAAGTCTCCGATGCCACAACTATGCTGAGGTAGAGTTCTTAGCCACAAGTGCCTGATCATCTCTGTGGAAAAAATCAAGTTGGAACATGCATCCCACATTGGAGGATTTTGTAACTATTTTTGAGCCTCGTGATTTGTCTCGAATTAAACATGTTTTCTTGTCGGAATGACTATCAAATTAATTTTTAAGTTGTGATCTAGGAGTTGACTAACTGAAAGTAGATTCTTTATCAACCCAAGGACATATAAGACATATGATAGTCTACAGTTACGTGAACCAAGGGGTAGAGAAATGTTCCCAATCCCTTAAACTATATATGAAGAATCATCACCCAACGAAACATGGTTTTTTGAAGGTGTGTCCCTCATTGAAGTAAACCAATCTTTGTAGCTTGTCATGTGTGTCAAGTGGCTCTAAATCAACATACCAAACATCACTAGATAACATGGATGGTTCACTTGATCGAGCAATGTATAAGAAGTCTTCATTATTTGAATGTTATTCTTACTCAGAAATGTTTCCTTACTGATGGGGTCTTCTTTTCCAGTTCCCCTTTTTCTACCCTTGATTGTAGTTTGTATGTCCCTTGTGAGATTGTTGGTGTTGAGGTCTAGAATTACTTGATGAACCTTTTTGTAAGTGTTATACCAACAATATTTTAAGTCATGTCCTCTTTTACAAATTAGACATTGCTTCTTCTATTGTTTGTCCCCTTGATGTTGATATTGATATTTTGGGAATTTTGATAGGAATTAGGTTTTCCTTTACCTTTTCCTTTCCATTTTTGATGAGAAGAAAGTGCTTTCTCCTCTTCATCATCCTTGTTATGCATGGCTTCTTCTTGTTGCAATAGGTTTACCAGCTTGTCAAAACTAACTGTTGTATCTGACACGTTTAGTGTTGTTAAAAAAATGTGGTAAGAAGAGGGAGTGATCTCAGAACAATGGGAACTAGAGCATCATCTGTGAGTGCTTCTCTAGGGCTAGAAGTGAAGCCCTTAACTCTACAAGTCTTCTTAAGAAAGATTTAATTTTTCATTCTCGCTTTAACTTAGTGTGTGTAATCGAATCTTAAAATTTAGTATGACATTCTTATTTTTGGCCTCATATACTGTGCTCAATTTATCCCATGCTTCTTTGGCTGTTTTGGCATCTCAAATGTGGGGTTACACATCATCAGACACTCCAAACAAGATGATGAGTTTGGCCTTGATATGATTTATCAAACTATCATTGTTATGTTGTATCAGTTGTTGATCTGGTTAGAGTACCAGTCACAACAGGCCAGATCTCTTCAAACTCAAGTTGTGTCTTGATTTTTGTCTTCCAGGAAGCATAGTTGTTTCCTCTGAGTAGTTGTGAATCTAGAAAGAAAAAATTTAGGGGCATTGGTGCCCATTTTGTAGAAATCACTGATAGGGTTAGGCTCTTATCACTCCAGGTATAAGGTCTCCCAATCTATATACCATCAGTTTGATATACCAAACCTTTCTATATACGCACCCTTCTGATATACCCAGTGGTACGTGGAAGAAGCTCACCCTTTCTATATACCCAACGGTATGTGAAAGAATTCAATACGTGTTACCAAGACAAATACCAAGAAAGGGGGTCTATGTGATTATTGACACCGGCTCAAAGAAATATCCTCATACGCACATGTAACTTCACTATATACTTGGATAATTTCTCACCAGATTTTGTCATGCAATCGTTCACATGAGATGGATGGGATGGCTCATAGTGTGTGCACTATGAACTAATTACTCCCCATTGATTTAAAGGGTTGATGCCTAGACAATGTTGTTATAGCTATATTAGGCATTAAGTGCAGTAGTAGTCATGACGGATTTACCCGTAAGCGCTTCCCATAGGCACTATATATACCGAACACTTGTGAATGAGATCTAGGATCTCGTGAGTGTTTTAGAACCAAATTTTATTGTTTGAGTACAATATTCTGCTAGTTTCTGAGTAGTTACAAAGTTTTCAGTTGACTATGGAAACCTATAATTAGTACAATATAATGAAGCATGTAATTACATTCAAAAAATTTGAAAAATTGAAGAAAGTTAAAGTTTTTTTGTTTTTCGGCCTTGGTGGCCTCCTGAGCCCAAAATGACCCTTTCTGCAAAAATTACAAAAAAATAGCTGAGAATGCAAATTTTTGGTGTACCCCCTTTAGCAAATGTTTCTCAAAATGAAAAAATAGGCCTATTAGGAGAATATCTTTTCCCTATAATAGGGTTTTTCTCACTAAAATTTTAGTAGGTTGTTTAGTTATGAATAAACTATTTAGTCAAAGTTTTCCGCTAAATACTCCTCTAAAATTGGTGGTTTCACTTGCATTTTGCCACTAAATTTCAAAATTGTTTCAAAAATTTAGTTGGGGGTAGGGGTTGAACCCCAAACCTCCCACACCTAAATCTTTCCACCTATCCAACTATGCTCTATGAATGCTTATGCTAGCAAATGGAGAATATTGTGTTTAAAGAAGATAAAAAAGGACTCGCCTTTTTAAAATAGTGACATGGTAGATTGATGAGGTGGAGGTCTACGTGGAGGATCCACGTGGTGCTTGCGTGGTGAAATTTTGAATGCAAATTTTAGGTTTCTCCTGCATGAAAATTAGATCAATGTTATTTTGTTGATCTCCTTCGAAATTCATCGTTGTTTTTATTGCTTTGCCGCTTATTGCTTTTGTTCATTGTTTTTGTTTTGTTTTGCTTTATAGGTCATGTGGAGGGAACAACGAAGGGATTGGCTTGGTTAGTGTGGGGGTCACCGATCTGGAGGAGGTCACACCCTCTATTTGACCTTTTGATGTTTTCTCGTAGGTTACGGGGATGGCTCGACGTGGTCTACAAACAGAGCTTAGCCATGGCTTACAATGCACTATCTATTGTCACAAACATTTTGTGTTTTTTTTAATTCAATCACTAGCTTTAAATCAACCTTTATTTAAACTCGGTGTAGGGTCGATGGATGGTGTTTTGTGCAGGTCATAGGGGGACAACAACTCGACCAAGGTAAGACTTGGCACCAACAATAATGAATGCACTCGGTTTGATCCAATAAATAAATGGCTCACCTCTCAACGCAAGAATAACCCAACTTAGATCAAAACTAACCTAACTCAACTCGATGAATGTCTCCTTTAGCTCGTTGTTAAACTAGCATAGTCTCCTCCAAAGTGAGTAGAAAATGCTAACTTTAGTAGTGACCAAGAAGACCTCTAAATTTAGAGGCAAAACCCCCTGTTGGGGAAATTTTTTTTTTAATTTTCGCAGAAAAATTTTTCCGGTGCAGGTGCACCAAATGTAAAAAAATTGCGTTCCAAACACCTGGAATAAAAAAGGGGTTGTGGGGATGTAGGGATGTTTGGGAAGTTGTTGGAGGCAACACAGGCTCTCCTGAAAAGAAAATTATTCTCCAAGACACTTCTCTTCCTACTAAAACTTCTCCTTCAACCCTTTGCTACTTCACAGGTCCAAATTCTCGCTCTGGTACCAAATGTAAACTAAGCAACAGGGGTGGAAGCCTGATAGATTTTATTAATCTCAATCAACCAAATTACATTTGTATGAGCTGCAATACTTATAGGTACTGTATAGTTGAATACACATAAGAATATAAGTTGCACAGGTGTAAAAATATCTATCTTATACAAGCTTCCAAAAAGATACATGGGAAGCATAACTAATATTAAATACAATCAAACAATTATATTGTTAAAACAATATAACAACTCCCGTAGATGGTTATAATTAAATATAACCAAATATCATTTAATAAATACAGTAAATAAAATGCAATGCATAATTAACCTAGGTAAATAATATATTTACCCTATCATAAAAAAATTTGGCCAAAGTATCACAAGCTATTGGTTACGTTGTCCTATGTCACCTAGTTTAAGAAGTGAGATTTTAGATGAATATCGGTAACATATATTCAGATCTACCTCTTAAACATAACACTTGGGTACCCCTAATAGGGTAAAGGAACCAAGTATACATTGTATACACATTACTAAGTTAACATGAGAGATCGGTTTAATACCTTGTCATGAAATGAGAGATCGATGTTCACCGAGTCATTTACAGTTGCATATGGTTTTCTATTATGAGATGATGGAATGGAATTTAAATGTGTGTTCTAAATTATGTTAATTTTAGAATAGAGAATAGTATGTATAAAAAAAAATCACTTATTTCTAAATTCTTAAAATGGGAATGTTACACAAATCATGATCCAGTGACATGGATCTCATAATCCGGTAACAAGACATGCACCAATTTATGAGGGTAGTTATCCCTAATATGTCCTTCAACCTCACAATATGTACACCATATTCCACTATGTGTTTCAAGAGCTGAATTGGATTATATTTTCTCCAATCTGTTTTGTCATAGATGGAATCTATGTCTCCAAGAATGGGATAACTCTAGTGTCTACGCTCCTAACTCGCCTTAGTGGACAGATCTACGTCTAAATCCTCATGTAAATTTGTAAACATCTTATGAGAGAGCTCCCTTCTTAAAGGTGTTATCAAACTTCCAACAAACTATTGTGCATGTTTCCTAGGGTGAATATCATATGACAACTTTGATAACAAAGTTTTAAAGCATGCATCATACTACCTTTCGCTCCCACCATTCCCCGCTTAATTTCTTTCAACACGCTGATTCTTTTCTACTCAAAATTAGGTATATGAAACTCAACCAAGAAATTATCACATAACATGTTTTAATCTACATCATTCTGGTTTGAATCATACTTCTTATAACAACTATGCATGTGCCCTTATAAAGTATTAGTAAACTAACTTACCTTATGCTCGGTATTTGTGATTCTCTTAGCATGCCATAATATCTCACACATATGCACATGTTATGATGCATCCTTAATGCATTTGTACTATGGGAGGTGAAGTGACATCTTGTAATAAACTTGTTATGGATGGTGTGAACCATTCCCACTTGACCCAAAACCTATATTACCCCCAATGCTTCCTCTACCTCTAGAACCACTAGTTCAACTAGATCATGAGCCTCTGGATCCTCCCGATCCACCTCTCGTAGTGGGAAGCGGTGGAGGATGAAGCTATTCCATGTTCCAAATGTTGTACTAAACTGAACTCCCATAGTATGTGAAGTTATACTACTTCCAGACTTATTACCAATGTTCTCTGCATCCATATTTTGTCCTAATGACACACTAGAAAATACACCACCAATCGGGCTACAAAAAATAAGACGTCGCATAGCAATAGATGAATTTTTCATCCGATGAACCGTTTTACTCAATGGAAAATGAAATATACCTATCGTTACTCTATCACTAACACTAGCATGTTTCTCAATAAAAATTTAGGAACTAGAACACCAAGTGTAAGGGCAAGGTCACCAGGTGGGATCAGATGTGCACCTATAGTCCTTATTATTTTAGATTCTGACGTACTCTCATATGAAGCTGAAGGGGATTATCTTCCATGATTACATAAATGGGGGATTATCGACTTCTCGTGTTCTATGTCCTCTACTTAAACCTCGAATCCTTCATGCATCACATGTCTCTATAACTCCATAGACTCCTCAATTTTGCGCTTCTTGATAATTCCTTCTCTTGTGCTTCATTATACTTAAGTCATCTTTCCTCTCTTTCCTTTTCTGCTATAAGGTATGCCATATTTCACCACACTTGTTCCTACTCCCATTTGCGATGGGGGTTTAGCTAGCCATAGGTCATTCTTCCAAATCTAGAGTCACCAACAAGATCTTAATTACTAAAGGGATAGCATGAAAATAAGATCCTATGGGTTTGCGTAGGAACTGAAACTCGGGAGCCTCGGACAAGAATAAGTAGAAACAACGTAATCCAATGTGTAAATGTTCAAAACACCACTCTGACAATGATCTATAGGGTATGTCCAAGTCACAACAACATCATATAGAGTTTGGTAATCTTCTTATGTCCAAACAATTGTTTTATACCTCCAATTTCTCTTTAATGCATATGCTACTAGCCACTCGTACAACTCTATAGGAAAACAACAAAAGAACATCTCATAGAGTTCATGATATAAATGTTCTTTAACCCACGCGTGAGCATTGAAATTAGGTTCAATATTATATCTGTGAGAAAACAGTCTTCTAATTCCATACAACCCAAATCTAAATGTTTTCCAAAGTTAATTATCGATACATCTTCATCATGTAACACCCGTGCAACATCTTGAAAATAGGTCGACAAAGGAACCAAAATGTAGTCTTATTTTCTTACTCAAAACCCTAGGCATGTTGACACATCACCAAAGACATATCGAGTGCTCACCCAAATCACGCAAATGTAATAGGTCCATCTTTTTATACCATCTTTGTCAAGATGTTAGCATGATCATTCATGTATCCCATATACATAGCAAGTAATTAAAGGTAAAGCATAACAAGAATCAGATCTCAACCATAGTGCATAATGAATCAACAAGATTAAGATCAAATTTACCATATAATAACTAGTAACATAGACATCAATAATCAGTAACCATCCACAATGATCCATTATATTACTTCATCACAAACCAATAGTTGACTACATATAAACAATATTGTAATAAGATATGCATGTTCATAAGCCAAAAATATAAATCTAACACATACAATTTTCTCTTAAAACCATGCAAATTAATACATATGTATAGGGGTGGGGACCTTCCCTTCACTTCCTATGCACTCTAAAAATACGTTGCATGCTCAAAATAGCCATGCACCACTTACAAAGGTAATCAAGAAGCATGCAAGATTTTCCCTATAATAGATTACATATAATTAACTCTATATCCAACCCTATTATTAGCTCGACTTCACATGATGCTTGATCTTCCACCTACTCCAAAAATAATCTTTTCTTCATCCAAAAGTCTTCATATTCTTATCCAATTCATGCTCTGCAGCCAATCCTATTCTTATCCCGTAACATGTAAAATGGCTAAGTCCCAAACTCTGACTTTCCCGAGTGTTCCCTTTCTTGACAAAATTATGCGCACACCTACACGCCCCCTTTCTACGTATTGTCTTCCCATGTGCCTCGATAATTAAGCAATAATTTTTCTAGTCAACATTGATTATCTTTATAGTATGCTTGATCATCAATTATAGGAATATTATTCAATCAAAGAATCATAAAAATATGATATTCATGACATAAATTTTAGTTTTTTCATTTCTCTCCATGGTCTAACACCATATGGAAGGGTCATGATGTAGATTCTAATCATATTTGACTGTAAAATCCCACCCCTTCATAATGAATGACTTTGATTATAGTTTAAAATCATTATTAGGGTTGTTTCATATTTCTAGGTTTAACCTCATTAGAATATTTCACCTACAAAAATATATATAATCAATTCATTATCACTTTATAATTCACCTAAATTTATTACAAACTACTATTAAAAATATCATTTGTAGAGTCTAAAAAGGTTTCTAAATCTTCTTAAATCAGATGCACTTCATCTATGCCAATAGCTAATACAAGTATGAATCACTCAATTAGGTCAAAGAGTTTAGCTTCATCAATATACAAGCATGAAAAGATCATAAAGCCATGTCTTAACAAGAGTAAATTCATCCCAAGAATTGCACAAGGGTTTTAATCAACAAAGGGTTAGGTCATGTAGTTGAGGCACACCACATCTCACTATTACCACAATAAGTACATTCTATCCTATATAGTTAGCCCACTATTTTTGTGTCAAGAGACACAAGGGTACATATATGGGGTTGGTTATCTATACAAAATTTTAAAAGAACCTAGGATATGTAGTGTAGCATATGGATTGGTTTACCAATTGGGAGTCTAATTGATAAGGGTGATCCAATATCAAACACATAAAAACATTTTTCTCTTTTTGTTTGTTAATGCTCGATGAATGTTTTTGTAGGTTGCTAGGTTTTCTACTTTGCTGCAAGTTATTATAGTGTAGGAAATAAAATTTGGTAATTTACCCTTTGACATTGTTGGTTTTTACAATGAACGCTTGTTAATACAAACACAATATTTCTATCCCCACTAAGTACATCCATAGATCTCTTGTATAACTTTTTTTATTCATACATAGTGATATGTCAAAAATTATGATAATTAAATGCATAACTTCCATAGAAAAACCCAACTTAAGCTGGATGTAACATTTAGTTCTCATGTTTCTCATCCATGTGAAAAACCATACAATTTTGTCATCTTTTGGAATTTTTCCTGATCAAAACATACAATTTTGAACTAAGATATCCTCCATCCAATATTTAAATTTCATATTCTTTATTTGGGCATTTACTCCCTCTAGGTCATCCTTTTTAATGAGAATTGACCATCAAAACCATATATAAGAAAGTTAAACTTGCCTCATTTGAAAACCTCATGCAACCTAGCATTCTCATGAAATCCTATTGTAAAAGCTAGTATAAAAGGCAACCAAGCTACCCTAAATCTCACCAAATCTCATGCAAAATCATTAACAAAGAAATCAATATAGTTTTGAAGAATCCTACTAGATCAATGGACCATATCCCTCATTTGCAAGCACTCGAACATCCCTATTTCAAGTATTAGCATGAGCCAAACTCAATTAAATCATTTTCAAGTATTTTCTTATTTCCAAAACTAGTTGTATTAATTCACATATCACATGATAGGTGGAGAGTGACGTGTGGTATTAGAACTCTTCAAAGTAGTTATAACATTGGTGGTGTAAGGATTTCACTTCAACCCAAATAATTTTTTTTTAGGGTCTACCACACATAGCTAGGGTTTGATACATTAAAATATTTAGAGGGATTTTTGCATGAGTTACAACTACAATTTGACAATGTTAGACATTTTTAGGCAAGAAAAACCTCATAAAGTTATAGTGAAAAACTATAATAGGTATAAAACTATACAATAGGTGCAAAACCATATATATGGTGTTGTCATATCTATAAGGTCCTACACCGGGTCATCTTCCAGATTCTGCTTATAGAAACAAAGCAATCTTAGTTTCATATCTCCTAGTTCCACTAGTATGTGCACCCAAAACTTTCCAAATTCATATGTAATTAGCTAAGTGCACTCATCCTCTTGTGTTTTCAAGTTCAAACCATATTGTGTACATTAGCTACATGAATCAATGCACGTTTATGATTTTAAATAATTAATGTTAGGAGTTTTTTAAATAGAATAACCTATTGTAGTTCCCCTTTACATCCTTTTAGTGTATTTAACTCACTAATCTATTATAATCTAATAAGGGTGTAAAAAAATTTAGTGAACTTGACTTGTGACTTGATCTTTGCATCAATTCTACTTTCTATAGGGTTTATTTATGCTCTTCATCTTCACTCTTAGTGTTGTATTTATATTTCTATTCCACCTCATCATGTCATTTCCTCTAAGGTTATATTACATTCGAATCAAATCAAAATTCCTACATACTCATACTTGGTGCTAAAAAGGAAATCCATTTTCTCATCCTTCTTTTGATCATACAAACATGGTTTATAATGCTCAGTCTTATTCTATTGCCGATATATTTTCCAATGTTATTTTTACTATTAACAATGATCATGTCCAAGGTGAAGGCTCTAATAATAAATCTAAATATCATTCTCATGACCTTCTTGAAGATGTGGCACAAAATCTTACACATTGATTACAAGAGAATCCCACTAATATTTATATTCTTCTATATGCTCCAAGAAATAGACTTAAAAATGCTTCATTATCTCATATTCTAGACACCCCAAAATCACCACTATATAAAAATCCAAAATATTGTAAAACCCATCACATGTCTCTAGAATTAATTTAATTAATTAAATTTCACCCCTAGCTAATTTTATTAGATAATTTAATATCAAATAAAATAAATAAATCCACATGTCCGCTTTCATATTTAAATAAATTAAATAGCCTCAATTCCTATCAACCGCCTCATTTCAAGTTGATAAAAAGTCACGACTAAGATAAAATCATTATTATAATCAAGAGAATGTTCAAATTGACTAAAATCATGCATTTGAGTTAACTAAAAATATCTCTTAAGTCACAACAATACAAAATCAATTCACATTTTTCCAAAAGATAACTATTCAAGAAACTTTTTAGGTAAATAAAATAAAGGATATGGATTTAATAATAAAAAACATGTGAAACCCCTTGCCAACTCAACAATTAATCATCCATGCAAATCTAGAATAGAGTCTAAATCTTCAATCAATCTGGAAACTTAGCTAAACTACTCGGTCATGTTTAGTTATCTCTAAATCAACTAAATGTAAAATTATATTAAGGATTCACCTTCCTCGTCTATAAATAAATGGTCTTTCCTTCACAAATCATCCACCAACAAGCTTGATATTTCATGTTGTTATTTTTTACAATTGCTTAGTGAATCAAATCATTCATTCATATTGTTATGTTACTTGTTGATGATTATCTTTACAGATGAACCATAAAAGTTGTGGGAAATATTAGAAATGTGGGACTTAGCCCCTAAGATAACCTCTAGATTTTATAGAAGCTAGCTTTTCTCTACTTGTATTGAGGTAAGGGTTAGAGAGAAAATAAGCAAAACCTGTAATTCCTATTTAAGGAAATGCACCAAATTTATTGAAAGCATAGAGATAAAACCAAAATAACTAATAAACTAGTTAAAGAGCATTGAGCATGATTAACCCTTTTAGAGATATTTCATACTATCAAAGGCTAGAAGGAACTAAAACATAACCATTTATAAGTAAACAAATTTATGTAAAGATCTAAGGGCATATAACATGATAGAAACTTAAACATTCATCAAGAACTGAAAGAAAGCATGCAGAAGGAAATAAGGACATAGGGTATTGTGAACTCCTTAGTGCACAAAAAAAGAAATCTTAATTTATAGAGAAAATAGTACATAAGGCCAAGAATGGCATAGATTACAATATTTATTTACAATAGAGCCTTGTTAAGGCTGGTGAACACAAAACAACTGAACCTAAATATCTCTTGGAGCTCTTATAACTTTTTTTTCTTTTTCTACTGGCACCAAAACCTTATTTTATAGATAACTCATGCTCCAATACATTTGCCATCAATATTTCCACCATCCACATTAAGTTCTTTACTTTCACGATATTTGACCCATGGGGATGAATCTCATCTATTTTCTTTGGGACTTGAGATTACATTCAGTCTACCAAACTGTGATTATTTTTTCTTATTCGATTGGCCATTTGGATGGTGGTAGCTTCTTCACATGACACATGGAGGATGTCCACTACTTTGGGGCTACATTTTTCTTTCTCCTTTTGAATTTACACCTGAGTGACACATGGGACTTTGTGGTTTCTTCCCTTTTCCTTTGACTTTTCAGCTCATTGGGCTATATTGGTGCGCTCCTACAACGTGGTCACCTCTCATTATTTTAAGGTTCCCTCTTCTTTTTGTGTTGCATCTAATATGTGCTGAAAGGACATGTGGATGCCTTCCATACTTAATCCCATACTTAGTCAAAATTGAGCCCTGAAGAGGAACAAAGGAACACCAAAATAAAAGGGGTCGGTGTGACAAAAATATGAAAGAAACGAGAGATCCTTGAAAGATGTAGAAAATATTCTATAGTTATGGTGACTCACCAAGGGACTCTGTGCCAGCCATGGAAGAATCCAACAATCCTTCCTTGTCTCAAAATTGCAAAATGTGGTTCAAAACACCACTCAAAGATGCTTCAAAGCAGCTTGGTACCCAACCCATTCCTCCTCTATCGGGTAGGTTCTTCGTTGTAGATCTTGGAAGGCTCTATCTAGCTCAATGATCTCCTTGTGAGAGAACACTTAGAGATCTTGAACCATCGTGTGAAAAATGGAACTCCAATTTTACAATTGGGTTTAGGAATGGCCTCCACCTCATCAACAATAGAATCATCCTTTAAAGACTGAAAGATAATATTATCTTGTTCCTTTGTTGTGAGTAACTATTGAATCTGGTCCTTTGATAGGATGATGGAGTCATTAGGGAAGGGAGAGGGGAATCCCAATTGCACCAATTACTCGATGGGCTACTTCCTCTCTCTAATCTCGAGTTGGAGTTGAGTCAAGAGATTCGGCACTTGATGGATGCCTTGTTATAACTCAAAATCTCACTAATCTTGGCCACTACCATTATTTTGTCCATGATACCCACCTTTTATAGGGAAGAGTTTGAAGATTCATATAGTTTCTAAACCAGCACCTGTTATTCAAGGACCTTGGAGGATACAATGCTACTTATGGTGGAGGTTGAGGACTCTACATTGGTGCACAGACCTTATGTATCAGATATAAATATGAGTGGGGGTGTTAGGTATTTTTCCATAATGGTGATTATTTTTTAAAAGGACATGTATAGTCACTATACTAATGGGACGATTCCTTCCTTTGATGGTTGTTGTGTGAGCTTATGGGTTAAATCCTTGATCATGTCTTCTGACGAGTGGTACTTTTTCTGTAAGCTCCCCTTCTCTACCTTTGTGGTATGTAGCTTCTCTTGAAGCATGGTAAGACCTGCTTTTCTCAAATCAACTTCATGTTAAAGTGAACTGGCTACAACCTTGGAAACTGGCAACTTGGGCTCCAATTTCTTGGCTTCTACCGAGAAGTTGCAGAAATTTATTTGAATCTGCCTCTTTTAACTCCTTGCAGAGTTACTCCACTTCTTTATTTTTACCCTTGATTTTAGTATTGAGGTGAATGATAGTACTCTTCATCTATATAAGGCTATAATCTATCATCCTTGGCTTATTGATGATCTTAAGATAATCTGTGGTGACCACGATGAAGTTGTTTCATTCATTAGTTTGACCTTGTCTTGAGGATGGAACGAGTCAAATCTACCGCAACAACATTGATAGTATAATCATCTTGATGCATATGTTTGGGAAGGTTTTGAGGCATTGGGGATCATTTGTGCAATGGTCAAGGAGCTCTTCTGATGGTCATATAATGACCGCATCTTCTTCTTCACTCCTGTTGACATCTTCTTCTTCTTCTTCTTCTTCTCCTTTCTCCTACTCCTGGGCCACCTTGGTTGATTCGACCTCATTCACAAATTCTGATGAAGAATGGATAATCCCACCTATAAATGGGAATCCAGTGATAGACCTTATTGGATTGTAATGGGATGATAAGTCACAAGATCCGAAGAAGGGGTCAAAAAATCGGGGAGAGAATGAGGGAATGGTGGTGGGTGGTGGAGGAATAAGAGAGGAGATAGGGGGCGTAAAGGTTTGAGTTGGAGTGATCAACATAGAAACATCCCTAGTTGAGAAAATGAAAGGGAGGAACGAGAGGAGATGAAGAAGGGGACCAGAAGGGACCTCAGATGACCTCATCTTCTTCTTCGGTGGCTCTCGGTGGCTTCAATTTTAATGAGAGTCAATTGGAGGGCGAGGCCAATGGTTGTGTAGAGATGAGGCCATAAGTTGAGCCCGACACTATTTTCTCTTCTATTTCCAAACCCTGAGGATGTGACGCTATCTGAATTATGGGCATGCTACCCGATGGATTCTATTGATAAGCCAAGGGTGAGAGCCATAATTACATTTACGTTACTTTATGAGGGGATGAGAGTTCCCACCTTATGCCACACAAATTATTCCTTGGTAATGAATACTTCTTCCCCACTTTCCATGTTGGACCCATGCAAGTATCCCAAAGCTCCTCCCACTTTTCATCAGTATAAACCTCCTTGAAATTGAGGGTCGTTTTCCCAATTTCTTACATATATTTCTAATAGGTCTCAATCTTTTCCATACTCCAGTCCTTACCCCACAAGGTTTTACTCAAACCCTTAGCCATAGTTAAAGAGGGGTCATATTTTTGTAGGACTGGATGAAAAGACTCCCCATGATTCAACAAAAAGGATCTTTCCTTTAGGAGACATCCTGTCTTCAAAAACTTTCCGGTTTATGCTTGCATGAATCCCGAGACTTGGTTCTAAGATAAGATGGCAGCCATCTTACCATCTAGGTCATACCTCCATCTATCCTGAATCAAGGTGAAGCTATAGTGATATATATTCTGTGTGAGTACATGCTTCGCCTTATGTTTTATCATAGTAATACCTCCTCTATGCCATGGGAGTTTGAACAATGTTTTCTTCTCATGGGAAGATCCGTATTATTCATCTAGGATATCCAATTGACTCACTACCTCCAAGCCCACCACCCACATCGTGAGGATTCTTCGGGAGCATGAAAGATTCCTCCGGAATCCATGCACCCGTATCATTAAATGCGTTGTCCTGAGAATGTAATCATAGGGATGCAGGGGGTCTTTGAGGATGGCTCAAACTAAATCACTCATTCTATTATTGACTCCTTCTTGATCAAGCTCGAGTAAGAGGGGCATAATAAGGTATTTGTGAACTCATATGCATATGAGGAATGGGACAACACATGAGTCCATGTGGACACTAGTATGATGTTATGAGGTTCAACCTCCAAGTACCAAAGTGTCAGGGGCATATATTGGCTAAAGAATGACCCATTCTAGTAAAGAATGAGATGAAACAAATAGGAGGAATACCTAAATGTGGAGTTTATAGAGAAATAGGCCAACTAATTACAAATAGCCTCCATTATGACCTCGAGAGAAGTCGAACCGATATCTTGGTCCTTCTTCACCACTCTCATTATGAAAAGGGCTCCCATTTACCACTCATGGATATTTTTTTCTAAGTCTTGACATAAATTAAAGGCCAAAAGAGCGGTGCATCCCGAGAATCCTAGAAGAATGCTTTCAACGAGATTAGAAATCCTAACATCTCATAACCACTCGAATCCTCTTTCCGTAATTCTTTCCTGAGGAAAGTGGATTTGTGTTGGCATGAGGACCAGACCCCTTGAGAGTTTGGCCATATTATAAAATTTAGCCATTGGGTCATGTGGCAAGGCTAACATGTCTCTAATGGTTCATGTTGTTATCTTCACCTGCATGTCCTTGCCATTGATGGTATTATGGTATCAAGGTCAAAACAAGTGTGCACATCTGCACAACAAGTTACGGATATGGGTGAACAAGTGGCACCATGTAATTTATTCTAGAGCAAAAAGACTAGGATCTCCCAAAGTGAGATATATATGGCACAAGTGGCCTCTCGTAGAGCCTTTGGATTTTTGGTTAGGATGGGGTCGTAGACATCATCCACATAGTCAGTGACCAAGGAAGTGTCCTATAGTGCATGCTTTTGTCAGGGTAAATCAACCTTGAATTGTGAGTACATGGGTTCATGGGCATTCTACATAATATTTTGACTAGGGAACTAAGCTAGAAGCTATCGTGGCTATTCAAGGAATTGAAATAAGCTCTGGTTCTTCATAATGGTGACTCGGGAATTCAAGGTGAGAGACTCTTAATTTTTGAAATGAAATTTTGGCAACTCCACAACCTGCCTTAAATAGCCTCCTTAAGTTTTGTGAAGTAAAGGCTCCACACACATTGGGTCACATCCTCAATGACACTTTGGCTGAATGACCCTTGGCACCGAATTTCACACTTCTCAAGATATTTTTCATTAATTCTCCAATCCTTTTTAATAAGTATTCCCAAAAAGACATTGGATCATTTACTTCGAGGAAACATAGGAAGGCACAATTCCCAACAAAATTTCAAAAAGGTGCAGCATGAGTCTCCACAGGAGACACGTTTCTAAAGACACTTATTGGGAGGGGAAACACCTCAAAACAAGAAAAAGGAAAAAGAAGAGGGTTATACATATGATACATATTTACAATATTCAAAAGACTCAATGGAAAGGTTTAAGATGGATCTCATTTATCGAAATCACCAAGGGCTCACCTTCCATAGTTTTAAGCTCAAAGGCATTGTGTTGTTTACATGCAATGATCTTGAATGGTCCAGCCCAAAGAGGGTCAAACTTCCCATGGTTTCAAGGTCAGTGCTCTTGCGTCCCACTTCAAAACTAAAGAGCCAACCCAAAGATCTCGGCTCTAAATTTTTTTGGTCAAACCAAGTCTTGACAGTTTGTTGATGGATGATCATGGATTCATGGGTTGACTCCCATTTCTCTTGAAGCTCTATCAATTCCATGTGATTTTGACCTGTATAGCTCCATGTTCTTCTATTTCAATTTTTTTATCAATTGCAATGTTGGGAGCTCTACCGTGATGGGCATTACTGCACTTTTACCATAGACTAATTCATATGGTGAGGTCTTGATTTTGTTTAGGTGTGATCCGGTCAGCCCATAAGGTTATCTTGACATGCTCATGTCATGATCTTTTATGCTCATCTCCCATCCTTTTTATAAGTCTTATCAGATTCTTATTGGTAGACTTTGCCAAACCATTACCATGTGGGTAGTAGTTAGAAGATGTTTTTAGATAAATCCCATGCTTCATAGAAAATTCCAACACTTTAGTGCCTAGAAAAGACTTAGTATTATCTGATATGATCGTGTGTGGGGTCAAAAGTGGCTGATAATGTCATGAGAAGTTCCAAAATCATATTCTCGGTAGCTTCCTTCAACAGGAACCATCTCTGTCCATCGGGTGAAATAATCGGTGGCTATGAGAATCCACTTATGACCCATGCTTGAAACTGGGTTCACCATTTCGATGAAATCCAAACCCCATTGTGTGAATGGTTCTTCAACAAGAATTGGGTTAAGAGGTAAATGCAACATTCTCTTGGAAACCCATGTAGAATTGGTAAATTTTATGCACTTGCTCACGATCGAATAACAATTTACAAACAAACTAGGCTAGAAGTATCCCACCTATAGGATCTTTATGGCTGTAGTTTTGGCCGAGAAGTGACCTCCCAAGCTATCATGATGTAACTCATGTAGTACCCTTTCATCCTCCTCCTTTTTAGGAATCGAGTAAGATCCCATCAAAGTTTCTTTTGAAAAGGATATTATCAATTATGAAAAACTTGGATCCCTTTTATCGATAATACCTTCTCTTTTTAAGAGGGAGGTGACTTGGATATTCACCTGTCTACATAAAATGTATTCTATCTGATACCCAACTTTCAGATTCCTCCTAGATATGGAGCACCATCTCGATTCATCATTGGTCGGTGTCATTAGATCATGTGCGAGATATTGGCACAGACCCTTTCCCCTTACAAGTTTTGTGGGATTTATTTCAACATCATACTCTAAGATCTTGGTGATCTAGTTAGCCCTCTTATCAGTTATCTCACCTTCAGTGATGTATTCCTTGACACTGGAATGTGCCACCAAGACAGTGATCTTGTTATTGGTCACGAGGTGTCTGAATTTTTTCAACCCCTTGATGATGGCATAAGCATTTTTCTCCACAAAATTGTACCTTGTTTCATAATCATGGAGGGTCTTAAAAAGAAAGCAACTAGGTGCTCCTCTCCTGTGACTCTCCCTTCTGTGTTAGTATGGATGTTACATTGTGTTTGCTTCCATATACATACATGATGAAATATTTAGAGAAGTATGGGTTGTGTAACATCGAGTAGATGTAATTTCTCTTTTTATTATCTCAAAGGCTTGATGACCTTCAATGACCCATTTGAAATTTAAATATTTTTTTAGCATCAATGTGATTGGGCAGATCATTCTAGCAAAGTTTAAAATGAACTTACTAACAAAGTTAATCTTTCCTAAGAAAGATTGCACTACCTTCTTATTGACAGGTAGGGACAATTCCAAAATGGCCTCGACTCTCTCTAGGTCAATTGAGATTCCATATTTTAAGACAATGTGTCCCAGGAGTTTTCCTTGTAGTAATACTCGAAAACACATTTCTTTGGATTCAAAGAGATTCCAAATTCCTGAAACTTCTTGAATACAACTTCTAAAGTGTCAAAATGATCTTCTCCTATTTTGGTGAACACTATGAGATCATCCAAATATATCAAGATTACCTTGTTAATTAACTCTCCAAATGTAGCATCCATGGCTCTCTAAAAGGTTGACCCAACATTGGTGAGCCCGAATGAATATTTGCATATGCAAAGGTTCCCACTTTGTTGTGAAGGTGGTTTTATGTTGATCTTCTTCTGTGAGCCATATTTGATTATATCCTGAAAAACCATCAAGTAGAGAAAATATTTTTGAACCTGCTATTGTTTGTAGTATTCGCTCCATGGAAGGCAAGGGGTAGTGGTCCTTAAGAGACACCTTATTTAGATCTCTGAAATCCACACAAAGTTTGATTTCACCATTCTTCTTCCTTATAGGCACCAAATTGGAAACCCATGTGGAATTCTTGATTAGAAAGATTATTTTGGCTTCTAAGAGCTTCCTGAGCTCTTCACCATGAGAGATTCTATCTTTGGGTTCACGGGCCTCTACTTTTGATGCACAAGTTTTGTCCCCTCCTCTAGATCAATGGTATGTTGAATGATATCCTTATTGTAACCATGTAGGTCATCATAAGTCCAAGCCACTACCTTATCATACTTATGACATAAAGCCACAAGCCTTTCTCTTTCTCTCTGAGTAACTAATTTCCTTACCTTTAACTTTCTTCCATGGGCCACTTCTATCTCAAAGCATAGTCTTCCATGATTTCCGTGAACTTCCTATTATTTGTATTTGTATCATTAGAGTCAAAATCATTTTCTAGTGTTTTCTATCCCTTTGGAATCTTGTTCGTCTTGAGCTATATAACTTGGTCTTCATATTATTCTTTAATCCTGGGTTGGAGTTGGTATGAAAATTCATCATATTTTGCAAAAAGAGAAATATTTTTGTTCACTCTCAAAGACTTTCCAATGATCCACATTATCAAGTATGGATGGAGGGATGATTAGTTTTATTGCATCCGTATTTTCCAGTAGATCCTTAGTAGGGCTGAATTACGATCTGACCTGGGCCATTCTATCCACTTCTATATTTTGGTCCGAGGGATAACCTTAATGTCAAAGGCCTCAAAGTCTTCAATAAGATCACATACCCTATGTCGATAGGACCTCATTCTTGGGTTATTTTCTGTAGTGGTATTTCTAACTTGAGTCACCACTAACTTAGAGTCTCCAAAGACTCTCAATTTTTGAATGCCTTCTTTACATGCTAATGTCAAACCGTGAACTAAAGCTTCATATTTTCATTTGTTACTGGTGCAAGTGAAGTGGAAGTGGAATGCTTGAAGTATCTTCCTTCCTCTTGGTGAAGATATGCGTATTCCTCCAAATCCATTTCTACTTCGGCTCCATTGAAATGTAGAGTCCACATTTGGGAATCCTTCATGAGATTCCTTTCATTTTTACTATCTTCCCTCATGATCTTTGGGATGTTGGGATTCTCATCAAATATCACATAAGTACCTAACCTAGTGGATTCAAAATTCTGAAGGGGTCTCAGTGTGTTGGTTGGATATTTTTCAACCCAAAATATGAGGTTCAACCACAGTATATGGGATTAAATCCCTCCTCAAAGACAGGTGAGGCTGCCTATTTGCTACTAATCTAAAACACAGTTAAAACAATATATACAGTATTCACACTAATCTAACCATTGGGGGTTGGGATAGAATCCCGAAATCCGCATTCACACGATTCAAAGGTATTGCTTTCGTAAATGAACGGGGTTAGAAACTATTACAATGAAAGAAGCACAATGGAAAGGAAATGAGAGAAACGTATTTTCTTTCGAGTAAACACAGAGCACGAAATAATCATACGAGCTTTAGATCATAAATATAATGTCTGAGATGATTAGAAACACTAAGATGCTACACAAAGAATAGCTTAAGATCATGAACGTAAGAACAATGTCTTAAGAAAGATATATCCCACAACACAAAGTTTGTGAAATAATATCAACTCCTATTCTTCGAAATGATTGAACGAAAACACAAAGTTTTTCTTCTTTCCAATAGCTCGAATATTACAAAAATCTCGACCCTTTGGAATGCATAAGCATCCCTTATTTATAATAAAAGGGAACGAGAGAAAATAGGATAAATCCTAGAAAATAGTGTTCTTTAAAAAGAGTTCTATTTTGCTTGACTCTCACGCAGGAGACCAAGTCAAAATTTGCTTCCTATATGACGAAACAGAAATGAAAAAGACATGTCAATTTCAAGATTGAAATGACATGAAACATCAAGAATTAATCTGAATCATCATCTTTCACTCCTTCATCTTTCTCTTCCTCCAGCTGCACCTGTTTGTTCCAAAATTCTTGGAACCTTCGAATTATGCCTTGCATTTCATTTTTCGTCAGGTGCAGTAGAATGATCATTCCAAATTTCATAGGTTTCATGGATATCACTAGCACCGCCGGGAAGCTTTTTCAATCTTTTGCTGAGCTTTCTCAAGGCCTCAAAAGAATGTTCAATTCTTACAAATCGATCAATGATCTCAATACCAAATCCGTGCGTTGGTTCATGCTGAACAGACTCTTGGACTTGTTTGAAAAGATCATCTGCTGATAGGACACCTGAGTTTCCAACTGACACCTTTGGACAAATCTTCAGCAACTCTTCTTCCAAATCACTTTTTCCATCAATCAATTTATCCCTTGATTCTCTCAACTTACCGCAGGCTTCGTTGAGAATCCTCACCCTGAACCTGATGGCTTTAGTCAGCTGAAAATGCTTATCCGTATGTGGGATAACGCCTTCTTCTACCAAGAGATGTGATGGTATTTGCTTTAATACTTGGAGAGCTTCATAAGTCAAATCAAGATGTCCAATTTCTTGAGAAAACTCATCATCCATCTTCTCTCCATCCTTCTGAATGTCCCCCACAGATTGATGAACTTTCACAACGTCTTGTATCACTTCCTTCCCCTGTTGGAGCAACCTTTGGATCCATTCATCGACCACTCTTCCTTTTTTAGCAATCTTCTCAATTGTAGGTACTGATGAGAAATCGAATCCGACAGGGATAGAAGAAGATGGTATGGATTCAAGGGGTTTTGAGAGTTTAAGCAAAACCTCAGTCAACTGCTCCACTTTTCCTTTAAGCTCATCTCTGTTGTCTTTTGTTTCTTTCAACACGGCTGCAGACACGTTTGTGGCATCCTGCATCTTGTTGCGCCCCTTCTGCTTTGTCACTCTTCCTAGAGCCACCCTGGTTATCTGATAATCAGAGGCTGTTATGTCCTCTTTAGTTTTTGTCAGTCGCGGGAGTGGCGATCTCTGCGAACTTATCTCCTGAAGCGTCCACCAAAACCCTTGAAACTGTTTTGGGTTTCTTGCCTGATTTAGCAGTAGGAGCCTTGAGTGAGCTGAAATCAAAGGCTGGTAGGGGCACAATCACCTTCCTCTTCCTCAGAGTTTGCTCGAGTAGCCATTGCGGTGTATCAGAGGGAGTTGCCATGGTTGTAGAAGCTGGTATCATACTCTCAAGGGGAGAAGATTCTACTAGTGGAGGGGGAATAGTTACCAATGTGGTAGTAGATCCAATAAAAAGAGGCACAGGAGGGGGCGTGTTGGTGATCACTTGGGTCCCAACAGAGAGGGGTGAAAGTCCAGAGAAAATACTGGCCATTACTGAAGAAGTTGATGGAGAATGAGGAGGTAGGAGTGGTTGTGAGGAAAGAGGCACAGATTCAGACTCCAAAGCCTTGGATGCAAGAGATAAGGTCTCTTCAGTTGGGCAATCAACAAATGATGAAACCAGAGGCTGGCTTCCTTCTTCTTCCAAAGTAATTTCTCCTATTTCTGGTGGTGTTGGTGATTCTGGCACATTCACCATTTCAACTGGAGAAATAATTGAAGAGATTTCTCTTTCTTTCCTCTTTTTGACAATCTTGACCTTTATAGGCCCCCTAGAAGATTTTCTGTCCTTTTCCTTTTTGGAGGGCCCCGCCTCTGAAGCAGCCAACTTTGAAAACTTATCATCTTTAAAACTCATTCCCCAAGAGGAGAGCCATGCTTTGGTGGATGCAAGAATCAAAGCCGACCTATCTGTGATGGAGGCTTTTTCACTGATTGACCAATCAATAGGTGGGAAAACATATTGATCTTCATTTAGTCCATCATAGGAAAGATCCAAAACACTTTCATTGTCACTAGTACCTTCTGGTAAATCAGCAAGCTCAAGTGTTTGAATCTCAGCAATTGTCAATCTGCTATGATCCTTTCTACGAACAAGCAACCTCATCACGTAGATCAATCCAAATGTCCTCTATGCTTGGCCTGTGCAGGTGCAGGGTTCCATACGCCCTGAGGACTCCTCGAATGTCAAACCCATCTCGGGGCTTCATATGCTTCTTCAACTTGTCCTGAAGCTCATGGATAACATTTTTAGCTTTTACCACTATCGAACAAGTGTATCTCCCAATAGAAATTGGGAAAGATACAACAGCCTTATGTTTACTTTGTTGGAATTTATGGAAATCCAACAGTTGCCTAACCAATTCCATCAATATCAGTTTATCCCCTGGATATCGGGGCAGACGGAAAGGATCCCCCGAGTACATAACCACCGAAGATATGTGAACTTCTTGAATTGTAAGAAGACACATCCCCATTTGGAAACTTCAGCCCAGGCCTCATCTGAGACTCTTGTCTTCCTCAACTCAGGGTTTAGCCTGCAGATGTTTTCATAAAAGAAGGCGTCATTCACCCTTCTGAATTGGTCTTGGGATCCCTTTCTTGTCAGTTGAGGGAAGTATTGATACACATGGTTCCCCATCCTGCTTCCCTTGGTATCCAACCCGGGATAGTTCCTCATCCCGGCCGCTGCATATGTGACATATGAAGACATATAAAATTTCCCTGTGGACAAGACTGTTGTCAGTTGGGAATCTATCTCATTACTAATGAGAGTGCCCCAGTCAATCCCTTGTTGATTCTTCTTGATGGTGATCATGAATTGATACATCCACCCTTGGAACACATTTGATTCGGGTAAACCGAAAACCCGACTCAACAAAGTGATGATGTCATTGATCTCCTGGATGAAATCACTCCTGGGGATAAGTCTTGGGAATCTGGAGACAGCCGGTTTGGCCTTGATCAGGAACTTCTTATTTACATGCTTGATACAATCTTCCTGATCATTATCCCAGGCTTTCTGAGCTGACTTGACATCCAACTCTCCATATTCTTCAAAATTTGGTAGTTTGAGGAGGTCATCAAAGTAACCTCCGTCCAATTTGATCACTACTTCTCCTGCCTGATTTCTCACAGAACGAGAAACAGAGTCATAACTGGAAGCGCAGGATAAGATGAATTCAGGGCATTGAGCGGACATGGGAAAACCCGCTGCAAGAGGTAAGCCACTATCGGCTATCGCTTTCATCCACGGAGTTTGGGAGGAACTCCTTACCCTACTCAGAAATCTTCAATATCTATATTCCCAGAGCTCTGTATCTCGGATGTCATAATTGCAATCGATATATGATGGAGACTCCACCTTTCTGAACTTGTATTTCATTCTTCCTGACTTCTCAGTCTTTTCTTGCGATGGACCAGGTCCGACATGAAGGATGTTGAAGGAAGAGAGTTTTGGAGATCAGGAGATGTTGCACTGCTTTGTGGAAATCCCGACCTTTGGAGATCGGAAGAACGGAAGAGTCGACACACTGAGGAGTATGTCGGGGAATCCAAAAGAAAACCCGATGCTTTGAGGATGTCGGAGATTTTGGAAAGCCCGGCACTTTTAAGATGTCGAGATTTTGAGAAAACCCGACACTTTGAAGATGTCGGAAACTTGAAAAATCCTGGCACTTTGAAGATGTCGGAAACTTGAGAAAGCCCGACACACCAAATCTTTTGATATATTCGGGTTTTTGATATTGCACAACACCCTTCAAAACCCGAGAAGGAGGAACAGGGTTTTTGTTGAATTTAAAACATGCAAATTCTTTTTACCATTCATATACCAAACATATCTTAATTCCAACAACAAAATTCTAGGGAAAAATCACAAAGTGGTAATTCCAAAGAAATAAACCCTAAAACATAAACCTGGTTTGGAAAACAACCCCAAAAGGAAAAAGAATAAAAACCCCACAAACCTGGTAAGGGAATGGGAAGAATTCCATACATAATCAATCCATAAAAACCAAGAACAAAGAATGGAGAGAGAAATACCTTCAACCAGAGCAAGGAAAGATCAAAAACGGGCAATTGATTCGAATCGGGCAGAGGTGAGTTTCGGGTTTGAGGTTGGAGAAGCATGCGTGAAAATCCACGAGTTAAAAATACGTAAATCGGTAAAAATGACGTGGAAATCAGCATATTTATAAGAAAATTTGCAATTAATACACTTCGGCTTGGCACGTGCCAACTCACCGACAACTCGGCATTAACGCCATGTCAGCATGCTCGGGAGGTCCGAAAACCCGACACAAAGGTGTTTAGAGCAATTCGGGTTTCGGGTTGCGGGAAACAATCAACACAAAGCATGAGATGTTTAGGTGCTTCAAAGTTCCGAAAACCCGACATGAAGGACTAAATCGGACTTCGGGTATTGGAAGACAGGCGACACAAAACATGTTTCGGATAAGGCATGTTCCGATGCGCCGAAGGTCCTGAAAACCCGACTCGACTTACTTGAAGCGGGTTTAGGTTTGGGAACACAAGACATAAAGCATTCAAAACACATGTTGACCTGTTGGTGAAACCGAAAACCCGATTTTCTCTAATAAAGGTAATTTTGCAAAACCAGCTTAAAAATTTCGTAGGGTTATCTGATAGTTTTGTCGTAAACTCAAAGCGAGATAACGGTAGCTCCATTGGGGACTTTCTTTGTGATACCAAAGGAAGAGAACTCAGAATCTCTCGGTCTTATCCATTGGGCTATGAGTCTAAAAAAGAAGAAAACCAAAACAAAACAAAACAAAGAAAGAAAGAAAGAAAAAAAGCAAACACACAACAAAAAGTAAAGTATGTACAATGCAAGAGAACATCTTGCATTAGTGATGGAACAACTTTAGATGTTGTCCGCTAAAAGGTAAAGGGAGTAACCCTCCATCCAGATATGATAGAAGGAAACTATTTTCACCATTCAGCTCATGGATCTTGAAAGGCCCTTTCCACAAAGAATCGAACTTCCCGTGCATTCCTTTTTGTTCCCTCCTCTTATCCCAAAGCAACACCAGGTCTCCAATCTGGAAATTACACTGCTTTGATTTCTTGTCAAAAATTGTCTTCACTCTGCTCTGATGATCTGTGATGCGATCAACCACCTTGCTTCGTTCCTCTTCTAGCCTAGCTAGGTACATAACCCTCTTCTCAATAGAATTTTGAAAGGTCGTATCTTCAACTGCTTTTGCCAACTGTAAGGCTGGCAATTCTACTGAAATAGGGATCTCAGCATCAATCCCGTACAGTACTTGGAAAGGGGACATTCCTATAGCTCACTTTGGGGTAATCCGATCAGCCCACAACGCGTCATACAATGCTTTGTGCCATGTCCTCTAGTTTTCATCTACTAGTTTTCTAATTATGGTAACCAGGTTCTTATTGCTGGATTCAACTTGCCCATTGCCTTGGGGATAATAATCAGATGAGTGAGCCAGGGTGATGCCAAATCCATAGCAAAATTCTGTCATCTCATGTGACGAGAAATTAGAGGCATTATTAGCTACAATCTTGTGAGGCACACCGAATCTGACAATTATATTTTCTTTAAGGAACTTGCAAACAGACTTCAGAGGTTGCTTGCTTGATTGGTGCGGCTTCTACCCACTTGGTAAAATAGTCTATAGCAGTCAGCACGTAATTATGTCCAGCACTGGAGGCAAGGATTCAATGTTCCAATGAAATCAATCCCCACTGGCGAAAAGGTTCTTCGATCACAACGGGCTTCAGGGGAAGAGCTGCTAACTTGGGACGACCAACGAAATGTTGACAAGCTTCACACTTGGACACCCACTCTGAATCTCGAAAGAGAGTAGGCCAATAGTACCTAGCCCGTAGGATCTTATAAGCTATTACAGAAGATGAAAAATGTCCTCCACATGCTAGGCTATGGAAGGACTCTAATACTTTCCTATTGTGATTTATCAACACAACGCAGGAAAACACCATCAATACCTTTCTTGTATATTCCGTTATCCCACAAAAGGTATTTTGCAGATCTCAACTTGACTGTCCTCTTCTCCTTATGGCTTAAATGTGGGGGCATTCACCATAAGTTAGAAAGAAAGCAATATCCATGTACCATTCATCAGTTGTACTCACGAAAAGCACCATGGGCAGCTCTGAAGAAGTATCTTGAGTCTTTTCACATTCTGCTTAGCATGATTTTCTGCAATCAATTGGCATAGGCCCCTTCCTCGTACCAACTTGGTAGGTCTGATGTCCAAGTCGTACTCCTGAACTTTAGCTATCCAGGTACCTCGTTGACTCCCTAGCTCTTGTTGAGTCAAAATGGATTTAACGGCAGTGTCGGGAACGAGAACGAGAGTATGGGAATTCAGCACATAGTACCTGAAATGTTTCACCGCTCGTACCACCGCATAAGCATGCTTTTCAATTTGTGACATCTTTAATTCATGTTCCTTCAATGGGAAGCTCATAAATGTGATGGGAGCTTCAATGCCTTCCCCATTCTCCTGCATCAAGATGGCTGACACTGTGTGAGCAGAGGCGTAGCTGTACATGATGAAATCTTTTTTGAAGTCCGGACATACTAGGATAGGAGCACAAGCAACTGCCCTTTTGATTTCTTCGAATGCAAGCTTCCCTTCTGTACTCCATCGAAATGGAACTTTGCCTTTCATCATCCCAAGGATATCCTTGGTTTTGTCGTGAAATCGACAAATCTTTCTTAGGAAATTAACCTTTCGAAGAAAGAATGAACTCCGATTTTACTTGTGGGTTGGTAAGGCTCGAATGGCCTTTACCCTCGACGGGTCAATTTTGGTTCCTTCTCTGAGTCACGATATGACCCGACAATTTGGTTTCTTTTCCTTTAGATCACCCCGAACATGGACTTCTTGGGATTTAATGAAACCGTGATGCCTAATCTCAAAAGTACTTTCTCTAAATGATCATAATGACCGCTAGAGGTTTGCTTAGAGAAAACGGTCAAGTCATCTACATACACAACTATGACCTTGCCCATTAGGTCTCTGAATGCCAAGTCCATAGCTCTAACAAAGGTGGCTTAGGATCATTGATCAAGCCAAAAGGCATCCTCCTATGCAAGCAAAGGTACCCCATGGGGTTGCATTACGGTTTTGAAGGCCATCTTGTGTTGATCCTCCGTAGTTACCTCAACTTGATTATATCCTTAAAATTTATACGAAAATCCATCGAGCATGTGTTGGTCGTCCACATAGGATAGGACTTACAAAGCAAGCGGTGGGACAAGAAGTCCCTCCTCTTTAATGGGAGAGGTTCCTTATTGAAACGAACCTATTTACAAATGTACAAAACATGATTTGTTGGTTAAACTTGGATATTACGAAAGTGTTTTCTGCATGAAGATCATCAATTACAAAAGGATTGAGGAAAAAGAGTATGGGAAAGAGTAGAAAGGCAACATGCAGAATTATAGATATCAGAGTAATTCTTTATGTATGCGAAGTCACAGTAAATTGAAACAAGATCATTTGTATTGGATAAATAAGATGGAATTCACGAGAGACACAAAAGTTACGAAATAACATCTGCTTTAGAACACAAAGTTTTTAACATAACATAGATTCATTAATCAAGGACACAAAGTTCCTTCTTGGTTATACAAGATCACTTCGGGCTTGCAAAGTTGAAGAGTATGCAATCGGTGAGACTAACAAACTTGAGACGAATGATCTTCACAAAGAAAATAAATGAAAGCTTAGGAATAACGGAGATCGGATAGACACCAAAGAATGGAAAGTCCTTCGTATTGATTTCTTTATGATATATTTACACTTTCTGAATGAAAATAAGCCAAGTTCTTCCTCCTTTAAAATGGTGTGGAAAGGCCATTATATAGCTGAAGACAAGTCGAGATTTATTCTTCGTAACCGCTTCTTTCAAGAGCAGCTTAAGAACCGCCAATCGTAATACCTTAACTTCTTACAAAGAAAATGGAAAAAGAAAGGGAAGAAGAGAAAAGAACAAGGAGAAGAAGACAAGTGGTCCTACCGAGAGGGACCCACCCTCTTGCGGTGAATCACGCTTGAATTTCCTTAACGCTCTCGCTCAGCTATGTCTCCCACGAGGACTTGGAGCCCAAATGTTGGCCATCGATCGCTTTGAGAAGGGTGATCAATGCGCATTTAATGTATACCCACCACTTTGAATAAGCGGGATATTCGGGTAGAGTGGCAAATCTCTCCAGTACGAATGACATTGGGTTCACTTGGGACATGTGAGACTTTTGCGAATGCGCCGAAACAACACGGCAATGGTGGCTTTTCGGCCGATTCACCCATGTACTTGGCCGAGACTTAGCCGAATTTCTGCAAAACAGGAGAAGACGCACAAATGCATTTTGGGACATCTAGGACGAAACCGCCAAGGACGCTTAGCGGATTTTCGGGTGAATCGGCCGAAAAGGTAACAATGAGTCCGGAAAAGTTTGGGACATTTGGACGGGAAGTAGAAATACGTTGAGTTCGGGTGACCCTAGAAAATGGAACAACTTGCACTTTTGACTCGGGGGACATTTGGGACAAAAAGTTCTAAAGTACACGACTCGGGAAGTTTTAGGGCGAAAATGGAACAACTCACACGAAAATTTCTTGGGACACTTGGAAAATGGAAGAGTGAAGTACTTGTGGGTTAGGGGCTTTTGGACGATCGAGAATAGGCAATTTTGAACTTTGGGTCAGATTGGGATGAAAACTTTCCTTCGCGGGCCCAAAAATGGAACAACTTCTTGGGATTTAATGCCGATCGGGGACACTGCATCTCAAAAGTACTTTCTCTAAATGAACTTGATCACTCCATTTGGGACAAAATGTCTAGTCACTAAATATACCACCATGAAACACACAGCTCTCACAATGACCCAAAACTGCTGAGACTTTTCTCAATTTCATGACTTCGGTACATTACTTAAACTCAAAATTTTGAAATCTTTTTACTTTGATCTTCCATAGTTACCTCGAATTTTGAGTGGACAATCCATCGAGCATGGATAGCATTTCGATCTAGTAATGAGTTTGTAATACACGATCCATGATAGGCAAGGATAGTTATCCTTCAATGAAGACTGATTCAGGTTCCGGAAGTCAACATAGATTCGGATTTCACCATTCTTTTCTCGACAGGGACGATGTTAGCAACCCAAGTGGAGTGATGGATTGGAAAAATAATCCTGGCATCCAACATCTTCTGAATTTCCACAAGGATAGTCCCTGAGATCTTGGGATTGTAATGTCTTTGCTTCTGCCTGTAAGGTTTCACATCAGGCTTCAAAGGGATACTGTGTTGTACGTCTTTGGGTTTGAAGGATTTTAAATCCGCATAAGACCAGGCTAACACATCCATGTATCTCTTCAGAAGTGAAGTAAATCTTGCTTTCTCTTCAGGAGAACAACATTTCCCAATATTCACCATCCGAGGTTGATCAGACGAACCTAGATTGATTTGATCTACCTCCGAAGAAGAAGCTCCTTCAACTTGCCTTTTGTTTTGAATAAAACGATCATGCTTGTCAAACAAACCCTCCAAAGAAACCAAACCTTTTGGTATCTTGTTGCCTTTAAGCTGAATAAACTCACCATCAACCTCTTGATATGGATCTGAGATAGTTTCACGGAAGGCTGATTCGAACCTTCAAAGTATAACTCACTGAAATTGTCAGCCTTTTCTAGAAAAGCCAACACCTGTTGATCATCATTGAACACTTGCCAGTGAGTTGCATTATCTGGGATACTGGGATGGTACACAATCTCGATAGAGTATGTATCTTTCTTGAGGCGAGGATGAGGAAGAAGGAGGGATGCAGACATGGCCAAAGAATCAGCCTTGTCATTATAATCTCTCAAAACTGCTTTAATAGAAAATGCATCAAAGCATTCTATACTATCCCAAACTTTGTTCTTGTAATGTCTCAAGCGATCATTTTTCACCTGATAGATTCCCCGGACCTAGTTGACAATCAGCTCCACATCCCCTTGGACTTTGAGATTTCAGATTCCCTTCTATCTGGCCATTTCTAATCCTAATAACAGGGCTTCATATTCAGCCGTGTTGTTAGTATTATCAAATTGCAACTTGTAAGCTGATGGGAAAATCTCGGAATTAGGAGATATAAGAACAACACTAGTGCCTGATCCGGTGGTTGAGCAGCTACCATCGAATTCGAGGGTCCAAATAGCATTAGGATCTTCTTCCTCGACATCTACAGTGGGTATCTCTGAAGTCATGAAATAATTTCCAAAGGTAGCATCTTCGAAAAGAATTTGAGCTTTAGGATCATCTGATTTAGTTACCAAATACCTCGCCTGCGGTTCAGGATGGAGAACCTGATGAACCCCATTGACTGGGATCTTAGCTTTGGTCCAATCCATATTAATCTCTCCTCGACGTCTTTACAAAAACCCCTACCCAAGAGGATACCGTAAGCTACAGGGATGTCAGCAACTAGAATGGTCATTTTCACTCTCTTTTCTGGGAAAGCAACAAATGCGAACTGTGCATCTTTGATTTGACCAATCAAAGGAACTTGTTTGGTTTCCATAGAGTAACACCATCCATATGACTTAGTTAAAGTAAGCCCAAGAGCATGGGCTACTTTTGCGGGCATAACATTGTCGGAGGCCCCTGAGTCGATGATGTAATTGCTGAGTTTAAACCCATTTATAAGTAAAGACAAATAAAATGGTTCAATCTTTCCCGAAGAAGAAGCAGAGGTCAGATTGTTCTGAGATGGGGATTGAGTAGGATTTGGAAGGAGACCTTTTGAAGGTGATGGAACAACCGCTTTACTTCTGATAAATTTGGCAAGTTTTTCAAACTGTTCAGGATTTGACTGAAGGTATTCTGCTTCCGACATTTGGATTTTGGTTCTCTTTGCATGATCAACAATGTCAAAAGCAGTATAAGAAGGGGTGATGGTAGGCTCAGTTCTAATCACATGAGCTTGTGCTGAGGCACTGATCTTAGGAGAAGGAGAATAAGGAGCAGTTGCCTTTTTGGTGACCTCTCTTTCAGTTTGTGCTGAAATAGGAGTACCTCTCTTAACTATGGCTATGGGAGGTTCCTTATTCTTCTCCTTAGTGTTTTCAAGAGGTTTTCTGGGATTCTGAGATTGGGATCGAGTGAAGACAGCAAATGACTGACCATCTAGTGCACATTCATCTTCATCGTATTCCAAATACCCAATGCTGGAGTCGCCAGCTGAATCATCATAAGACTCATCGGCATATCCTGAAGCTTCAAAAGCCTCCATGAGAATCTTGTTCTTCTGGTTCTTCCTCTTCTTCAACTATTTCACTGTCGCATTAATGGGAGGAGCTTCAATTGCTAGCCTCGGTTGAGCAGGAGTTAATCGCGGCCTATCCCTTGCAAGCGCACCATTATTGTTATTGAAATTCCGTCGAGGGATATCCGATACGGAACATTGTTCACCTGCTGAGACATTTGCTTTTTTAAAGCGATCAAATCATTAGCCATTTTCTGAAACATAGGATCAGTATTACCTTGAGAAGAACCTTGATTTTTGGGTTTGGGTATGTCTTTCTTGATTCTTCCGGCCAAAATAAGATCATCTTCTATTTCAATAGTTGTTGACTGAGCAACAGCCAAATCTGGGATAACCGATCTTCTTAATAAAAATCTCACATCAGGAGGCTGAGCATTAATGAAGAAGCATTTCTGATTCTCTGCAGTTGGAACAGCTATCTCTGGAATCTTCTGAATCAGTTTATTAAACTTTGCCACGAAGTCCCGCATGGGTTCATGAGATTCCTTCTTCATATGAGTAAGTTGAGCTAACAAGGCATGAGAATCTTCGGCTGGTTTGAAACGTGCTTCGAACTTGGTCCGCATGGTAACCCAATTTGTGATGCACGCATTCGGAAGATGATAAAACCATTCAGCTGCTGCACCATGCAATGTTTCAACAAAAAGTCGAACAGAAACATCTTCGTGAGCTACTCCAAGGACGCCGCATGCTACAAAGAAAGAAGCAACGTGTTCATCAGGATGCTGCTTCCCATCCCCATTGAATTTGGGAATGTTTTTACGTGATCCATGTGGTAATTCATGCAATGGTGGAGTTAAAGAAAGAGGACCAATAACTGCTGCCCCAAGGCACAGGTTGCACTGCCATCCTTCTGAAAAGAGTGCGTATAGGGATCCGAGTATCAGACAAGAGTAATGCATGACAAGTTGCAGACACTTCCCATTCCACGGGGATCCGGTGTCTCCGAACAGGTGAAGAACTTCTGGTTCGGTTAGAAACAATGCTGTTGGGAGACAGGCTGAAATTGTGTTGTTGTAGCAACTCAAAGAGTGGGTCAATTTCACCTTGGGCTCGGCGGGACCGAGTGAAGATCTTCCTGGCCAGCTTGAACTGGGAAAGAGACCTTTAAAAATAAGGCAAATACGGAGTCGCCAGACACCAAGAGGATAATATTTTTACTATTAATCCGTATTCCCAGTGGAGTCGCCAAAAACTGTTGGTTGGATATTTTGTCAACCCAAAATATGAGGTTCAACCACAGTATATGGGATTAAATCCCTCCTCAAAGACAGGTGAGGCTGCCTGCTTTGCTACTAATCTAAAACACAGTGAAAACAATATATACAGTATTCACACTAATCTAACCATTGGGGGTTGGGATAGAATCCGAAATCTGCATTCACACGATTCAAAGGTATTGCTTTCATAAATGAGCGGGGTTAGAAACTATTTACAATGAAAGAAGCACAATGGAAAGGAAATGAGAGAAACGTATTTTCTTTTGAGTAAAAAAGAGCACGAAATAATCATACGAGCTTTAGATCATAAATATAATGTCGAGATGATTAGAAACACTAAGATGCTACGCTGAAAAGAATAGCTTAAGATCATGAACGTAAGAACAATGTCTTAAGAAAGATATATCCCACAACACAAAGTTTGTGAAATAATATCAACTCCTATTCTTGAAATGATTGAATGAAAACACAAAGTTTTCTTCTTTCCAATAGCTCGAATATTACAAAAATCTGACCCCTTTTTGGAATGCATAAGCATCCCTTATTTATAATAAAAGGGAACGAGAGAAAATAGGATAAATCCTAGAAAATAGTGTTCTTTAAAAAAAAAAGAGTTCTATTTTGCTTGACTCTCACGCAGGAGACCAAGTCAAAATTTGCTTCCTATATGATGAAACAGAAATGAAAAAGACATGTCAATTTCAAGATTGAAATGACATGAAACATCAAGAATTAATCTGAATCATCATCTTTCGCTCCTTCATCTTTCTCTTCCTCCAGTGTGCACTGTTTGTTCGAAATTCTTGGAACCTTCGAATTATGCCTTGCATTTCATTTTCGTCAGGTGCAGTAGAATGATCATTCCAAATTTCGCAGGTTTCATGGATATCACTAGCACCACCGGGAAGCTTTTTCAATCTTTTGCTGAGCTTTCTCAAGGCCTCAAAAGAATGTTCAATTCTTACAAATTGATCAATGATCTCAATACCAAATCCGTGCGTTGGTTCATGCTGAACAGACTCTTGGACTTGTTTGAAAAGATCATCTACTGATAGGACACCTGAGTTTCCAACTGACACCTTTGGACAAATCTTCAGCAACTCTTCTTCCAAATCACTTTTTCCATCAATCAATTTATCCCTTGATTCTCTCAACTTACCGTCAGGCTTCGTTGAGAATCCTCACCCTGAACCTGATGGCTTTAGTTAGCTGAAAATGCTTATCCGTATGTGGGATAACACCTTCTTCTACCAAGAGATGTGATGGTATTTACTTTAATACTTGGAGAGCTTCATAAGTCAAATCAAGATGTCTAATTTCTTGAGAAAACTCATCATCCATCTTCTCTCCATCCTTCTGAATGTCCCCCATAGATTGATGAACTTTCACAACATCTTGTATCACTTCCTTCCCCTGTTGGAGCAACCTTTGGATCCATTCATCGACCACTCTTCCTTTTTTAGCAATCTTCTCAATTGTAGGTACCGATGAGAAATCGAATCCGACAGGGATAGAAGAAGATGGTATGGATTCAAGGGGTTTTGAGAGTTTAAGCAAAACCTCAGTCAACTGCTCCACTTTTCCTTTAAGCTCATCTCTGTTGTCTTTTGTTTCTTTCAACTTCTAGCACAAACACGTTTGTGGCATCCACGCATCTTGTTGTGCCCTTCTTGCTATCACTCTTCCTAGAGCCACCCTAGTTATCTGATAATCAGAGGATGTTATGTCCTCTTTAGTTTTGTCAGTCGCGGGAGTGGTGATCTCTGTGAACTTATCTCCTGAAGCGTCCACCAAAACCCTTGAAACTGTTTTGGGTTTCTTGATTGATTTAGCAAGTAGGAGCCTTGAGTGAGCTGAAATCAAAGGTGGTAGGGGCACAATCACCTTCCTCTTCCTGGAGTTTGCTCGAGTAGCCATTGCGGCGTATCAGAGGGAGTTGCCATGGTTGTAGAAGCTGGTATCATACTCTCAAGGGGAGAAGATTCTACTAGTGGAGGGGGAATAGTTACCAATGTGGTAGTAGATCCAATAAAAAGAGGCACGGGAGGGGGCATGTTGGTGATCACTTGGGTCCCAGCAAGAGAGGGTGAAAGTCGAGAGAAAAAATGCGGCCATTCTTGAAGAAGTTGATGGAGAATGAGGAGGTAGGAGTGGTTGTGAGGAAAGAGGCACAGATTTAGACTCCAAAGCCTTGGATGCAAGAGATAAGGTCCCTTCAGTTGGGCAATCAACAAATGATGAAACCAGAGGCTGGCTTCCTTCTTCTTCCAAAGTAATTTCTCCTATTTCTGGTGGTGTTGGTGATTCTGGCACATTCACCATTTCAACTGGAGAAATAATTGAAGAGATTTCTCTTTCTTTCCTCTTTTTGACAATCTTGACCTTTATAGGCCCCCTAGAAGATTTTTTGTCCTTTTCCTTTTTGGAGGGCCCCACCTCTGAAGCAACCAACTTTGAAAACTTATCATCTTTAAAACTCATTCCCCAAGAGGAGAGCCATGCTTTGGTGGATGCAAGAATCAAAGCCGACCTATCTGTGATGGAGGCTTTTTCACTGATTGACCAATCAATAGGTGGGAAAACATATTGATCTTCATTTAGTCCATCATAGGAAAGATCCAAAACACTTTCATTGTCACTAGTACCTTCTGGTAAATCAGCAAGCTCAAGTGTTTGAATCTCAGCAATTGTCAATCTGCTATGATCCTTTCTGCGAACAGCAACCTCATCACGCAGATCAATCCAAATGTCCTCTATGCTTGGCCTGTGCAGGTATAGGGTTCCATACGCCCTGAGGACTCCTCGAATGTCAAACCGTCTCGGGGCTTCATATGCTTCTTCAACTTGTCCTGAAGCTCATGGATAACATTTTTAGCTTTTACCACTGTCGAACAAGTGTATCTCCCAATAGAAATTGGGAAAGATACGAACAGCCTTATGTTTATTTTGTTGGAATTTATGGAAATCCAACAGTTGCCTAACCAATTCCATCAATATCAGTTTATCCCCTGGATATCGGGGCAGACGGAAAGGATCCCCCAAGTACATAACCACCCGAAGATATGTGAACTTCTTGAATTGTAAGAAGACACATCCCCATTTGGAAACTTCAGCCCAGGCCTCATCTGAGACTCTTGTCTTCCTCAACTCAGGGTTTAGCCTACAGATGTTTTCATAAAAGAAGGCGTCATTCACCCTTCTGAATTGGTCTTGGGATCCCTTTCTTGTCAGTTGAGGGAAGTATTGATACACATGGTTCCCCATCCTGCTTCCCTTGGTATCCAACCCGGGATAGTTCCTCATCTCGGCCGCTGCATATGTGACATATGAAGACATATAAAATTTCCCTGTGGACAAGACTGTTGTCAGTTGGGAATCTATCTCATTACTAATGAGAGTGCCCCAGTCAATCCCTTGTTGATTCTTCTTGATGGTGATCATGAATTGATACATCCACCCTTGGAACACATTTGATTGGGTAAACCAAAACCCGACTCAACAAAGTGATGATGTCATTGATCTCTGGATGAAATCACTCCGGGGATAAGTCTTGGGAATCTTGAGGCAATTTGGTTTGGCCTTGATCAGGAACTTCTTATTTACATGCTTGATACAATCTTCCTGATCATTATCCCAGGCTTTCTGAGCTGACTTGACATCCAACTCTCCATATTCTTCAAAATTTGGCAGTTTGAGGAGGTCATCAAAGTAACCTCCGTCCAATTTGATCACTACTTCTCCTGCCTGATTTCTCACAGAACGAGAAACAGAGTCATAACTGGAAGCGCAGGATAAGATGAATTCAGGGCACTGAGCGGACATGGGAAAACCCGCTGCAAGAGGTAAGCCACTATCGGCTATCGCTTTCATCCACGGAGTTTGGGAGGAACTCCTTACCCTACTCCAGAAATCTTCAATATCTATATTCCCGAGCTCTGTATCTCGGATGTCATAATTGCAATCGATATATGACGGAGACTCCACCTTTCTGAACTTGTATTTCATTCTTCCTGACTTCTCAGTCTTTTCTTGTGATGGACCAGGGTCCGACATGAAGGATGTTGAAGGAAGAGAGTTTTGGAGATCAGGAGATGTTGCACACTGTGGAAATCCCGACCTACTGGAGATGCCGGAAGAACGGAAGAGTCTGACACACTGAGGAGTATGTCGGGGAATCCAGAAAACCCGATGCGCTGAGGATGTCGGAAATTTTGGAAAGCCCGACACTTCGAAGATGTCGGAGCTGAGAAACCCGATACTGAAGATGGCGGAAACTTGAAAAAGCCCGACACACTGAAGATGTCAGAAACTTGAGAAAGCCCGACATGCCAAATATTTAGATATATTGCGGGTTTTTGATACTGCACAGCACCCTTCAAAACCCGAGAAGGAGGAACAGGGTTTTTGTTGAATTTAAAACATGCAAATTCTTTTTACCATTCATATACCAAACATATCTTAATTCCAACAACAAAATTCTGGGGAAAAATCACAAAGTGGTAATTCCAAAGAAATAAACCCTAAAACATAAACCCTGTTTGGAAAACAACCCCAAAAGGAAAAAGAATAAAAACCCCACAAACCTGGTAAGGGAATGGGAAGAATTCCATACATAATCAATCCATAAAAACCAAGAACAAAGAATGGAGAGAGAAATACCTTCAACCAGAGCAAGAAAAGATCGAAAATGGGCAATTCAATGGGCAGGTGAGTTTCGGGTTTCGAGGTTGGAGAAGCATGCGTGAAAATCCACGAGTTAAAAATACGTCCGGTAAAAATGACGTGGAAATCCGCATATTTATAAGAAAATTTGCAATTAATACACTTCGGCTGGCACGTGCCAACTCACCCGACAACTCGGCATTAATGCCATGTCAAAGCATGCTTGGGAGGTCGAAAACCCGACACAAAGGTGTTTAGAGCAATTCGGGTTTCGGGTTTGGAAACAATCAACACAAAGCATGAGATGTTTAGGTGCTTCAAAGTTCGAAAACCCGACATGAAGGACTAAATCGGACTTCGGGTATCGGAAGACAGGTGACACAAAACATGTTCCGGATAAGGCATGTCCCGATGCGCCGAAGGTCTGAAAACCCGACTCGACTCACTTGAAGCGGGTTTCGGGTTTCGGGAACACAAGACATAAAGCATTCAAAACACATGTTGACCTGTTGGTGAAACCCGAAAACCGATTTTCTCTAATAAAGGCAATTTTGCAAAACCAGCTTAAAAATTTTGTAGGGTTATCTGATAGTTTTGTCGTAAACTCAAAACTGAGATAACAAGGTGATAAGCCAACCAAATAGTTTCGCTTTGATGATCACCTTCATCCATATATGAATCTTCTGCTTGGGTGATCATAGCATGTGAGGCTTCAAAACCTGAGGATACTTGATCCATTATATGTTCTTCAGGAAGGGGTTATGATAACACCTTCATTTTGGATCCATACTTAGTCCGTAGAATCAGATGAGACCAATCAAGGGACATGTAGCCTCCAATTTTAGTTGTGAAATCTTGAGATAGACACAGTCCAAATACTTGTAGAATATCAATCACCACTATATAATGTGGAACAATTATGTTTGGGTAGGAGTAAAGCTATGATGGAAGGCCTCTAATAACACCAATGGTCTGAATTGACTTCCCATCTAGTTACATGACTCCTCTTTTTAGGGGTTCATATTTGATTCCCAAGGCATCTGTAATTACTTTGGGAATTACCATAGTGCTTGTGCAGATTCAATCATGGAGTTATGTAACAATTTCTTACCAATTATAAGAGTCATGAAGAAGGGTTGGGGTCTCGGTTTACTTACCCCTCTTTCTGGTTTATTAATACTCGACTCTCAACTTGAGTTGTTACGAGTTGCTCTTTCCCTTTTCTCGGTCACATTCGGACCACTATTGGATTTTAGCGCTTCTTGAAGCAATTATTCTTCCTCCGTAATACCTAAGATATCCCATAAGGATACTTTCATTGGTGCCCTTTTTAGTTGCTTGTCTAAATTCATTTTTCGAATGGTTGTGCTTTGGAGTCTTCCTATTATTTCATTCTCTTAGTTGTTGGAATCTCTTGTCTAGTTGTGGGAAGAGGGGCAATGAATGTTGGAGGTTCTTTCCTTGCTTCAAGAGCGGTGACTATAGATTCTATCATCCACTTCTTGGAGCGAGTGTTGTAATTTTATTGCATTGGGTTAGAAGTAGATACTTCATTTATGAACACAAACTCTTCTCCTTTAATCCAAGAGAAAATCACATGTTCAAGTGCAATCTTTGCCTCTTGTTCTAGGGACATCCCTTGCATTTGTGCAACCAAGGCCATGTTTTGAATTCTCGAGGACTAGTAGGGTCCGCCATCATGGACCTTGTAGCCTTCCATTTCTCTTTGTTCTACTACCTTTTGTTGTAGATTCCCCGAGCTTAATATCTTGGCATATGAGGGGTATTGCAAGGAAAACACCAAGCGTTAGGATCTTCTACCAAATTGTTGTCTGGAATCATTTCTCTCCCCTTATTGGGTGGGAGCATCTGGAGTGGTGTTGGGACTAGGAAAATTTGGTTAGATGGTTGTGCTAGTGGTGGTCTTTAGGAATTTTGATATTGTGGAGGATAAGCGGGCCTATTCCCTTGGTAGCTTTGATAATTTTGTCTAGGGTACGCACCTTGATTCCTCTTAAGGTTAACTATCTCATTAGAGAAACTCTTAAGAATATTTTTACTTCCTCCATCTCTACAAAAGATGATGATGATGATGTTGCCGTAGAGGCGGTGGATCCTTGAGAAGATGGGTAGCTATATATGGATGTTGGAACTTGGGTAGAGCTTGAGGCATGTGCGGGAAAGGGAGCTATCTCAAGATATACTAGTAAAGGGATCCTTGGGGGATTTTCCAAGCATCTATCAAATTGTTCTCATCTTGGACTACAAGATCATATGCTTGTGGAAAAGAATCCCCTCCTAATGACTGAATCATGACAGAGATATCCAAGTTTAGAGACTTTAGATAAAAGACAATTTCCATACCCACGGGTGGTCTGGCTAGAGCTAGAATTCTTTACCATGTCTTATGGAATCTAGTATTGAAATCAGTCATAAGCTCTTGCAGACCTTTCTTGATATTGATAAGTTGTTGTAAGAGTGAATATCTATCTCCCTTTTTCTAAATCTTCCAACGAAAAAATTTCCTAATTGATCCCAAGTACCGATGGAGTTAGGAGTCAAGGATCGGTACTAATAAAGAGATTTTACTTTAAATTTAGTAATCTTAATGCAACATATTTCTCCTGGATACAATGTATTGTGCATATCTCTACAACATCTTGAAGATGTTCCTCTAGGGTTTTAAAATCTTCTCCACTAAACTTAGGTAGTTCCTTTAATGCATTTGTTGGGATAGGATTCCATGTTGTGGGTGCATTTGACAAGATGAGTGGACTTCCTTAATTCCATGAGACAAAATATCTTGGAGGATGAAGAGGTTTATGTGCCATTATGATAGGTATGATAACCTGAGTGGATTGCAAGAAGGGTCTACTAGGTGGCGGTGTTCACAACATCTAGTTTGGAGGAGATGAATATCTTTAAATCTGTCTAATTCTTTTGCCTCAGGCTAGAGATAGTTGTATGTATTAAAATGCACCTTATTCCCTTATTCTTGACCTTGTTTGGATTCTTCTCATGAACCAAAGAGGGTCGATCCACCAATACTGTTGAAACTAGTAGATATTCAAATGGGTTCTCTAGATGTGTGATTACAGAGCCTCAAAAAGGATAGAAATTGTTATGTCACACACCGAACCTAGAAATATTTGAAGTTTAAGATTTCAATACTTGTCCCATAGGGTGTGCTAGGAAAAATGTTGATGATTATCTTTGCAGATGAACCATAAAAGTTGTGGGAAATATTAGAGATGTGGGACTTGGCCCCTAAGATAACCTCCAGATTTTATAGAAGTTGGCTCTTCTCTACTTGTATTGAGGTAAGGGTTAGAGAGAAAACTAAGAAAAATTGTAAATCATATCTAAGGTGATGTGCTAGAATTTTGCTAAAAGTACCGAGATAGAAACTAAAATAACTAATAAACTAGTTAAAGAGCATTGAGAATGATCAACCCTTTTAGAAATATTTCATAATATCATAAGCTAGAAAGAACTAAAACACAACCATTTGCAAGTAAACAGATTTATGTAAATATCTAAGGGTGTATAGCATGATATAAACTTAAACATTCATCAAGAACTGAAAGAAAGCATGCAGAAGGAAATAAGGACACATGGTATTGCAAACTCCTTAGTGCACATAACAAGAACTCTTAATTTATAGAGAAAATAGTACATAAGGCTGATAATGGCACATATTACAATATTTATTTACAATAGAGCCTTGCTAAAGGTGGTGAACACAAAACAACTAAACCTAAAGATCTCTTGGAGCTCTTCTAACTATTCCCCTCTTTCTATTGGCACCGAAACTTATTTTATAGATCCCACGGCTCGTGCTCCAATGCTTTACTATCAATATTTCCACCATCTGCATTAAGTTCTTTACCTGCATGATCTTGACCCATGGGGATGAATCTCATCTACTTTCTTTGGGACTTGGGATTGCATTCAATCCACCAAACTGCAAGTCCTTTTTCTTCTTTGATTGGCCCTTTGGATGGTGGTAGCTTCTTTACATGACACATGGAGGTTGTGTGCTACTTTGGGGCTGCCTTTTGCTTTCTCCTTTTGAAGTTACGCCTAAGAAACATATGGGGCTTGGCAGGCTCTTCCCTTTTCCTTTAATTTTTCTTCCCGCTTGGGCTATACCACCATGTTTCTACCACGTGGTCACCTCTCACTATTTTAAGGTTCCCGGTTCTTTGTGCTAACTCTAATATGCACCAAAAGGACACATGGATGCCTTCCATGCTTAGTCCCATACTTATTCAAAATTGAGCCTTGAAGAGGAAAAAAAGAAAACCAAAATAAAAGGGGGCTAGTGTGACAAAAATATGAAAGAAACGAGAGATCCTTGAAAGATGTAGAAAATATTCTATATTTCCTGCATCACATCAAAATTAGTCATCTTCATGCTCATAGCTCGATCCATTTTCCATTCGAAGTACTTCTTAGAGTATCCAAAAATCAACAAAAGCTTATAAATCAGTTGGATCGAATAGGATCATCATTAAATCCTTCTCTTACTGAGACATATCCAATCGAGGTGGCTTTGGGAATCTACAATGGAAGGTTTACATTTAATTTATATTGATTTTCCCCATTTATTTTTATTTACATGGTTTACATTTTGGCATGCCTGATGGCATTTTGGCATGTTTTATCATTTTTAGATTGTTTCTCACTAATCTAAATATTTATTTTTGTTGATTAAGACTTATTGTTAAAATTTCAAGGTTTTTGGTGTGTGACAAATACAAAGAAAATCCAAAAAAACAATCTCATTTCTAATTTTCTTCATTTCTATCCATCTAAATGTATCACATTCTAGCATTACAACTGATTTGCGCTAGTTTATCACTATACACACTAGTGTCAAACTAAATACACTAGTGTAGTCTTTCACACGCTACTTTGTAACACTAATTTGGTTAACTATCCTATGCATGCACCTATGTATCCCTACATGCACTACCATAACCATCTGTTAGTAGGAAAAGTATTTGTTATACTAACACATTAACTTGAGCTTATTATGCTAGCACATTTTCAGATTGTTTCTCACTAATATAAATATTTATTTGTGTTGATTAAGACTTATTGTTAAAATTTCAAGGTTTTTGGTGCAACAAATACAAAAAAATTTAAAAAAGCAGTCTCATTTCTATTTTTCTTCATTTCTATCCATCTAAAGGTACCACATGCTAGTGTTATAGTTGATTTGCGCTAGTGTATCACTATACGCGCTAGTGTCAAACTACATACACTAGCATAGTCTTTCACGTGCTACTGTAACACTAATTTTGTTAACTATCCCTGTGCACGCACCTACGTATCCTAACACGCACTACCATAACCAATATATTAGTAGGAAAATTATTTGTTATGATAACACATTAACTTGAGCTTATTATGCTAGCACATTTTTAGATTGTTTCTCACTAATATAAATATTTATTTATGTTGATTAAGACTTATTATTAAAATTTCAGGGGTTTTGGTGCAACAAATACAAATAAAATTCAAAAAGACAGTCTCATTTCTATTTTTCTTCATTTCTATCCATCTAACGGTACCACATGCTAATGTTACGGTTAATTTGTGCTAGTATATCACTATACACACTAGTGTCAAAATACATACGCTAGCGTAGTCTTTCACGTGCTCTTTGTAACACTAATTTTGTTAACTATCCGTGCATGCACCTACATATCCCTACACGCACTATCGTAAACTAATCATTAGTAGGAAAATTATTTGTTATGATAACATATTAACTTGAGCTTATTACCATGAATAGTTATGAAAACACATTTACTTGAGTACACTACCGCCAATGGTTATAATAACACACATAATTTCACACGCTAACGTTCGTATCTGTCTTATTACTATTTTCTTCATTTTCTAGCATGTTAAAAATTTCTAAAATTTTCCTTAGCACTATTTATTTAACCTTTTCTGCATGTTTTCATAAATTACATCTAAACACTTACTTTTCTTTAATTACATACAATATAATATAGTACATATTCTCTTCTCTTTCACCCTTTGAGAATCATAAACTTTGAAGTTTACTTTTATTGTTCTATATCATCTTTTTGCTATAGGAAAACTACTAATTTATTATGTGCAAGACCACATCGTATGAATACCACCTTGAAAATTTAACTAAACTTATAATATCGTATGCAAGTTTCTTTGATGAAAGAGAACAAAATAAAATTTATTTTAATAAATTATAAAATTTTTTTACAGGTTTGGATAAGGGTTTATTCTTGTCTACTTTAACTATGGGAAGTGATTAGACATGGTCCTTAAACTCATTGTGAGGTATACCACAGGAACCCCGAAGTAGTCGGCACCTTGAGGGAACTAGCCAATGAAACAAGTACCCCTACATACTTGAGTGGTACACTCATGATATTATAGCCAAGGTTATCTTTAGTGATGGCCCCATTTTGATTGATTGAGCAAAGTAAAATCTAGCTTAATTAATCAAGGGGAAAAGTAAAACATCCAACTAGAAATTTTCTAGTGTACATCACTTGTTTAGATAACACTTGATATTTAGAGAGGTCCAAAGTATATAGGAAAATTGACTAACCAAACCAAATTATTAAAAAATTCTCCCTACCACCATTATGTTCATCCAAGTTCTTGAATCCATTTAGTTTTTGTTTCACATTCGTCTCTCAAATCAAAATCATATTCTTTTTCAAATAAAATTTATCACATCTAAGTCTTACTCTTTGGATTCAATTTCCAAAGTTTAAGCACATCATTTAATCCAAATCGAAGTGTCTAAGTCTTAAACTTTGGATACCCATATCCAAATTTAAGCAATCTCTTCCTTCTCTAAGTCTTATATTTTGACAACCACTTTTCCAAAATTTAAGCAACCTATTCCTTCACTAAGTCTTATATTTTGACATTCACTTTATCAAAATTTAAGCAATCTCTTTATTTATAAGTATTATATTTTGAAATTCACTTTTTCAAAATTAAGCAACCTATTCCTTCTCTAAGTCTTATATTTTGACATTCACTTTATCAAAATTTAAGCAATCTCTTCCATTTATAAGTATTATATTTTGAAATTCACTTTGTCAAAAATTAAGCAATCTTTTCCATTTCTAAGTCTTATATTTTGACATTCACTTTGTCAAAATTAAGCAATTTTTCCGTTTGAAGCCTTTTGTTTTGACATTCACTTTTTCAAAATGTAAAAATCTCTTCCATTTCTTAGTTTTATTTTTACATTCACTTTGTCAAAATTTAAGCACACTCGCTCTTATCTAAGCTTTATACTTATATATTCACTTTATCAAGTTTAAGATAAATCAAATTCAACTTCCACATCTTATACTTTGACATTCACTTTGTCAATTTTAAGCGTAATCACTCTTCTCATCTAAGTCTTATACTTTGATATTCACTTTATCAAGTTTAAGAAAATCACTCTTCACGTTTACATATTATAGTTTCAAATTCCCTTTATCATGTTTAAGCATAATCATTCTAAACATCAATCCTTACCTAAGTATTATACTTTTATATTCCCATTATCAAGTCTATGAAAAACTAATCTTAATAGCTACACCTTATATTTTGACATTCACTTTGTCAAAGTTTAAGCATAATAATCCAAATTCTTAGGTAATTGGATATTCACTTTATCAAACCCTAAGCACATCCCACCACGATTCATGAAATTCCTCTTCACTTTAGGTCTTTTACTTTATTAAAATGGTAGGCTCACACAAACATCAAATGAAGTGTTAATAGAAAAACTTCATGAGATGTCAAAACAAATATCTCATATGGCTTCCCAAGTCAATGAGAAATCAACTAAATAACCAATCATACTCCCTAGTGAATAAAATACTCCACGTAAAGTAAAATGACAATTTACACCTCTCGAAGAAATTATCTCTAGTGTATTTCATCAATTAGAAAGTGTTAATATGATAATATATCCAATCACAATACCCTTTGCAAAAGGGAAACCAAAACCTAAATGGTATAAAGAATTAAAATATTGTGAATACCACTACCTCAAAGGATATTTGATAGATCATTGTCAGACAAATCTCCATCATTATTCCCAAGAATTAATTGACAATGGAGCCATCAAAATGGGAACCATGTTAACTACCACAACTTTCAGTGAAGATTTAAACATTCTCCAAGACTCTTTACATGATAAAACTCAACGATATCAAGATGACATGGGCCAAGGATTTGTAAACCAAAACCTATCAAATTCCCCTCTTGATACTCTTACATTAGTTCAATCCGAAATTGAAAGTGTTTCCGACAACTATCTCCATACATCAAATGAGAATTTGGAGTTTCAAGATCTTTTTCTAGCTCATAGTACAAACGAAAAATATAAAGAACAAATCCAATCATGAACAATGTTGGGCTTGATTTATCCTTCTAGTTTCTAGATCATATGTTTAACATCCCTATTTGTGTTGTAACAATGAAACAATAACAAGTTTGGACACTTTCAACAATACAACCTTCCACCTCCATAATACCTCAAATGATCAATATTGAATTTAATAATGTTTCACAATAGTTATCAAATGGAAAGTTTACATGTGTTTCATATAACATTATAAAAATCAACATAGATACATATTTTGCAAGGCATCCTTATGTGTGTACTCCATGAGGTGCATATTCCTAGGAGTATCAACGGATTAACCATTTCAATATTTAATCATATTTTTTCATCAAACAATCTAATCCTATCATTTGGTCCTCATGACCTTTTGAATATTAACATCACAAACACTAAATTCTTACACATTGAATCTATCATCACTAATCATAAAATACAATGAATTCTTATAGACAAAATATGAGCACCATTGAATATTTACTCTATAAATCCTAAAATATTCCTTGGACGCACATCTATAAATCAATCCTTTGTTCCTCACATCATTTCATTCACAAATGAAGAAAAAATATACGCAAAGGACCATTTAAAACTATGACCATGTAATAAATAGGAAATCATTGATGAAGGTATTGGAGAATATGAATTTCAACATATTCTCCACATCAAAAAATTACCTCTATCCTCACATAGGTTTTTTGATCTCATCAAAAAATTATCCAATCACATATTCGTTGACTTGGAACTCATCCTCCAAAGTAGCATAAATCAAGAATAATCAAATCACCTACCCATTGAATTGGACCTCATTTGCCCAAGTCTCATAAATTAGGACCAATCAAATCATAATTTTATTGAAAATATTTTTCTCTAATCCATTAACTTGGACCTTCATCACCTAAGTTTTGTAAATCAATACCATTCAAATTTTATAAAGATGGACTTCTTCCACACTGATGATTCCATTACAAACCCCAATCCATAAAAAAATCAAAAAATTTTTTAAAAAAAGAAATGGATATTGCGTATAAAAGCCCTAATCACAATGCTATTTGAAAATCAAAAGAGATAAAGTGAAAAATTCTTGTACAAACAATTTTAATTATTTCATCCATTGGGAAGATATATATATTTCATTATCATATTTTCACACTCTTCACCTATAACACAAGTTAATATTTTCTAGTGGGGTATTGTGTATCTTATTCCCATTTTCGTTTCGGCCATTTGAGATGTTTTCTACCTATGGTACTGTCTAGAATCTTATTGATGGAAAATCATCCTTTCAAAGAAGCTCTCTCCTTAATAGAAATCACTAAACATCTTTATCTCAATCTTTTTCCTTCCATCTTAGTATAAGGTGATGATCCCTTGCATCCTACTTGTCGTATGGGGCTGAGATTTAGGCAAAAAAATTCTTTCCAAAATAAGAACAATACACAAACAAGGTAAAATCAATCAAAAATACAAAAATTCAAAATTGTTACACCTTTCATCCTTCAAAATATTTTATGCTGATACCATGCTTCTTACTGGTAGCATGAGATTGGGAAAAGAGAAAGGTACCCTTACTCACCTACGTCTTATCTTTGGTGTTGAACCCTTACCTCTTACTAGTGGTATGAGGCAAAATGTAGGGGGTCATTTCAAAAATAAAATCCTTCAGAAAACTAAATCAAAAGTGCTTAATCATACAAAATCCCAAAGAATCAATTTAGTTGCTCATGTTAAGAGAGATGATAAGTCATTCAATGTATCTTGTCAATCAATAGGTCACATGACATTCTAAGTATAGTCATGACCTATAATGTGAAATCATCTAGGAATCAGTTAGATAATCTTAATTGGAGATGAGTCACATTTTCCCACATGGACCATTGTTAACCTTGTGTTTTTACATCCATCATCTTCATTTGCACATCACTATCTCATATGTCTTGCATCCTTCTTGGCTCTTGGTGTTGAGCCCTCGCATCTTACTAGTTGCGTGGAGTCAAACATCCTATCACTATATCAACATTCTACTAATGGAATGAAATGTTTACAATTGTTTGAACATGGATTCAGATGGTGCACCCTTTACATTGAAAGTAAAAATTAAAGATATCAAACTTTCAACTACTATCCTAGTGATCATTTCAACTATCCTATGATTATCAAACAAACCTTACCCTCATGTGTATTATCGCTTGGGGAAATCTCATCTCTCATGTTCTTCCTCACATGTATCCTTGCTTGGAAGTACTAACCCAATCAATCTCAAATCATTCTTCAACGTGGATCCAACAAGAGTGTCATTAGGAGTTTCTTAACTCCACTCTTGGTCTGATCTAATCCCCTTGCATGTATCCTTTCTTGGGGGAATTCAAATCTGCTTAATCCTCATTGTGGAACACATTAGGGGCATAGTTAGATGTCTTATTTAAATTTTTATTGCATTTTTTTATTAATGACCAATTATAAGTAATTTTTTTAGCATATTGGTTTGTATATACCTTTGGTGTGTCTGCATTATTGTGTATTTTGGTTTTGTTTTGTATTTTTTCTTCGTTCTTAACCAAGTACAAGTATTTTGTTACCACTTTATCTTCTTTAAAGCTATGGTGCATATTCATTACTCTATGTATTGGTTCTTTTTCATTAAATATTTGTTTGTTGAACCAATTGCAAGTATTTTTTTATCATATTGGTTTATTCATAACCTTGGGATATTCATCTTATTGTGTATATTGGGTTTGTTTTATATTTTTGTCTTCATTGTGGACTAGTTGTAAGTATTTTGTTATCATCTTGGTTTATTCATAACCTTGGGATATTCATCTTATAGTGTATATTGCATTTTTTTACATTTAATCTTATGTTTTTGACTAACAAGTATTTTGTTACTATTTTGGTTTATTCATAACCATGGTGTAATAACTACTATGCATATTGGGTTTTATGTACATTCAATCTTTGGTTTTTATTTTTGACCAATTGTATGTTTTTTATTAGCATATTGGTTCATATAAAACCTTGGTGTACTAATCTCACTTTGTGTATATTAGGTTTTTTATACTTTTTCTATCTATGTGTGTGTTTTCTACGCGCATATGGGTTGTTTGTCATAGTTTTTCAATAATCATGGTGGTAGCTCTACTTTATAATAGCAAATAGGTTGCTCCAAAATAAAAATATGAATGGAAGATCAAGCTACAAGAAATGATTGATCATCTCACCATTACATTCATTCATGCATCTCATTCAAAACACAAAAAAAAGTCATATCATAATTCTCATCATTTTCCTAACATTATCATTCAATCGACAACATATCCTTTCTAACACCTCTCAGAAACATAAGTATTCTTATTCTTCTTATCAATTGGTTGTCCACCTCTTTCCCATGCCACCCATCCACTTGAGGGGGAAATCCCTTAACATAATATATACTTGCTAGTGGGGGATCCAAATGATTCACCAAGGTAAACCAAACATCCATATTCACTCCCCGGGGCATCCAAATTCTTCACCAGAAAAGTGGCATTCCACCATTTTGTTATCATTTTTCCATTGTTTTACACATGTATACTATCTTTAAAGTGATATTATTCCGTAGTAACACTTTAAAGATGGAAAATATATACACCCCAAAATAACCACTATGCATTATAAATGTTCAAAATCTTGTTAAACCCATTGTCCCTCTCTAGAATTAATTTAATTAATTCTATTGCACCCTATCACCCCCTTAGCTAATTTTATTATCTAATTTAATATAAAATTAATTAAATAAATCCACATGTCCACTTTCATATTTAAATAAATTAAATATCCTCAAATCCTATCCACCTCTTCAACTCAAGTTGACTAAAATTCATGACTAAGCTAAAATCATTATTATAATTAAGAGGTTGTGTTCAAATTAACTCAAATCATGCATTTGAGTTAACTAAAGATATCTCCCAAGTTATGGCAATCCAAAATAAATTCACATTCTTAAAAATCAAACTAGTCATGACACTTTTTAGGTGAATAAAATAAATGATGTGGAATTAATAATCAAAAGCATGTGCAACCCCTACCAACTCAACAATGACACATCGATCTAAAAAAATCTAACTCTTTAATCTAATCTCAGTAAACTCAACTAAACTATTTAACCATGTTTAGTTATATCCAAATCAACTCAATCTAAACTTAGCTCAAGGATTCACCTTCCCTAACTATAAATCAAATGTCTTTCCTTCACAAACCTTCCACCAACAAGGTTGAGATTTCATGTTGTTATTCTGTGTAATTTCTTGGTGAATAAAATAAATCATTCAAATTATTATGTTGTTTGCATCAAATCATGGAAATTAAAATAAATGGGAAATTGATACAAAACAAATGTAAACCTTCTATTATAGAATCCCAAAGCCACCTCAGATTGAATATGATTGATGTAAGAGCAGGGTTTAGTGATGTTTCCATTGGATCTATTGGATTTGTAATATTTTTTTGATTTGTGGATGCTCAAATAAGTACTCCAAATGGAAGATAGATCAAGATATGAGAAATGATTGATCATCTCACCATTACATTCATTCACACATCTCATTTAAAGTTAAAAACAACCATATCATAATTCTTTATTTCCTACATATCATGAAAACATATCCTTTCTAATCCCTCTTGAAAAATAAGTGTTCTTATTCTTCCTATCAAGTGGTTATCCACCCCTTTCCATTTTCACCCATCCGCTTGAGGAAAAACCCATTATCATAATCTATACTCACTGGTGGGGGATCCAAATGATTTAATGGGGAAAATCAAGAAATCCACCATGTCACCATCTTATACATATCTATTATCTTTAAAGTTCTATTACTTCATAATAACAATTTAAAGAGGGGAGAATGTAGACACCCCAAAATAACCACTATGCATTATAAATTTTTAAATATTGTTAAACCCATTTTCCCTCTCTAGAATTAATTTAATTAATTCTATTACACCCTATCACACCTTAAATAATTTTATTATCTAATTTAATATCAAATTAATTAAATAAATCCACATGTCCACTTTCATATTTAAATAAATTAAATAATCATCAAATCCTATCCACCTCCTTAGCTTAAGTTGACTAAAAGTCATGACTAAGATAAAATCATTATAATCAAGTGGATGTGTTTAAATTAACTCAAATCATGCATTTGAGCTAACTAAATATATCTTCTAAGTCATGGTAATCCAAAATCAATTCACATTCTTCAAAACGTAAACTATTGATGACATTTTTGGGTGAATAAAATAAACGATATCAAATTAATAATCAAAATCATGTGCAACCCCTTTCCAACTCAACAATGACCCATCCATGTAAATCTAGAACAAAATTCTAACTCTTCAATAATTTTGAAACTCAGCTAAACTAATCAATCATGTCTAGTTATCTCTAAATCAACTCAATCTAAATTTATCTCGAGGATTCACCTTCTTCAGCTATAAATCAATGGTATTTCCTTCAAAAATTATCCACTAACAAGCTTGAGAGTTCATGTTGTTATTCTGTGTAATTGCTTGGTGAATCAAATCAATCATTCATATTCTTATGCTACCCGCATCACATCAAAATCAGTCATCTTCATGCTCATAGATTGATCCATATTTCATTTGGATTAATTCTTGGAGCATACCAAAATAAAAATAATATATTAAAAATCAATTAGATCCAACAAGAGCATCACTTAATGCTACTCTTATAATCAGACCAATGTGAGGTGGATTTGGGATTCTATAATAGAAGGTTTGCATTTGCTTAGTCTTAATTTTCCCCATATAGTGTAATTTATTTGGTTTAGACATATAGATACATCTAATATTCATACCTCTATGGTGCCTACATCCTTGGGGGCACCTAATATCTCAATGCAAAATATTTTTATGTCTCTTCCTACAAATATTATTATTAGTACACATTGTATATGTAATCATAACGATACATGCACTTCTCCTTCTAACATGTAGGCACTTGAAATCCTTGTTTGTACACTACAAGATCAAATCTTACAATTATAACAAGGTGCATCCACTTCTCCTTCTACTATAAATTCTACATAGTTTCTTCATAACCAACTTGAACCCAAGGTGGTTTCTTATCCCATTCCTATTGGTTTTACTACTCTTAAACTTCCTATCTATGATAGCAAATGGGACATTGCATAATATCTTCGATCATTCCATGTGGATTGTTTTGACTATGCCTCTCATGATATCTTACTCACTAATATTTTCCCTATAAGTCTTAAGTAATTTACATTACAATGGTTCTATAATCTTCCTACACATTTTATTCAATCTTTTACTACTTTGGAAAATCACTTTTTACACAATTCTCTATCAACATTAGGGACAAGGATATAACAAACCTATCAAAGATTATGTCTAATGATACAATACCATGTTTACTAAGTTGAATAATATCTTGAATGAAAATTAATTACAAAATCTCTTCACACGCTTTTTTCTCTTTTGGAAGAATAAATCATAGTTGATAAATTTTGATCATTTGACCATCTATGTCACACACTTAAAGAGAATGAAGATAAGTTGTTACATATGAACAAACTCAAGTACATTTCTAGCACTCCTAATACATCTAATGCCAAGTTTCTAAGAAAATCCACATTAAAAGGAAATACTACTAATGGTGGGGCTAATTTTAAGGAAAGTGTCAATGTTATTTCCCAACCTATTGAGCTCCAATTATAACCCACAAAATGAAATTTTATATGTTTACCTTATGTTCTAGATGTTGTATTGAAATAATTTATTGAGTGTAATCTCATTTTTATCCCTCTACTATTCGAGGTTGATGTAAGAAATCTCCAAATTAAGAGTTTCAATGCTAATTATTTTGAGATTACTCTCATGGCCTAAAGTTGCACCCTTGTTGAAAATAGGTTCATCACCTCATGGAAACATGGAAATACCTCTAAAGTGTTGGACAATGGTACTATTTGAGGTCAATATTTTTGGAAGGATGACTTCCTTCTATCCTATCTCACTACTACTATCTAAATGGAACTACACTACTTCTAACTAATCATGTCCTAAGTATTCCAAGAGATCAGGTTTGAAAGAAGGAAATGTTGAAAATAAAGAAAGATGATGCACCAAAATAGAATATGGTTTGATTTTGGATTAAGGGAAAAATATGAAAAAATATGTAAATACCCAAGACAATGCAAACATAACTTTGGTAGAAAAAAATAGAATAATACTAAAGACCAACAATAGGATAGAAATATTCACATTAAACATCAACGCATTCAAAGGAAAGAAATCACACTTGCATTTAATATCAATAAATTATCCATTTAGTGTATAACAAAGTGAAGGTGCATGAAATCTTCACAAGTGCACCATAGAGGTATGTGAGAAAAATGTTTGAGCTCAAAAGGGCATGGCTCTCTAATTAGTAGAATTATGAACCCTTTACATGTGTAATCACACTTACATATATAGAATTGGAGACGGAATAAGAGGGAAATAATCACATACATCAATTAATGAATTTAACCACCCTTCCTGTACCAACAATAGTTATCCATTTATTTCATAGGCCATGTATGTGCACCCCATTTACTTTAATTGCACGCTATCGATTATCGGTGCGGTAGGAGGAGGACACTGTTCAAAATCAAATTCTAGTTTTTTGAGTGGTTGGGTTCATGGTTTGGATTAGGAAAAATTTTCTTGTGCTTCATGGACTTATGATATTATTCCACCTTGATTCTATCTTCAACAACTTTCTATTATATTTGGAAAAAAATTGGTGACTTGCGGCTCCATTTCTAACTTTTACCTTGATCTACGAATAACTACTAACTCGCATTTCTTTTCACCACCCACCACCTTTTGTTCATGTCCCATGGAATACATTACATTCTGTGGAGTCTTCTTTGTTGCGTGGAATTTTTTTATGTTTCACATACTATTTTTTCTATGGATTTGTAAACCTTGTGCTACTAATACCCCGTGCTTAACCTTTATCACCTATGTGCTTTAATCCTCTACAATTCCATGTAGCCTTTTTCCTTTGTTATGAAACATATTTACCCATGACTATGTTCCTTTGTTCAATATATTTTAATATTTGTTGCATTTTAACTTTTATCTCTCGTTTAGTGGTGTCACACAACCCTTTTTCATGTTTCATGGATTTATCTCCACATAATTTACTTTTTTGTGTGGATTTTAGAAATTATGCTAAACATAAATATTTTCCATGTCCACGAAAGACTAAATTCCTTCACTATCGTGGAACACTAAGTTTTTATTTTTGTGAAACACTACAACTTCTTTTCGCAGTGTTTTCTTGAGTCCGTGTAAGTCTATGACTCGAACAAAGTTTTCCAAATAGCAAGGGTACTATTTTGGAAAATATTTTGGCAACTTTAAGGGGACATATTTCTACTAGATGAGTTGATTTGTAACTCTGAGATATCCATTGGGCATGGAGTTATCATACTTATTAATATTTTACCTTGACACCAAGTTATTCTTTTCACCATCCATAGATCCATGAAATAATTTTCTCCTTCATTCCATAGAGTATACTTTATGGTGTGAATTTTCAACTTAATTTTTCACAACCTCTAACACAAAGAATGCAAATGGAACCAACATTTTTGCAACAAATAAATTATTCAAATTATCACCACAATGATCTAGGAAAGGCACTAGATCAGTGATCACTACACAACAAAAGGAGGGACCCTCCAACAACAACAAGGAAAGGAAACAAAATAAAAAACAAATATGTACATGATGCAACCAAGAAAACTTAATGGGAAGGTTTAAGATAAATACCATTGAATGGGATTTGAAGTTCCTCCCCATCAAGCTTAAATAACTAAAAATAGTTATCCTACTTATAGGAAGTAATGATATATGACCCACTCCAAAGTGTATCAAACTTAGAGTGCTTCCCTGGTTTATTTTTGTCTACGTCCCATTTCAAAACCAAATATTCTAGTTTGAAATCTTGAACTTTGGATTTCTTGTCAAACCACTATTTGGTTAACCTCTAATATTCTTCTAATTTTATCATGGTGGATTGCATCAATTATTCAATTTCAACCAACTTCTCCATTTTGGTTGTTCTTTAATCCTCACCCTCCAATTCTAATTGACATTGATGCAACCTATAATTCACCAGTAAAATCCCAAAGCGCTGAAGCATATCACTTAGCCTAGACTGAGTGCTCACCCAAAGTGTGCAAAGGTACTAGGCCCCTCTTTAGGGTTGTTTTTGTAGGATGTTAGCATGATGAAGACTTAATGCATTCATATCCATAATTAATACATCATTCTATAGTGCATGTACAAATCTAGTTCTAGAGAACAACAAATTAAATGATAATCATGATAAAATCAAGCATGCAAGAGCCAATTATAGTCAAGATTAATACTCTGGTTCAGAAAATACATTCCATTATATAAAAACACAAGAATACATAGAAGATTCTTACAATAATAGCATTATATACACATGTGCATAACATTTCTAATAGCATACTCTCACAGTAATCTAGTTCTTACATATATATATTCTATATTACGCAGTTCACTACATATTTATAAGGGTGGGTACTTTCCCTTTACCTCTTATCTAATCCCAAAATATGTCACATGCTAAAAATAACCACATTCCTTTATAATTATAGCCACACATATAAGTGCGCTAACAATAGATTTCTCCTAGTTAACTATCCATTGCAATTCTATCTTTAGCCCACATCCATGTAAAGTGTTCCATACCTGCTCTTCCAAAAATATTTGATGCATGTCACATAATTATTTTCCCGTTTATGTTCTCCACACACCATCTTCTAGAAATAAAGCATAATCATGAAAATTCCTAAGTCTTGAATCTGTCTCTATCCTCCGTGTGTGATTCCTTTCCGATCATCTCACACCTTTGAACGTGCTCTTCTCTTCCACGTGAATCTTTTGTATGCCTTATGCTTAGTGCTATATATTTTTTGATTAACATTACCCCATTCTAATTGCATTGTCACCCCAACAATGGTTACATTTTGAATGCTCAAAGAATGAGAAAGAATATAAATGGAAGATAGTAAAGAATTTTCTATACAAAAGAATAATTTACTCTAGAAGTATCTCTACTTCAACTGGAAGAATGAGTTCTAGATATTCTTCCTTTATTTCAGCCTCTAATGTTTGTCATTCATTCAGTGCAGCCCCTATTTTTTCTAGAATATCTACCGCAATAGACTCCAGCTCATCTTGGGAAATGTCTCCCTTTTCATTTTGTAAAACCAAAATAATGTTGGACATTACAGACATTCTTCCCTTAAAGATCCATTTTATGAACTATAACCTTCCCCCGTTCATCTAACCTTTCCTTATGGGGTTCTTATGTTATTGCAAGGGCCTCACAATTTTTTTATGAATGCCAACCTCTTTACGTGACCCAGTGTATCATCCTTCTTCACTTTTAGGACGATACCAAGTGTAAGGACCTCAAAAACCCAGGTCCAAATTTTTTATTTATGTTTTTGCCATTATTCCCATTGCTTAATCCATATGTTGATTTCACACATAATCAAATCATACAACTATATAAAAAATCATATGTGCTAAACACATCGATAAAAATCAGCTTTGAGTCCAAAGGACATTTCATTATTTTCAATATCTCAGTACAATCTTATAAGGTTACATGCAATGGAAAAAAACCTCATAAGCTTATATAATATACTAATTATTCTAGCAATACATCAAGTACAATTTATTCCATAACTGAAATATGACAGTAACAAGCAAGATCTGAAATCAGCTTGAATCCCTTCAAATTCTTTCCTTTCCCTTATCTCCATAATGGCCTGTATTTTCTACAAGGGGTCAACTCAAATTGAACTGGAAAGGATTTCCATTTTCATATATGTAGTATTCTACAAATGAAAATGTATTCATAATATACAGTCATGCATCAACATACTAATTCATTCATTATTATAATAATGATTTCAAAAAGCATGTATACATGCATGAACTATCCAAGTTCAGAATACCTTTCAAGAGTGGTGTCTTTAACCATCTTACATGAAAATGCATAAAACTTACCTCATGTAAGGCTGATTACATAATGCATTTCATAATATTATTTCATGCCAAATCAAATCAGCATACCAACTATTTGAAGAAATGTCACATATAGGCTCCATGTAAAAAGGAGAAGGCATGATAAGCAATTGTCAAAGCATCCACATGAACTTCACTTTACAATTCTTACAATGAGCTTTATGCCAAATTAGATCAACAACATAACATAATTTCCAAGAGGAACAAAAGATCCTTTATACCCAAGAATGCATGCTAACCATATGACAAAATGTCATATAATGAACTTCACATATATTCCAAGGAATGCATACCAATTGTATGACAAAATTTCATATCATGAACTTCACTTCACAAGCTCAAAATGAACAATATGCCAATTTAGATCAGCAACATAGTGCATTTTCAAAAGGCACAACAAATCCTTTATACTCAAAGAATGCATGCCAACAATATGACAAAATTCATTACAATGAACTTCACATACAGTCCAACGAATGCATGCTAACATCATGACCGAATGCCATAAAAAAATATCTTCACATAAAGACCAAAGAGTGCATTCCAATAGCATGATAAATTTCCATAAAAGAACTTCACATAAATTCCAATGAATTCATTCCAGTAGCATGATAAAAATCATAATCCATACTCATGTATTTATGCCAATAAAAGATTGCATATCAATTGTTTGACATAATGTCACAACACATCATTATTTAAATATTCTAGCCAAATGATTTCACACTAATCATTTGACAAAATTTCATAGCACAACATTCTTTCAAAATTCTATGCAATTGATTGCACACTAACCATTTATCAAAATACAACATACTAGCAGCAAAAATTATACAGCAAAGAAAATAGCAATCAATAGAAAATCTGGAGCATAGAAATCACCCCAAAGCACCGTGCTTTGATAGCTAATGTTACAAAAAAACACCTCAAATATTAACTACACGCAGAAGGAATTAACCAAAACTCGATGTTATAACAGCCCATGCTACAACAACAAATGCAGTAATAATTTAATAAAAAAATAACACTTCTAGCAGTTGTTACCACACCAATAAATCCTTAAAGAACACAGCTCTTCTAGAATCATTGTTACAGCAGCAATAACACAACTTATAACAGTTGTAGTAGACCAATGAATCAAAAAAAAAAATAGCATTCCAACATTTAAAAATGCAGCTTGGAGACAGTCTAAAACCCATAGCAAAAATGTCTAGAAATCTTCTCTCAACACCCAAATGAATAACCTCATTGATTCCATTTATCAAGTAAGGATTTAAATAAAAATGAAATATCTGGCTCTCATACTTGAGAGATCTGAAATATATAATGCCCATATTAAAATAAACACATTTTCCAAATACCCATAAAGGATTGATTTGAAAATATTAATACCCACAATAAATAATCCATATTTCTCATTACCTTAAGAGGAATAAACTGAATATGCATTTATTTGTAAAAATTTTGTATAGAAAAAATAAGAAACCCTTTCTTGAAATGAAGAAGACCAAAAAACCTCTGTGCTTTTTCTCTTTCCTTCTCTATTTTCTTCCTCCAGCTTCCTAGCTCCACACCATACAAAATAAAACTCCAAAACCTTATTTATTTTTCTAGAAAATTTCTCCCCAACATTGCTACAATAAAGAATGGCAAGATCCCAAATTACAGGCCCAAAATCAGCTCCAAATGGCCATAAAACTTCCATGAAATCCTCCAGATTTGTTTTTGACATGGTCTCCCCTCTATCTCCTCCTCTCTTCATGCCATGCTAAATGGTAAATATCAAAACCTAACTCTCCTTTATTTCATGGATTCCAAAATCCATTTAAATATAATTAAACTTCAAAAATGCCTCCACTTAGCTTTAGGCTAAGTTTAATTATTTTATTTATTTATTTTAAATAAAACTATGTGCCACATTCCACAAGGAATAATTAACACATAAGTTAATGCCAAAATAATTCAAAATTCAAATTCCACAAAATATCATTCCAATTAAGCCTTATTAAAAATATTGAGTTCCAAAAGTCGGGATGTTACATCCTCCCCCTTAACAAGGGTAATGTCCCGATTATCGAGACTTAAAAAGAAATGGAAAATTCTTTCTTACATACTCTGCATCTTCCCAAGTGGCACTTCTTTCACTTAGGCTGTCCCACTAGACCAAAACTTGTTGGATATCTCTATTTCATAACTTAATGCTTCGATGTGATAATATCCTTACCAGCTCAAACTAAAAATTTAGCTTATCATCTACTTGCAAGTTCTGCCAAGTTAGCACATGTGAGGGATCATGCACATATTTTCTCAAAAGTGAGACATGAAATACGTCATGAATTTTAGAAAGTGAAGGAGGCAATGCTAACCTATAGGCTACAACACTAATTTTCTCTAAAATTTCAAATGGACCAACAAATATGGGTGCAAGTTTAGATGCCTTTCTAAAATTAATTGAACTTTTATGAGATTTCACCATGAAAAACACTTTTTCACCCACCTAAAATTATTTTTCAGTCCTTTTTTATCAGCATAACTCTTTTGTCTATCACTTGCAGCCTTGAATTTTTGTCTTATAACAATCATCTATTGATCGTATTATTTTAAAACATCATGACCTGTGGTTACCCAATTTTCAAGGCCTTCCCACCCCAAGGGTGTTCTACATTTCCTTCCATATAAAGCTTCAAAAGGAGCCATTTGCAAAGAAGTATGATAAGTATTATTATAAGCAAATTCAACTAAGTGTAGAAAATATTCCCACTTGTTTTTTTGGTCCATAACATACATTCTTAGCATGTCTTCTAATACCTGATTTACTCTTTCAGTTTTCCCATCCATTTCAGGATGATAAGAAGAACTAAAATGCAACTTTGTGCCAAAAGTAATGCCGAGTTTGCCAAAACCAAGATGTAAACAAAGTATCTCTATCAGTAATAATCAGTTTAAGAACTCCATGCAATCTTACAACTTCCTTCACAAATCTATTAGCAAGTACATGTGCATCATCTATTAGATTACCAGGAATAAAATGAGCAACCTTTGTTAGCTTGTCAACAACAACTAAAATAGTATCATGCCTCTTTTTAGATTTTGGAAAACCAGAAATAAAATCCATAGTTATAGTTTCCCATTTATCTTTTGGAATGTCATGGGGAAAAAGCTTACCACCGGGATGAAAATGATCAACTTTCACCTTTTGACATTCTAAACATTTAGAAACAAATATAGCCACATAATTTTTCATACCAAGCCAAAAATAAAACTGTTTCAATTCATGAGTCATTTTAGTGACCCCGGGATGTGCAAAATGAGGAGCTTGATGCACTTCTTGCATCAGAATAGTTCTAAAATTTCCTTCAAAAGGTACGTAAATTCTACCTTGGAACCTTAGAAGACCATCTAAGTCCAAGGAATACCCAACATACTTGTTGTCCACTATTTCTTGTAACAAATTTTCAGTCATTTCCTAACATAAAATATCTATTTTCTATTGTTGTAATAGCTGATCCTTTAGCAAAAATTTTATTCTAGAAATAACAACAAAGTGGACTCTATGGCTGAGTGCATCAGCCACTCGATTCTCTTTACCTTTGACATATTTTATGTCCATATCATAGTCACTAATCAATTCCAGCCATCTCCTTTGTCAGCATTCAAGTTGTCTTGAGTAAACAAATGCTCCAGACTTTTATGATCTATTCTAAGTTTGAATGGCTTACCCAACAAGAAATGTCTCCATTTCTTAAGAGCATGGACTACTACAGCCAACTCTAAGTCATGTGGGGGATAGTTCATCTCATTAGGCTTTAATTTCCGTGACTCATAAGCCACTACCTTTCCTTCTTGAGTTAGTACACCCCCTAAACCATCTAGGGATGCATCAGTCCAGACCTCAAAAGGGTTGTTTGGATCTAGAACCAGCAAGATAGGTGTTGTAGTGAGAGCATGTTTCAACTTTAAAAAGGCTTCCTCACACCTAGCATTCCATTCAAAACATTTACCCTTTTGTTGTAGTGATGTGATAGGATGGGCTATTCATGAAAATTCATTCACGAACCTTCTATAGTACCTAGCCAAGCCCATGAAACTTCAGACTTTTGTCACATTTTTAGGAGCTAGCCATTCTTTGATAGCTTTAATCTTGGATGGATCCATAGAAATCCCATCCTTAGAAATGATATGTCCTAAGTAGTGCACTTTATCTTTATAAAACTCACACTTAGACAATTTTACATATAATTTGTGGTCCCTGAGCCTTTGTAGAACCATTCTTAAATGATTTTCATGTTCTTGTTCATCCCTAGAATAAATTAAAATGTCATCCAGGAAGACTAATACAAACTTATCCATAAAATCTTTGAAAAAACTATTCATTAGGTTCATAAAAGTAGTCGGTGCATTGGTCAAACCAAAAGGCATAACCGTGAGTTCATAATGTTTATATCTTGTACAGAAAGTTGTTTTATGCAAATCTTCCTCTTTGATTCTAAGTTGATGGTAACAGAACTTAAGTGAATCTTAGAAAATACAGCCGCCCCTTTCATTTTATCAAATAAATCATCTATCCTGGGAAGTAGATATTTATTCTTAATGGTCACCTTGTTGAGCATGCGGTAATCAATACAAAACCATAATGTACCATCTTTCTTTTTAACAAAGACCACTGAGTGCTCCCCAAGGGGACACACTTGGCCTAATCATTCCTTTCTCAAGAAGTTCTTGTAGCTGAAATTTTAGCTCTTGCAAGTCCACAGTATTCATTCGGTAAGGTGCTTTAGAGGTAGGGGCTGAACCTGGCATTATATCTATTGAAAAATCAAACTCTCTTTTTAGGGGCGACCTGGCAATTCCTTAGGAAAAACATCCTTAAAATCATTTAATACTAGATAATCATGCAAACTAGGTTCCTTCATATCAAAAGACTCTTCCATGTGTAAGGAAAATAAGAGACATCCCTTACGGACTGCTCTTCTCAACTGTAAGGCAGAAAGAGTGGGTAAAAACTTGTTGTTTTTGATACCAAAAAACTTGTTCAAAGCCAAAATCATCAAAATAGTGTATTATTTTGTCAAAATAATCAATCTGAGCTTTATGTTCTTGCAACCAATCCATGCCAATAATCATATCATAAGATCCCAAAGGAACAACATGCAGATTTAATCTAGTTTTAAACATCCCTAGATCAACTTCTATTTGATCTAAATATTCAAAAATCTACACTTTCTTACCAGTCCCAAATTCTACTTGCCATTTTTCTTTCATAGGAACAATTTTCAGATTTAGATTTTACACTATTCTAGGAGACACAAAGCAATCAGATGCTCCAGAATCAAATAGAATAGAAATTTCAGCGCCAAATATTTTACCTCTAGTCTCAATAGGGGTTGCTTGGTGCTCAGCCTTGCTGGTTATCTACTATTGCATAGACCTGGTGGCTTGTTGTCTTGCTTGCAAGGAATTCTGGGCAATCTCTTTGGTAATGGTTCTTACCACATGTCCAACAACCTTGTTGAGGTTCTTTGTTTGCCACCGGAACCTTGTTGGCTCTGTAGCAGGTGTGTATCTATTGCACCACCGCCTGTTGATTATTTTGTTATTGTTTAATGGGAGGCCTTAGCCCTCCCGGTAATTATTTCCATGAAACTTTCCATTGTTTTTCTTTCCATTAAAATAAGTCCTTTTAAACTCAAGTTTTTGGTAAGGTCTAGAAGAGGAAACAACAGATTTTTACTGTTTATTGCCTTCTCTTTCATTTCTCGGGCAAAAGTATTTTAGGTGAGTCTGCTCTTTTTCTTACGCCCTGTAGGATGCACTAACTACTTGTACAAGACTCTTAGGGTTTACCATATTCACTTCTTACCGGATAACCTCTCTCAAACCTAGTTTGAACTTGGTTACCTTGGACTCTTCATCCTTCATATAGTCCACATGATGGATCAAATCTAAAAATTGAGCTTCATACTTAGCTACAGTCATGTTATTTTGTTTCAAACTATGAAACTCAATTTTATTCCTTTCTCGGTGATTAGCTAAGACATATCTAGTTCTGAATTTCTTCTCAAACTTTTCCCAAGTAATGGTGGAATCCACATAACCCTTAACTTTCTTCAAATGAGCCCACCATAGGACAACATGCTCTTCAAGGTGGTAAACTGCAATACGGGCCTTGGTATTGGAGTTGCAATCATACTGACCCAAAGTATTGTTGTAATTTAAACAACCAAGCCTCAGCTTTATCACCCAAGTTAGTGGATAACCCTTTGAATCTAGGAATAGGAACTTTCTTCAATTCCTTGAGGAAGGGATCTATTACTCTATTCCCTATGGGTAAATATTCATGAGCATGCAGTTGGTTGTTCAAGTCTCCCAGGTTTACCTCATGCTGGTCATGTCTTACTTGATTACCCCCTAGGCCACTATTTTTCTCTAGGTTCCTCTCATGAGCTGTCAATCTATCTTGCAAAGTGTTGACAATCCTAAGAAGTTCATTTAGGACTTCTTTAGTGGGGTTGAGGACAGGGTTGATGTTTCCACCAAATCCTCTACCTGTACCTCTTCCAGCTCCTCCCCTTTGGCCACCATGACCTTGGTTTGGATTATTCACACCACCACTGCTCCGAGTTCTTACCATTGTTCTGGTAAGTAAAAAGAGAAGTATTAGATAACGTTCCTAGAGGCCTAAGTGTTATACAACCTCGCTCTGATACCAAGTGTAAGGACCTCGAAAACCGAGGTCCAAATTTTTTATTTATTTATTTCCCATTATTCCCATTGCTTAATTGATATGTTGATTTCACACATAATCAAATCATACAATTATAAAAACAAATCATATGTGCTAAACACATTGATAAAAATTAGCTTTGAGTCCAAAGGACATTTCATTATTTTCAATATCTCAGTACAATCTTATAAGGTTACATGCAATGGAAAAAAACCTCATAAGCTTATATAATATACTAATTATTCCAGCAGTACATCAAGTACAATTTATTCCATAACTGAAATATAATAGTAACTAAGCAAGATCTGAAATCAACTTGAATCCCTTCAAATTCTTTCCTTTCCCTTATCTCCAAAATGGCCTGTATTTTCCACAAGGGGTCAGCTCAAACTGAACTAGAAAGGATTTCCATTTTCATATATGTAGTATTCTACAAATGAAAACATATTCAGAATATACAATCATGCATCAACATACTAATTCATTCATTATTATAATAATGATTTCAAAAATCATGTATACATGCATGAACTATCCAAGTTCAGAATACCTTTCAAGAGTGGTGTCTTTAACCATCTTACATGAAAATGCATAAAACTTACCTCACGTAAGGTTGATTACATAATGCATTTCATAATATTATTTCATGCCAAATCAAATCAGCATACCAACTGTTTACAGAAATGTCACATATAGGCTCCATGTAAAAAGGAGAAGGCATGATAAGAAATTATCAAAGCATCCACATGAACTTCACTTTACAATTCTTACAATGAGCTTTATGCCAAATCAAATCAGCAACATAACATAATTTCCAAGAGGAACAAAATATCCTTTATACCCAAGAATGCATGCCAACCATATGACAAAATGTCATATAATGAACTTCACATATATTCCAAGGAATGCATACCAATTGTATGACAAAATTTCATATCATGAACTTCACTTCACAAGCTCAAAATGAACAATATGCCAATTCAGATCAGCAACATAGCGCATTTTCAAAAGGCACAACAAATCCTTTATACTCAAAGAATGCATGTGAACCATATGAAAAATGTCATAATATAAACCTCCAATATAATCCATAGAATTCATGCCAACAATATGACAAAATTCATTACAATGAACTTCACATACAATCCAACGAATGCATGCTAACATCATGACTGAATGCCATAAAAAATATCTTCACATAAGGACCAAAGAGTGCATTCCAATAGCATGATAAATTTCCATAAAATAACTTCACATAAATTCCAATGAATTCATTCCAACAAGCATGATAAAAAGTCATAATCCATACTCATGTATTTATGCCAATAAAAGATTGCATATCAACTATTTGACGTAATGTCACAACACATCATTCTTTAAATATTATAGCCAAATGATTTCACACTAATCATTTGACAAAATGTTATAGCACAAAATTATTTCAAAATTCTATGCAATTGATTACAGACTAACCATTTATCAAAATACAACATACTAGCAGCAAAGAAAATAACAATCAATAGCAAATCTGGAGCATAGAAAGCACCCCAAAGCACCGTGCTTTGATAGCCAATGTTACAGAAAAACAACACCTCAAATATTAACTACACACGAAAGGAATTAACCAAAACTCAACGTTATAACAGACCATGCTACAACAATAAATGCAGCAATAATTTTATGAAAAAATAGCACTTCTAAGAATTTGTTACTACACCAATAAATCCTTAAAGAACACAACTCTACTAGTAGTTGTTACAGCAGTAATAAAAAAACTTATAATAGTTGTAGCAGAAAAAGGAATCAATAGAAAAAAACAACATTCCAACATTTAAAAATGCATCTTGGAGATAGTCTAAAACCCATAGCAAAAATGTCTAGAAATCTTCTCTCAACACCCAAATGAATAACCTCATTGATTTCATTTATCAAGTAAGGATTTAAATAAAAAAGAAATCTCTGGCTCTATTATTTGAGATATCTTAAATATATAATGCCCATATTAAAATAAACACATTTTCCAAATACCCATAAAGGATTGATTCAAAAATATTAATACCCACAATAGATAATCCATATTTCTCATCACCCAAAAGAGGAATAAATCTGAATATGCATTTTTGTAAAATATTGTATAGACAAAAATAAGAAACCCTTGCCTAAAATATTCGAGATGAAGAAGACAAAAACCTCTGTGTTTTTCCCTTTCCTTCTCTATTTTATTTTTCCACTTCCTAGCTCCACACATTACAAAATAAAACTCCAAAACCTTATTTATTTTTTCGGAAAATTTCTCCCCAACATTGTTGCAATAAAGAATGGCAAGATCCCAAATTACACGCCCAAAATCAGCTCCAGATGGCCGTAAAACTTCCATGAAATCCTCCAGATTTATTTTTGACATGGTCTTCCCTCTATCTTCTCCTCTCTTCATGCCATGCTAAATGGTAAATATCAAAACCTAACTCTCCTTTATTTCATGTATTCCAAAATCCATTTAAATATAATTAAACTTCAAAAATGCCTCCACTTAGCTTTAGGCTAAGAATAATTATTTTATTTATTTATTTTAAATAAAGCTATGTGCCACATTCCACAAGGAATAATTAACACATAAGTTATTGCCAAAATAATTCAGAATTCAAATTCCACAAAATATCATTCCAATTAAGCCTCATTAAAAATATTGAGTTCCAAAAGTCGGGATGTTACAACTTCATTATCCTCTACTGTTGTCCTTATCCTGATGACCACCTCCGGAGATATGAAAATGTTCAATGCCTAGTCTACTTTTCTCAGCCCCTCCTGTAAGATTTGGAGCAATGCCTCATAAGATGCAATCTTCCTCATCACCAAAACCTTTTCTTGCTCTGCTTCTTGCTCAGAAACTTTTGGGACTGGCATGCACATAGTTCCATCCTCAAGCATCAAATCCACCAAGGTTTGTACATAATGCATTATCGAAGGAAATTTTTGGGTACCTTGGACTCCAAATGTGGTCTTGCTTTCAGGATATTGTCTCCAATATGTGCACCCACATCTTGGATCTCGGAAGGGCCGAGGTGTTTGAGACCATAACTAATGATGCCAAGGGACCAAGGAAAGAAGGATAACATGAAGGAAACTACACTAAAAGGTGATAGCACTAGAAAAGAGGGATGAACACTATCTGTTCTGAGTGAGAATGAGGGAAATGTGTGAAAAGAGGCTAGGCATGAGTAGCACAGTGAAACACGTATCAACCGGATCATTCTCATGGAACACAACTAAATATGGAGCTATAAGGGACTGAAATAGCACAACCAACACACAACACAAGAGAAAAGGAAAGAAGAAGGAATGCAAACATGTTAGGATAGAGAATAGTCTCAAAATGATGCTTCTATTACTTCCAGAAATGCACAGAGAGTTATTACAATGATGAAGGAGGCCGATATCCACATGCAAGAGCCAAACATAGAGGTCTGCAACTCAAAATATAGAAAATATGGAGTCCTTGGCAAAATGCGTAAGGATCTAGAGTGTCCAACATAACAAATGAGCCTTGCTCTTACATTTATAGATGAATCCATGGAGGAAGAAGGGAGAAGGAGGGAAAACCCAAATTTGAAACACAACCACCAACAAGAAGCATTCAATGCCTACAAATCCACTTGAATCTATGAAATACGCTTCCCCATGCTTGTTTGATGTGTTGAAGAAAAGGAGGTGGATCATACCAAATCGGGTGGTTGGAGAAATCAGATCTGCTCATCAATGTTCAAAAGATTTTCCCATTTCTCACCTACTAGATCCACCAGAATTTGAATTTTGAATTTTTGGCACTATAGTTGATGTCAACAGCTCTCTAACAAGTCTAGGTGCACGCCGATCTGAGCTAGTAGTAGTAAAATATATGGCTGTTAGAAGATTTCAGAGTCATTGGTGCACACACAAAAAACATGGCACATGTGCATGTGGATTGGCTGAAATGATGGCCAACTATGTACAACTATTTTTCATTTCTACCACGTGTCACTCATTGATTTGTTGTAAGGATTCAATGCCCTATTGGTGTGCTTTTTGACTAGTTATGCATGACACTTAAGCATGTCAAAAGATGATCTGGCATAGAAGGGCATGAGGAAAGGGCATGCAGAAGAAAACAGGGGAAGGTGCAAAGGGGAATGCATGATGCGTGTGGGGAAATGAGGAAAAAATGGTGAGTAGAGAATGTATGGTTAAGGCACAACTATTACAAAGGTAATGGGCACAGGTGCGTGAAGGGCCAAGGACTTAGATAGAAGTAAGTGTGAGGTGCATGGGAAGGGAAGCTGATTAGGAAGAAGGTGAATGCATGGAAGGTGGGCGCAAGGGAGAAGTGGAAGGAGAGAAAAGGAAAGGGGCACGTAGGTAAACTGTGACCAAGGGAATGTGCCAAGTGATTTTGAGTGTGTAATTCTGCAATGAATAACTTAGGGCTAGAATGTGTATGCAAGTTATCCAAATCACTAGGAGAGATATTTGGATAATAGTTTTGGTGACTTTGGGGCCATCTACCTGCTAGATGAAAGAGATCAGTAGCCTGAAGCATCCATTGGGCATGGAGTTCTTATGCAATCATGAAACTACCCCTGTGATCACTTGAGAATCATTTTTGCACTCTGTTTTGAATCTCACAACTGTTGAGAGAAGCTCTGCACTCTGGAAGTAACAAAAGAGTGCGCAGAAGAAGCACATGAGAGGAAAGAACTATGTACAAAACAATGAACAATGTGCACAAGAGCACACTTGGAGGAATTGAAACTATTCTAATATATACAACATGATGCAACAAACTTAATGGAAGGATTTGAGATAGATCCCATTTATTGGGATTTGTAGTGTGCCTCCATCAAGATGAGTTAACTGAAAGAGTTAGCTTCTTTATAGGAACTGATGATGTATGGGCCACTCCAAAGTGCATCAAACTTTGAATGGCACCCTGGCTTAGCTCTGTCAGCATCCCATTTTAGAACCAAGTCCCCAATTTTGAAAGCTTGAGGCCTAGCCTTTCTGTCAAACCATTTCTTTGTTGCTTGTTGATGTTGTTCTAGCTTGATCATGGTAGAGTTCTTGAGTTCTTCAAGATTAACCAGCTCTACCATTTGATTTCTCTCTAGTCCATGTGCCTTCAAATTCTAGTTGTTGGGAAAGCGCCAATGAATTTAGTTCTAGTGTCAAAGGAAGGGAAGCCTCCTTGCCATAGACAAGCTTGTAAGGTGAAGTTCCTATTGCCTTTTTTTGTGATTCTATCTTCCCAGAGCATGCAAGACCTTCGTATGCCACTGTCTTTGGTTGATGTTCATTGTGCGCTTCATGATTCTGATTAGGTTCTTGTTTGTTGATTCTCCAGACCATTTCCCTAGGGGTAATAGTTGGAAGAAGTCTTTAGGTAAATGCCCTAGATTTAGAGCCCAATCAAGTGATTTTAGTACCAAGGAAGGCCTTTGCATTATCAGAGATAATGGTTTGAGGAATGCCAAACCTTGTGACTATACCTTGAGAAAGTCAAGGATGAATACCTCGGTTGATTCCTTGAGTGTGACAACTTTTGTCCATCTGGTGAAGTAATCTATGTAGCTATCAACACCCATTTATGTCTAGTGCTTGAAGGTGGATTGATCATGCCTATGAAGTTGAGACCCCATTGCAAAAAGGTTGATCCACTTGGATTGGTCGAGGGGAAGCACTACCAATATTTTCTTTCCTACAAAGAAAGTGCATTCCTTGCATTTTGTGACCCACCTATGTGCATCTGCAAACAAGGTAGGCCAAAAGATACCTGCCATTATGATCTTCATTGTTGTAGTCTTGGCAGAGAAGTGTCCACCAGAGAATCCATCATGAAATTTATGCTAACACTTTTTTATTTTGTGCGCCATTGATACATCTTAACAACATGCCATCAAGATTCCTTTTGAAGAGAAGTCCATCAATCAACACATAAGGGACAAGATTGTAACCTCAGATGTCTTCTCTTTGCTTTATTTAAACTAGGAGGGTATGCACCCTCGAGAAAGGAATGTGATCATGTCCTTCATCCATCATCATGCGTGTGCTAGGGTCTATATTCTATTCAAGTTCGCATGTGGAAGGTCTTCATCTAGAAATAATGAAGCTTTAGGTTCACTCTGTGCATCCTCAACAATCTACTTGCAGAGTGCACTACCTCTTACCAATTTTGTGGCCTTGATAGTCACATCATATTCCATGATTTTGGTCACCCATCATGCTCTTTTCTCACTTGATTTCTACTCCCATGATGAAGTCTCTGGACAAAGAGTGGGAGACTAACACCTTGATATGATTGGTGGTGAGCATACTTTTGAATTTCTTGAGTGTGTGCATGATGGTGAAGACTTGTTTCTCTGTGTGACTGTATTTTAGTTCATAATCCTTCAACATGTCTAGCTGAAGAAAGGCCACTGGTTATTCCATCCCTTGTTCATTTTCTTGTGTTAGGACAACAAAACAATGCTTGCATCATGCCATAAGCATAAAGGATGAAATCCTTTGAATAATCTAGATTGATGAGTGTTGGCACACAAGAAATCTCTTGCTTGATCTTGTTGAAGCTTTTTCTCTTCCTTTTTGTCCATCTGAAGGCTATGTCCTTCTTGAGCATCAAGGTGATGGGCTGAACCAATCCCACAAAGTTAGGGATAAAATGCCTAACAAAATTGATCTTGCCAAGGAAGGACTATAGGGCCTTTTTGTGCACTGGAAGGGAAAGAGCTAGGATGGCTGAAATGTGCTCAGGATCAATTGTGATGCCATCCTTTGAAACCACATGGCCCAAGAGCTTTCCTGTGCCACCGCAAAATTACACTTCTTGGGGTTAAGAGATACCCCAAATTCTCTGCATCTCTCAAAGACTTTTCTAGGTGTGCCATATGATCCATGCACTCTACTTTGAGAAGATAGTTATATCATCAAGGTAAACAAGATGAACTCATTAATGTATCCTTTGAAGGCAATATCCATAAGCACGTTAAAATGTGGCACCCACATTTGATAGACCAAAGGGCATTTTATGATATGCATATGTTCCCCATTTGGTTGTAAATTTTGTTTTGAATTGATCCTCTTCCTTGACTAGGATCTGGTTGAAACTTGAGTACCCATCTAGCATGGAGAATGTCTACTGCCACCTGACCATAGTCTATAGAATCTACTCCATTGAAGGAAAAGGATAATGATCCTTTAGAGATGCCTTATTCAAATCTCTGAAATCAACACAAAGTCTGATTTCACCATTCTTCTTGCGTACTGGAACCAGATTTGTGACCCAGGTAGAGTATTTGATAGGAAAAATAATTTTTCCTCAATGAGTTTTGATAATTCCTTTCTCATGAGGGGCTCTATCTTTGGATTGATTGGTCGCTTGCTTTTATCTGATGGGCTTTATACCAAGATCAAGGTCAATGGAGTGTTGAGCAACACTTGGATCAAAACCTTTGAGGTCTTCATACTCCCATGAGAAAATATCACTATATTTTTGACAGAGAGAGATGAAGGCCTATTTTTTTCTTCATGTGCACAAGTCTGCTTGAGCAACAACTCTTTCCCATGTGCAATAGTAATGGAGGAGATAGTCTCTCTTGTGCGCATGTGCACATGTATCTTTCTTCACCCTTGAACTCATCATCAGGGCTGAACATTTTCTCTAAGGTGACCAGCCCTTTAGGAAACTTATTTGTCTTCAGCTGTATCACTTGGTCACCATAGTTGTCATGCAAGTCAGCTTGCATACTTGATGAAAATTCAGCTTCATTCTGGATAAACTGGATGATCTGTGTCACTTTGTCAAACACTTGCCAGCTGGTGTTATTGTTTGGAATGGATGGTTTGATCACCATCTTAATGTGTTGAGTGTTTCCTTTGACAAAGTCCTCAAGAGAGAGAAAATTGTGAACCGAGTGCACCATTTGGTCAGCTTCCTTGTTCATTTATGCAAACCACCTATAGATTAAGGGCATCAAAGCTCTCAAGTAGGTCCCATACTCTATATTTATAAGCTTTGAGAAGCTTATTCTTTGTCTGGCACTTGTTGGTAACCTGGTGGATGATCAATTCTGTGTCCCCAAAGATCTGCAACACCTTAATTTTCTTCTTCTCAACAATGAGCAAGCCATGCACTAGCGCTTCATACTCTGCCACATTATTAGAGCATGCAAACTACAACCTGTGTGAAGAATAATTTCTCATCCTTAGGGAAATGAGAACCACTCCTACTCCCGTGCCATTTTTTGCTTTGGATCCATCAAAGTACAACTTCCATAGACAGTTTGAACTTTGTCTTTCATGAGCACACGTGGAAGCATACATGTCTTCTTCTAGAATGCAATAAGTACCAAGCCCAGTTTCATAGGCTTCTAGTTCTTCAGCATAGGGATCAAATTTGTGATGTCTTTCCACCCATTCATCAAGCACTAGGTCTGGAACAGAGGGTGGAAGAGACTACTCTTCAGGAACTAAAACTTGTTCTTCTTGGATAAGACAATTGGCTTGGAGAGGGGATGGGACATATGACTCTACATGATAGGAAAATATAGGCTCAACTTGTATGGTAAACGGGTACCATACCTTGTCTTGAGTAACATATGAGACCAATCAGAAGACAAGTAACCACCCACTTTAGCAATAAATTCTCTTGATAAACATAGGGAAAACAAAGGAGGTAGGTCAATGATTGACACATCTTGAGTAATTTTAGGCTTGGACATGCATGGAGGGTTAACTCAAGATCCTTGATGACTCCTAAGGTGGTAACAATTGAGCCATCAAGTTGTAGGACTCCTTTAGACAAAGGGCTATATTTTAGACCTAAGACATCAACTATCTTCTTAGGCATAACAGAAGTACTAGTGCCTGAGTCAATCATGTAGTTATGCACTAGGTGTTTACCTATAATCAAGGACATATAGAAGGGTGGGGTTTTAACAACTTTACTTACTTGTTTCTCCTCTTCTTGGAAGATTTTGATAGAAGTGTGTGGCTTCTACATAACTAGATCAAAGCATGGGGAGTTGTGCCAGAGCTTCATGCAACAAGATCCCATTGAGATGGAATGGTCAGGGCATCCCACATTGTGACATTTATGTTTGTTCTCTTCATCTGGTCAACAATGCTAAATGGAAGGCCCCCATCTTGTGCATTTGGGGAACAACATCCCTTCTTGATTATTCTTAGGCATGGAAGCCTGAATTTTAGCTAGAGCAGAGGCTTGACCTACCAAAGGAGGGGGGCACGTGTTGCTTTAGAAGGAGCTTTACGTGGGGCCTCCTACATAGGGATTTGAGTGCTTTTGTTGTAAGAGGTCTTGTTCTTCTTTCTTCTTTTGAGGATCTACTTGCATTTCCGGGGGTGTAACCTATGCTTGACTCTAACATTCTTTTCTTATATCTTGTGTTGTCCTGCAACTTGGGCGTGTGGTCTATTTGTATCTTCTATAGCTTGGTTGACACAGAAGTCCTCCATGCCAAAGAACATCAAATTTGTCTCGGAGGAACTTCTGGTCTTTTAGATTATCTGCTTCATGGGGCACTTGTTGAGGGCTCACAAGATGAAGCATTCTGGATCATGAAGGCTTGGGCATGTGCAACATTAGCACAATGATATTGACTATGAGGCATGTTGCAAGGGAAGCACCATTTTGACTCTTGTGCCAAGTTGTTCTGAACTGGAACAAGCACCGACTTGCACTAGGTGTTGGGAGAGAAGGTGGGAGGAACAACTTGCAAGGGAAGATGTGCATTAGGCTTCATCATCTATCATTTGCTATTGGTTGGGTGTATCTTTGATTTCCATATTGATTCCACCAAGGCTGATTGCTTTGGCCATGTGCCTGATTGGAATTGCCTCTATAGGCTTGCATGCTATTGCTTTTCTAATGATATGACCTTGTTTGATAAATTTTTGATCAAGGCCTTCAATTCTTCATCTTCCTTTTGTTGTGATGGAGAATAGGATGTTGAGGCAACTGGTTGTGTGCTTTTCAGGGATAGGAATAGGGGCCATAGAAGGTGGGGTACTTGTGACATCTCTGGGAACAAGGGCATGGGTGGTCTAGGAGCCAACTTTCCCACCTGAATGAGACTATTTTCTGCCCTTACTACAATGCTATAAGTAGTTGGTAAAGTCCTACCTCCCATAGATTGGATCATAACTGAAATATCATTGTTGAGTGCCTTTAGATAATAAAGGAAAGCATGTTGGGCTATAGGTCTTACCACAAGAGGGATTCTATCCCAAGTCTTCTGAAATTTGATGTTGAAATCAGTCATCTACTCATTGGGTGCCCTCCTTGTTGTTGTCAGTTGCTCCACCAATGATAGGTGATCTGACTTATCTTCAAAGTAATTGCAAAGAGTTTCCCAGCTCATCCCAGGTGGTGATAGATCCAAGTCTCAAGCCTCGGTACCATTGAAGTGCTTTACCTTTGAAAGAGGTTGCAAGCAACTTGACTACTACATCATCATGTGTGATTAGATAGAGTGAACACACATTTTCTATATCTGGATATGCTCCTGAGGGGTGACTTGATTCTCACCAAGTAAAGTAAGGAATACTCTTGAGTGCACCATTTGGCATATCATGCTACATGGCAGGAGTAAGGGACTCCCTCCAAAAAGTTTGCAAAGTTTCTTAATGGAGGAGGTTGTTGATGTGCCATTGCAGGGTGCATAGGTTGTATCTATTTTGAGGAGGAGTTGAATGGGTGTGGTGCACTAGAGATAGAGATGATGCACGTGGGATTTCTAGAATGAACTCTTCTCGGGGATAGTTGGAGGTATTCAAAAGAATCTTCAGCTACTGCACTTCTTCTTGTGTGCACTCTTCTCATGAAAGGCACTCAGACTACTGAAACAGAGATCTTAAAATATTGGGAGTCACTAGATGTGTTTGAAATGAGCCTCCAAAGGCTGAAACACTAAGTCACACACCAGAACTTAGAGATATGAAATTTGAGCTTTCAATGTTGGTCCCACCGGGCATGCCAGAAACTGTTGGTTTCTCAAATGTGCACCCACGCATCTTAGATCTTAGAAGGGCAAGGTGTTTGAGACCATAATGGAACCATCCCCAAGTTGTGGGACCTTGCGAGCTTGGGACGGATCTCTCGGAGAAGGCCGGTTCCTCTATCTATTTCTACTACTACTACTACTCCTAGTGCTGGAAGGAAAAACTAAGCTAATGATGCCAAGGGACCAAGGAAAGAAGGATAACATGAAGGAAACTACACTAAAAGGTGATAGCACTAGAAAAGAGGGATGAACACTATCTATTCTGAGTGAGAATGAAGGGAAATGCATGAAAGGAGGCTAGGCATGAGTAACACAATGAAACATGCATATCAACCAGATCATTCTCATGGAACACAACTAAATATGGAGCTGCAAGGGACCTGAAATAGCACAACCAACACACAATGCAAGAGAAAAGGAAGAAGAAGGAATGCAAACATGTTAGGATAGAGAATAGTCACAAAATGATGCTTCTATTACTTCTAGAAATGCATAGAGTTGTTACAATGATGAAGGAGGCCGATATCCACATGCAAGAGCCAAACATAGAGGTCTGCAACTCAAAATATAGAAAATATGGAGTCCTTAGCAAAATGCGTAAGGATCCAGAGTGTCCAACATAACAAATGAGCCTTGCTCTTACATTTATAGATGAATCCATGGAGGAAGAAGGAGAAGGAGGGAAAACCTGAATTTGAAACACAACCACCAACAAGAAGCATTCAATGCCTACAAATCCACTTGGAAATCTATGAAATATGCTTCCCCATGCCTATTTGACGTGTTGAAGACAAAGGAGGGTGGATCATACCAAATTGGGTGGTTGGAGCAATCAGATCTACTCATCAATGTTTAGAAAGATGTTTTCCCATTTCTCACCTACCAAATCCACCAAGAATTTGAATTTTGAATTTAGCACTATAGCTGATGTCAGTAGCTCTCTGACAAGTCTAGGCATGCACCGATCTAAGATCTGTAGTAGAATATATGACTATCAGAAGATTTCAGAGTCATCGGCGCATGTAAAACATGTGCACACGTGGATTGGCTGAAATGATGGCCAACTGTATAACTATTTGTCATTTCTTCCACGTGTCACTTATTGATTTGTTGTAAGGATTGGTGCCCTATTGGCATGCTTTGACTTGGTTGTGTGTGACACATTAAAGCATGTCAAAAGATGACCTGACATAGAAGGGCATGAGGAAAGGGCACACAGAGAAAATAGAGGAAGGTGCAAAGGGGGCGTGTGATGATGCATGGGGAAATGAGGAAAATTGGTGAGCAGAGAATGTATGGTTAAGGTGTAACTATTACAAGGTAATGGGGTAATGACATGAAGGGCCAAGGACTTTTAGTAAGTAAGTGTGAGGCACGTGGAAGGGAAAAACTGATTAGGAAGAAGGTGAATGGAAGGTGGGTGCAAGGGAGAAGTGGAAGGAGAAAAGGAAAGGGGCACGAGGTAAACAATTCTATAATGACTTAGGGAATGTGCCAAGTGATTTTGAGATATTTGGATAATAGTCCTCAGAGTAATGAGTATAACTTAGACCTCGGCTTAGGAAATGTGTATATTTGCAAGTTATCCATCTTCTTGGTCATCCTCCTCTTCATCCACCACTATAGTCTCTGTAGGCTATGGAGTTGGCACATTATCTACTGTATGCTTACCCTTAGGCAACCCTAGAAGCGTGAACTCATTTTTCACATATTTTTGTTCTCCATCTTGGGACTAAGTTGAAGATACACAAGAATTTCTCCAACATCTCCTACAACCAAGCTTACCGGCTTCATGCTTATTATATTTGAGATAAGACTCTCAATGTAGGTAGTTTGTCCTAGATATACATATGATTTTCTTAGAGTGTCAAAATCAAAATCTACCTTGTCTGTGATGAAGCTTAAGCGGCACACATCTGTGAACCAATGAACCGATGCCTATAAGTAGTGTGCTATGAAGGCATATGGAATTTTTCACCAAGGGCTCCAAGCTCCATCCTTCATCGCAAATCACATGATGCAAAAATGTTGGTAGACCATAAACTGTACTACCTTACCCACCACCGAAGGTAACTCCTTGGGTATATGCCAATCCTTTTTAATGCCACACAGAGCTGTCATACCACATCTCCGCCCTCTGCTTAAATGGCCCACTCATGGTCCCTTCACATAAGTATTTATCAAATCTTTTTGCTAGAGATTTATTTTCCATGGGGTACTCCCAAATCTTTTCCTTTGGCCCATCAGGCACTCCAATCTCCATAAACACCAAAGACAATAAAATAGTGCCAAAACTAATTATGTCACTTGTACACACTTCTTCAATGATTGTCTTTGCTATGTGATTCGTGATATTGTAGACCACTCCTTGAGACATATTTCTTACAAAGTGCAGCTATATTGTATTCACCTGTAACCACCTTTCTTGGTCATTAAACTTCATTACAAGATGGGTCGTTTCCTGTACTACTAGGCACTTCTTCAATTTATCGATGTCCATGCCACGTGGACCCTGGTATATCCTAGCTCCTTACTTGTCTCCAATATGTTGCTTTATCTGTTAAGTCACTCTCCAGATCTGCTCTTGAGGCCCTTAGTTCTATCACTGTTGAAATCAAGGTGGTTGTGATTCTAACCCTCCAACCGATGAAATAGAAGAAGTCCTCATGGAATCTGTTGATAAACCATCGATACAATGGTTCATATTTCCAAAATATGGCAGCTCATACAACTAGTAGACTCCAATATTCTTTAACAACTTATCTCCGGCGTCATTGTATATTGGTATGTCTTTTTTGTGTGCTTGTTTATTTTCATGCTCAACAACACATCTAATTCCTTCTTATTATCTAATGTGTGATGGTTATAATCATTGATCTTACATTTATGGATGTGGGAATCCCATTCTTGTCCCACAATCATGCCCTCTAGATACTGCATTTATGAGAAATTACTCTCGGGAGCAATTTATTCTTCCACTTCAACCTTCTTCTTCCCTTTCAATCCTACTATAGGTTCTTTCTTTGGCACCATTTGTAAATCTCTCATTTCTATCCTCTGTAGTAAGTAAGTTAAAACCCTAGTTTGAATCTCCATGCCCTGGTGCAAATCACATTCCCTAGCTCTTTTTTAACGTGTCTGCTTCACCCAAACCCTTCACCTATGGGGATAAAAGCTTCTCCTATGCACAAATCTTCTCTCCATGTATGGTTTCACACTCTTCACACCTACACATGATTCGCTCGGCTCATTTTCACTTAGCTATTTTCAAATTATAATAATTTCAATGGTAAAAATAAACTCGCATCTCGTCCTTATATAGATTTTCAAAAATTTAGTGCATTAATTGTTTTTTCACCTACCAACAATCCTCCCATTAATCAACCATTTTCATTTTTTCCGCGTGGTACATCTTCGTGCCCAAGTTATAACCTTCTAACGTGCCTTCCTACCTTCTAGATGTAGACTTCTCTTCAGCGTGCCTCCATGCACCCGAGTACCTCGCCACTGTGCCTTCCCTTGGTAGTTCCCATGGCCCCTGCTTACCTCGCATTATACTTGTTTCTTCATTCATCTCCACCTATGGTCCTTGTTTCCCTGAATAATATATATATATATATATATATATATATATATAGGTATAATTCTCCAACTTGAATAAAACTCGTATTAGTTTGTTCCTTTTATGTGTACTTATCTTGAACACTCTTCTACTTGAATATCAATAACCACCTCACACTAATGGTATGTGTAGTCCTCTGCGCATAAAAATTATTCAAATAATAATTAGCTTCTGGCATGCAAATGTACTTATTACACAAAAACACTAACTAAATTGACAAAGCATAGCGATAAAGAAGGAAATACAGAATTGAAAACCTAATCTAAATGGAAACACTGCCTTATTACAAACAACAAGAAGACTTATTTATAGTAGGGCTTCAACCTACTCTCGTTGAAGTACCCGGGTAACCGTATTCCATCAAGCATCTCTAATTGAATAGTGCATGTTTCAAGTATGTGAGTGACAACATACAACCCAAACCAATGTACCTTGAGTTTTATTGGATGGCACAAAACTTAGAATCATAAAGGAGACCCATCTATCCAATCTCAAAAAAGTTTATCCCGATGTGCCTATTATGCCATGCTTTATGCCTGGCCTTTTCTTGTTTTTGACTCCAACATGCTATTTCACTCCACTCATCCATTTTGAGTAACTTTTCAATCCATTCTTCTAATGCTTGTTCATCATTTAAACCTCCAACGTGCGCAATACACAAAGAAGGGAGCATGAATTCTATAGGAAGAATTGCTTTCATGCCAAACACTAACTAAAATGGTGTAGTTTTGTTCAATATTTTATACATTGTTTGATATACCCAAAGGAATATATTCACTTTATCATCCCAATCCTTTCTTCTAACATCACAAATTTTGGTCAGGTCTGGCTCAAAATCTTTTGAAAGCTTCAATGAGTCCCATTTTCCCGAGGATGATATGGTGTAGTCTTATGGTGTGCAATCATGAATTCTTCTAATAAAATTTTGATTGTCTCATTCAAAAAATGTGTGCCCCTATCACTGGTCAAACTTAGAGGGCATCCATACCTTGTAATAATATTTTCCCATAAAAACTTGACTTCTATAGCCGTTGTATAATCCTTTGTAGGTGTTTCTTCTTCCCACCTTGTCAAATAGTCTATGAAATTTATGATATAAGGTGATCCAGGTCCTTCGTGCGGATGGTGAAATAGGACCCACAAAATCAATAGCCCATTTCTCAAATGTCTCTACACTAGTAATAGTTCTTAGAGGCATTTCATCTCGTTGACTTGGTTTCCCAAGGTGTTTCAGTGATCACAAGCCTTGCAATATGCCTTACAATCTTTATACAAGGTTTCCCACCATAATCCAGCAAGTAAAATCTTACACAGTGATGTCACCTGCATAATGGCCACCTGTAATACTACCATGATATTCCTCCATGATGTCTGTATGTTCATGTTCTAGTACACAGTGGCACAATACTTCATCTTGACCTAACTTGTACAGGTCACCGCTAATCAACATATAAGGTGCCACACATATAGAAAGTTGTTTCTTCTCTAAGTATTTCATTTCTTTAGGTGCCATACCTGTTCATAGAAAGACAACAATGTCCTCTAATTTTGATGGCGCATGTTGTATCCTATATAACTGTGCATCAGGCATGGTATCTTCAATGGCCTATGTCTCTTCTCATGACTGTATTATGGATAAATGGTCTAGTCTAGAATTACTTTTTCCTTGTTTTACCACAACTGTGAAGTCAAATTATTGAAATAAGAGTACCCATCTACATATGTGCCCTTGTAAAATGGGCTTGTTTACCAAATACTTCAATGCCATGTGATTTTTATAAAAGACAAATGGTGTAGCTAGTAGGTATTGTCTGAATTTATGTAGCACATAGATCATTTACAAAGCTTCGTGCTCTGTAGTTGTGTAATTCTACTCTGTAGGAGTCAAATTTCTACTAGAAAAACATATAGGATGATTTATAATACCTTCTCCAGGTTGAGCCAACACCATGCCAATGGTCATGCCAGAGGCGTCCACATGTACATGAAATGGTTGGTCCCATAAAGGAAAATGCAGAATAAGCGTGGTAGTAAGTTTCTCCTTCAATGTCTCGAATGCATGTTGCTGCAGCTCTCCCTAGTAGAACGTACATTTTCCTTTCAGTAACTCCTCCAAAGGTGCAGCAACCTTGGCATATCCCTTTATGAATTTTCTATAATACCTCGTGTGACCCAAGAATCCATGCACCTCACTCGACTGCAGGTGGTAGGCTCTTTCAGGCCTATAATTATTGCAATATTAGTTGGATCAACCAACAAACCTTCCTTACATATTATGTGTTCTAATAGTATTCCAAATGGTGTAGTAAATTTTCACTTCTTGATGTGCACATAGATACTAAAGTGTCTACATTTTTCAAACATTAAGCACAGATTGTCACAATGATCGTTAACAAGTCCATACATAGTCCAATCATGTAAATACACCTGCAAGAAGTTGTGAATAAAATATTTAAACGCTTGAACAACTATGCGCTGAAAATATATTACGCACATTTTTCAATCCAAAAGGCATCACAAAAGATAGGCAAAGCTACCCCATTTAGTAGTAAAATTCATCTTTTCCGATCCTCTTGGGAAATCCTAACATGATGATACCCATAGAACCCATCTGTAAATGAATAGATTTCATGCCCTGCAACGCCTTCTAGTATTTATTCAAGTGAATGGCTTAGGAAAGGGATTAGTTACACATGCAACATTAAGCTCCCGTAGTCCACACAGATCCTAATCCGGCCATCCTTCTTTATCTTAATCACCATTGGACTAACCCATTCCGACTTGTCCAAGGGCTTGATGATTCTAGACTTCTTTTAAAACTCCGATGGGAGTGGCCTTAGTTTGATTAGCCATCAAAAATAAATTAGAGGATGGCTGCAATGGGGTCTCCCCATTTGTACCCATGCATATAGAGTAAGAACATTGACTTCCATTCCTGTATCAATCAATATATTAGTCAATCACCCATCCATAATAACATTTAGAGTGATTTCCTTATCATAATCAATGCTATGAGGGGAAGATTCACATGTAGGATTTGCCTTCGAGTCTCAATACTTATCCGTGGAGTGTTTCCTTTAACCATTTCCATAATAGTGGAATGATATTATCCTAGCGCAACATTTTCACACTTTTCTAAAGTTATCCATATCATTTTGGATGGGCTCTTATGCTTTCTTTTGCTCCATCTTCCATGATTTATACTTTAAATATTGTATTTCACCCTAAATATTTTTAGTACCTCCATGGTTTCTGATAAACCTACTTCGATGGGTAGGATCTTGGTACGTGCATTTAGAACCTCCTCCTTAGTGGTGGTAGGATTCTACTATAATGCCTCTTTGGCACACGATGCTTCTTATTGGGTAGATCCTTACATGAAATGCCTCGATTCTACTTCCAACTTAGGCATCCATTGATTTTCCACAGCATCGTTGTATCCTAACCATCCATGTGCCCTTGTTTTCATGTTTATATGGCTTACTAAGATGCTCATAAAAGTCTGAATATTCCTCATAACTATGATTATTTCCGTAGAAATAACATGTAATATTCAAAGGACATTCACGGCTATAGTGGTCAGGATATCTGCATGTATAACATGTTCCTTGAGGGAACTCACCTTGTCCACCACCACGGTATCCTCGACCTTTGCCACAAATGCCTTAAAATTCCCTTCACTCGAGATCATAATGTGCCTGATTGTGATCCCAATCCTAATGCTCATTCTTGCCTTTAGATTTATCCGAAACTCTTGTTTGTTGCACACTGATGTCTATAGCATCATGGATCTGACCAATCAGCCAACAATCTTCCATGTCATGAGTTGTGGACCTATAGATTTTGCAGTAGCATGAAACATTCTTCCTTATCACACATTGTAGTAATGGGCAACAGCTAACATCATGGTTTAAATGACATATCTCATAGTCTAACAACAATGAACACACTGATCTGCGGGGCAACTATCCTTGGTGTGACCTTCCACTTCATAATTTGTGCACCAAATCCCGTGTGCATCTCATGTGCTAAATTTTCCGATAGATTCTCCAACTGCTTCACCATAGCTGCGATCTATGCTTCTAAAAATGGGCTCACCCCAGTGTCTATACTTCCAACTACCTCAGTGCATAAAGATGCTTCAAGTGATTTGCATGGATCATTATATGTCTTATGTGATAGTGCCCTTCTAAAAGGTGTTATCAGGCCCCCAATGAACCATTGCGCATGTTGGCTTACATGAATATCATAATAAATCTTAGATAACATCATTTTGAAATGAGCATCATACTCTTTGACACTTTCAGTAGTGTCTTGCTTAATATCCTTTAGTGCATTTATAATCTTCTATTCAAACTCACGGATATGAAATTATTTGAGAAAAGCATCTTTTAAGGTTGCATAATCTACACAAGTCTAATCAGGGTCAAACTTTTTGTACCAACTGTGTGCGATCCTTGTAACATAGTAGCAAATTGACTTACCCTATGCTCAGAAGCCATGATTCCTTTTGCATGCCACAATATTTCACACATGTGTACATGTTTAAAAACATCTTCTATGACCCTATACTCTGGGATACGAAGGGACATCTCCATGTAAATATTCTAGGGTTGGTGTGGACCTTGCCCACCTGATCCAAAACCTCTTGTGTTTCCTATGCCTCCAAAACCACCAAATCCACCGGAACTAGAGCCACCTATGCCTCCTAATCCCAAACCCGTAGCTAGAGTCAAACTAGAAGATGTACTTCCCTGTGTCCCAACAATAGTACTAAACTACACCCCGATAGTCTGTGAAGTATTACTACTCTTAAAAGAGATTCCAAAAGTCTGCGCACCTGAATTCTATGGATGATACACCCAAAAAGGTACTCCCATATAATAATGAAGACATCTACGTTGTCATCGATGTTGTTTTTATATGACTCACTCCTTCTCCCCCACTTCCTAAATTAGCTTGCTAACTATTTGTTGTACTAGATATTGGAAAACCAAGCACAAGGGCAAGGTTACCAAGTGGATTTAGATGTAAACTTGTGGCCCGGGTTTTCTATCTTTGGCATGTTTCTACGTGAGGCCGAGGAGGGTTCCCTATCATGCTTTCCCAAATGGGGAGTTCCTGATGCTCAAGTTCCACGTCTTCTATGTGAACTTCAAATCCTTCATGAACCATCTCTCTCCACAACACCATTCACTCTGCAACATCCCTTGCTTCTCTATCTCCCTCTCATGTGCCTCATTATACTTAAGCCACCTTTCCTCTCTTTTCCTTTCTATCGCTAGGTATTTCATATTTCACCAAACCTTCTCCTACCCTTGTGCATGGTGGGGTTTAGTTAGCCATCGGTTTTCTCTCCAAGTTTAAGGTTACCATCAAAATTTTGATCACTAGTGGAATGCCTTACAGGTAAGTTCCCCTGGGATATCATAAAAATTGGAATTCAGCTACCTCTAGGCATGAATAAGTGGAAATTGAGTACTCCAAGATATAGCTATTCAAAACACCATGGAACCACGTATCCACAACGTGATTCCAAATTAGATTAGCATCATAAAGGGTCTAAAATTCTTCCTACATCTAGAAAAGTGTGTGATACCTCTAATTCCATTTTTATACGCATAAGCAACCAGCCACTCATATAGTTCTACTAGAAAGATAATGAAGAATATCTCATACAAATAGTCATACAGATTCTGTTCGACCCACATGTGTGTGTCAAACTCAAATCCACTATTGAACCTCCATGTTATTCTTCTTCCAGGTCATGTATCCACTCCTCAACACTTTTTAGGGTTAAATGGTATGTCTTCATCGCGAACCATCCTAAAAAAATCGAAAAGAGGTCTTGGAAATGAAACCAATGATGCGATCTTGAATTCAATAGTAAAAGCCAAGGTGCTTTGGAACATCACTAGCCTAGACTCGAGCACTCACATGAAGCACATCAAGGTACTAGGACCCTCTTTAGGGTTCTTATTAAAATTTGTTAGCATAATGAAGACTTAATGCATTCAAATCCATACTTAATACATCATTCTACAATGCATGTATAGATCTAGCTCTAGAGAACAACAAACTAAATGATAATCATGATAAAATCAAGCATGCAAGAGCCAATTATAGTCAGGATTAATACTCTGGTTTAGTAAATACATTCCATTATATAAAAACATAGGAATACATAAAATCTTCTTACAATAATAACATTATATGCTCATGCGCGTAATGATTCGACAACATAATCTCATAGTAATCCAGTTCTTACATATATATCTTCTATATTATGCAGTTCACTACATATTTATAAGGGTGGGGACTTTCCCTTCACCGCTTATCTAATCCCAAAATAGGTCGCATGCTGAAAATAGCCATGTGCCTTTATAATTATAGCCACACATGTAAGTGCACTAACAATAGATTTCTCCTAGTTAACTATCAGTCATAATTCTATCTTTAGCCCGCATCCATGTAAAGTGCTCCATAGCCACTCTTCTAAAAATAGTTGATGCATGTCGTGTAAGTCTTTTCCCGTTTATGTGCTCCGCACGCCATCTTCCAAAAATAAATCATACTCGTGAAAATGGCTAAGTCCCAAATATATCTTTGTCCTCTGCTTTACGATTCCTTTCCAATCCTCCCGTGCCTTTAAACAAGTTCTTCTCTTTTGTGTGAATCTTCTGTATGCCTTCTACTAAGTGCTATATATTTTATGATTAACAAACATGTCAAATCTAAATAAGGAAAATTAAGAGATAATGGAATCCTCACATTTTTACCATATATAAGGATGAAAGGAGATTCACCAATTTCTCTTTTGGTGTGACCCCGTCATTTAAAGAGAATTTTTTATCTTTTTATTCCATTATCTCTTATTCATCTCCATTTTCCTTTTCATTATTCTAATTGGGTTTTTGTTGGTAGAATCAGCTAAGCCATTACCTTGAGGGTAATAATTAGAATAAATATTTAGGTATATATCATACTTGAGGGCCCAATCAAAAAATTTATAGTGTAATAAGGCCTTAGCATTGCTAGAAATTATAGGTTAGGGAATACCAAACCTTGTTACCAAATATTCCGATAAATCAAGGATAATTAATTCAATTGATTCCTTAAGTGCCATAGCCTCTGTCAATTGGTGAAGTAATTATTTTCACTAAAATTCAAACCCTTGATGAATCAAAAATTCAACATTTAAATGAAACAATAAAGGAACTTGAAGGCATGGGTTCAATCAAGGTTTATCCTCAGATGAAAGGATTGTATCCTCTTATTATAGTTTCTTTGTAACTACACTAACCTACTTATACTCTAACACTATATAGACCTAAACTAATAATCCAAGGAGACAAGGTGAGAGAGAGAAAACTAAATTTAAAAGGGGAGGTGATGCACTAAACTAGAGAATGGATCAATTTTATCTCTAAAAGACACAAATGTGAACAAAAAATGAATATTTAAAAGATACACACAACTTTGAAGGAGAATAATTGGAAAATAATCAAGGTGTGCAAGTAGGAAAGAGACATTTACATCAAACATAAATAATTCAGAGGAATGAATCCAATCTTGTATTAATATCAAATCTCATACATTTATAGGAACAAATATGAGGCAAGAAATTTCACAAGCAAGTTAAAAGGTCATGAACAAGAGTGTTCAAGATCAAAGACTAAACTCTCTACTTACATAAATCAAACCCGTAGTATGTGTCAAAGGACTTACATTTATAGAATTTGAGAGAGAGAGAGGATAGAAGAGGTTGATCACATCCAGTGATTAATGAAATCAACCACCCACCAACACTAAGGACCAATCTCCATAGATTTTGTAAGTCATGTATGGGACTTGATGTCGGTTCAAAGTTCACACCATTAGATTGCCAATGCATGAGGATCATGATGCTCAAAATTAAATTCAAGTTGCTAAAGTGGTTGAGTATTTGGCTCAAAATAGGAAAGTTCTTTCTATGCCTCATGGAATTTAGATGATTTTTATTTGATCTAAGGATTTCTCCTTTATTTAGCAACTTCTCATTTCCTGTAACTTTATTTTCTTTTGATGACCCATGTCCTTAATGCATTCCACATTTAACTTTCCTTATCCACATTCCATTATGCTCCATTTCTTCTCCTTATAGATTTTAGAATAACAATAATGTCCTTTCTTCTTGAGAACCTACAAAACATTAAATTTTGGTTCCAAAATTCTAACCTTAGCCACATCAAACTTTCTTGCTTCTTTTCATAGGTTGTATCATGGAAATTTTTCCTTACATCATGCCTTCTCCTTAGCGAACATATAATTCATTGCATGGAATTAACCAAATCTATAGAATTCCATTATTTACAAGTTCACATAATAATGTTTTTATATGCCACGAAGCAATAAACTTTTCAAATATGCCATAGAAGACTAACCCTATGACTTCTTTATTCTAGATGTCTTCAATCTAGAGCCGCATAAGTTTGAAACTTGGATGAGTTGTTCAAAATAGCATGGGGTGCTATTTTGGACATTAGTTTAGTGACTTTTAGGGGACATCTACCTACTAAATGTAAATATTAGTTGCCTTGAAGCATCCATTGGGAATGGAGTCAAATATGAACCTAAAATCGATCTCAAACTTTTACAATTGTCCCTAAAACTCTATTTTAAAGCTAATATTTTGGAGCCTTGGATGAATCACTTTAGAAAAACCCTAAAGTATTCTATTTTTCCACCATGGGGATAAAATTGAAATGGCCTATATACAACTACAATGGAATTCCAAAACCTATATACAAAATAAAAATATCATACATGTTCCAAGTGAAATATGTAGAGTGTGCACAAGCACTTATTTAGATGATTGCCATAAAGATTTAGGAAAATGGGCTCAATCAATGACCATCACAAAAAGGAGAGAACCTCCAACACAAAAAGGAAAGGAAATAAAATAATAGTTATGTAAAGATACAATAAACTAGCTTAAAGGGAAGGTTTGAGATAGATCTCATTGACAAGGATCCTAAGTGCCTCCCCATCAAGTTTTGAAAAATCAAAAGAGTTGGCCTACCTACATCCAATGATGATATATGATCCACTCCAAAGTATATCAAACATAAAGTTACGCCCTAGTTTAGCTCTCTCTCGTATCCCATTTCAAGACCACTATTTTGAAAGCATGTGCTTTTGGATTTATATTACCTCAATTCCTCAAGATCAACCAATTATTCCATTCTAATTGTTCTCTAATATTCACCCTCAAACTCTAACTTCTGATCCAACTCCAATGAGGGTACTTCCAAACATAATGGAATTTTATATTCTATACCATAGATAAGGATAAAATTAGAATTACCTACTTCTATCCTTAATGTGATTATGTCAGCCCAAATAGCATTTTTTTACCTTGATGTTCCATTACCTTTGATTGATCTCCATTGTTCTTTTCATGATTTTGATGAGGTTCTTGTTAGTGACTCCACCAAGCCATTACCTTGAGGGTAATAATTTGAAGATGAATTCAAGTATATGTCATGTTTAAGATTCCAATCAGATGTTTTAAAACCTAATAAGGCCTTTTCATTATCCAAAATGATGATTTGGGGACCCCAAACCTTATCCCAAAGTCTTCAAGAAAATCAATGATAGATTATTTAGTATCTTCCTTAAGTGGCATAGCCTCTGTCCACACTGGTAAAGTAATCACTTGTTGTCAAGACCAACTTATGACATCTACGACATAGGATTAAACATACAAATAAAATCAATTCCCCATTGAGAAAAATGGTTCATCCTCTTGAATGGGATGAAGTGGGAGGGCCATCATCTTATTTTTACCATTGAAGAGAACACATTCCTCATATTTTCTGACCCATTGTTGAGTATTCGCAAACAACATAGGCCAGAAGTATCCCGCATTTATAATTTTCATTGTTGTGTCCTGGATGAGAAGTGTCCGACTTAGAAACCACTATGAAAATTTGTGAAGAACTTATTAACTTGTTATCCATTAATAAACCTTAACAAACTAATCAACACATAAGGAATTTATTGCAATATCTGGTGTCACCTATTATCTTTACTAGAACTAGGAGGATATATACTCATGTTATCAATCTAGATGTGGTTCTTATATTGAACTCCTCTATTTTTTGGATCCTCTTCAATCTAGAGACTTGTTGCATCCCATGGATTTTTTGTGTTTTTTATTTTCTCATATTCCATGAGGATCGAGGTTTCTTGATTATCTTAAGCGTCCAAGTCCAAATGCTCACATGTCTCTCTACCTCTTACCAATTTTTTTGGCCTTAATGTTCACATCATACTCCATAATATTGGTCACCCATCTATCTCTTTATTCGTTGATTTCTAGTCTCGTAATGAAGTTTCTCACACTGGGAGTGCAAGACTAAAAATTTTATGTGGCTATTGAAAAACATGCTATTGAATTTCTTGAAACCCCTCATGGTGGCGAAGACCTTCTTCTCTACATGACTATACTTTAATTCATAATCCTTTAGTTTTTTACTAAAGAAGGAAGCTGATTCATGTGAACACTTATCATTTTCTTGTGTTAACACCGTAGTAACACCGACCTTAGCCCCATAAGAATATATTATGAATTCCTTTGAATAGGCAGGTTTAATAAGAGTATGATCCTAAGAAATTGAATGTTTAATATTTCTAAATATTTTTCCCTTCTGTGGTCCATTTGAAAGCCACATCCTTCTTGAGCATTAAGGTAGTGGGCTTGAAAAGTTCAAAAAAGTTAGGAATGAATATCCTAACAAAATTAATCTTACCAAGGAAAGATTACAAATCCTTATTATGACTTGGAAAAGAGAGAGAAAGGATGGAAGATTTTTTTCACGGTCAATGAAAATACCATTATTTGAAACAATGTGACCCAAAATATTTACCCACAAAACAATAAATATGCACTTATTAGGATTAAGAGACACCTAAAATCCCTAGCACCTCTCAAAGACTTTCTCAAGATGAATGAAATGATATTTACTTTCTTTTTTTAGAACTATTATATCATCCAAGTAGATGAGGATTAATTCATTTATATATCCCATGAATGTAATATCCATGTCTCGTTGAAATGTGGCACCCATATTTGATAAATTAAAGGGCATGTTATCATAAGAATATGTTTCCCACTTGGTTATAAACTCAGTCTTATGTTGATCCTCTTCTCTAACCTTGAACTAATTAAAACTTAGATATCTATCACATAAAGAGAAACTTTTATCTCCCGCTATTATGTGAAAAAAAAATCCATAGAGGGAAAAGGATAATGATCCTTTAAAGAGGCCCTATTCAAGTCCTTGAAATCCACACAAAGCTAGTTTCTCCATTTTGTATTCCTAAAAAGGACCATGTTAACCTCAAAGAGGAGTACTTGATTGGGGATATAATATTGGCCTTAATGATCTTGGTTAAATATTTTCTCATTAGGGGTTCTATTTTGGGATTGTGGGCCTTTGTTTCTATCTAGTTGAATTAACACTAGGATCAAGATATATGGTGTGTTGAGAAAGTTTTGGGTTGAAAAAATTAAGATATCCATGTATATCCATCAGAATACATAATTAAATTTACGACATAAGGATATACAAGATTTATTTTTAGATTTATCACATACCTTTCCAAGAAATAACTCCTTATCTTATACGGTGGTGACAGATTGGTAGTCTTTTTTTTACTATTATATTATTTATTTCCCCTTTGTATTCATCATTATTTTTGAATATTTATTCAATAGTGACCAACCCTTTAGGAAATTCATTTTTCCTTAGCTAAATGATCTGATCACCACAACTATATTGCAAATCAGATTATAGTTTTGAGGAAAACTCATCTTCATTCTAGATGAACTAAAAAAATTGTTTATCCCTATCAAATATATTCCATGTGAGTTGATTATATGGAATTGATGGAATCAAAACCATCCTAACATGTTTCTTATTGTCATGGATGATGTCTTCAACTAGTGAAAACTATGATTTAATGGATGCCATATGATCATCTTCTTTGTTGAGTTTTCTTGGCCTTACTTGCAATTTAATAGCATAAATTTTTTCTAAGAGTTCCCAAAATCTATGCCTATAAGATTTTAAAATATTATTCATGGCCACACACCTTTCTTTAACTTGTTGAACAACTAATTCGATTCAAAAACACTGCAAGGCCTTAATCTACATTTTTTTCTAGAAGTAATCTATAGATAAAGTCCTTGTATTCTTCAACATTATTTGAATATGAAAATTGTAGTCTATGAGAAAATAAGATCCTATTTATCCTTGGATAAAAATAACTACACCTACCCGAACTCCATTTTTGTTTCTTGAACCATAAAAATGCATCTTTCATAAACTAAAAGAATCCTCTTTTTCTTTGTGCAACATGGGGGTTGTGAATTCTTCTTCACGAATGTGGTAGGTGCCTAGACCAGTCTCCATAGCTGTTTCATAAGGATAAAACTCATAATTTTCCTTGGACCATTCATATAACAAGAGGTCAAGTATTTAACAAAGAGGAGTGAGTTATTATACTAATCTTGATTCAAGATCTTAATCTTCATGTATCATGAAAATATATTGGAGAGGAGTAGGGTCATAAGATTCAACATGATAAGAAGAGATTGGATCATATTGATATAGTTTAAAACAAGGAAGTATAATTTTTAAAAATAAACTTTCTCTTCACTAATCATTACTTTAAAACCCATATCAATGTTCTCACAAAACATAATGTCATCCCCGTTTCTGGGAATCTATTTAAAATTACTATATTCATGATCATACAACCATTTTAATGAAATCCTAGTAGAGCAATGTTTTAAACCTGGTATTTAAGATCAAATATTATCTTTATAAGACAAATTTATAAACCCATACCTAAGTATAGTAATTGTTTCTTTGTTTACGTAAATTGAGTCAATGAAATTCAAACCAGAAAATTATCAATTTGAAAAAAATTTACATGGTTTTCTAACAATCCCAACACACAAAGGTCATAAAATAATGTTATCCAAGTAATTAAATCTCACTATTACTAACAAGAGTGTATTTCCTTCTTCTTATTTCACTATGCTAACATCAGTTTATTTAATTAACCCTAAGACAATATTATGTCAATCATTGAATAAGTATTCTTGAGGGACCTTCCATCACTCACTACAATAACCAAAATCTCACTATGAGATCATATGCCACAAGTAGGTTAACGTTCCTTAAAAAAATCCACCTAATAATCTTACCTTCTCGGAAGAATCCTATCACCAAATCAACTTGATTACATTTTGGCCAGAATGATACCTGCAACAATTTACTTAATTTATAATAGATTTTTAACTACCTCTCTCAAGAACCCACCTTGAAAGTAACCAAATTATTTTAGAAAATAAAAGGTATCCTTTATAATGAAAGGAACTATACGACACAACCAAAACACCTAATGTGGATGACACAAGTTAATACCAAAAAAGAAACGATAACGATCTCCTGATCCTAGTTCTCTACCCTCATTTGGTTATCTTCTAGATTTCATGAACCCATTAAATGGAGGTCTACAAAAAGGGGTATTTCCTCACTATTTTCAACTAGGAGTTTAGGTATGGTCAAAGACTCCCCCAACTTTTGTAAACTTAAAATAAAATCCATCACAAAGGTTCTATCAATGACTCGAAAGAACCCATACCAAAACTACGAGATATTCCATGACCGTATGGATGAAGTGCCTTACGAGGTATAATAAAACACACGATTCCATATTATTTCCTACTTCATTTTAAAGGACCCATTTAAACAACAAGTCAGGAAGAGTTAACAGATGAATTTGTTACATTCACCCACACATTATCCCAAATATTAAATCATACAATAAATTCAAATATAATTCATTATTTTACATAAAAACAAGAATATTAAGGTTGGTTAACCATGCCTGTTGGAAGGCTCTGTAAAACTTCTTTTTTATTTACGTGTAAAAATCTTCAAAGAAATCGATCCAACAAACCAATACTTCCAAACATAAAAAAACCCTCTAACTTCCTCTTGAGTCTAATACATATTTAAATATGCGTAGAAGCATCTATTTTTAATCATAAAAGTCAAAGAAGATCAACTTAAGATGACTCGAAAAGTGAAAACCCCCATGTAATTCCTAAACAAAGGAATCTCGATCGATCAAAGGAGGATCTCGAGTTTACAACTCACAAAAATAAAATAATGATGTTAAGTTGAATGAGAGGTAGATTCTTGGATAAGCTTCACAATTTTTGAGGAAATTCAATGCTCATTAGTTCATTGAGCCACGTAGTGGCTGTTATCCAATTTTGCACACATGGAAAGATTGGAAACGAGGTCCTATCACGTTCAAAATGAAAAAATAGTCTCGGGAACCCACCTTCGGTTATTATCGAGATGTAATAATTAAAAATAATTCCTAAATTGCATATGAAGAGATCACCTAGCATCGAAAGGCACCCAGTTGATCTCAACTCAGTGAAGAGTTTAGGGTTGAGTTGATAAAGAATCCGGTGTCAAATTGATAGTCATCTCGGAAAACATCTCCAGTAGAGACTCTCAGTTGTAAGAGCTCGACGAGGTCTTGTTAATGCAAAATATAGCTCGTTGAAAATTGACGAATGAAGGGAACTCTATAAGGATCTCGGTAGAGATCTGCATTGAAGTGAAGGCCGAGTCGGGGAGAGTCAAAGTTGAGCTATCAATAAAGTCTCAATGAATTGGAAAGGTTCCAGCCATGGGCGATAGGCATGTTGCAGTATAGTAAGAGTTCTTTTGAGCACTTCCAACAAGCAGGTTGTCCAACTATGTTTTTATCTGTTCAACATCGAATGCATCCTCAAATTTGGGATTTTCCTTCAAGATATTTTTATGAAAATCGATTAAGTGACAGTGAGAGTGTTACCGGGAGACCTGAGGAAATTTATTACAAAGATTCTCTATCGAGACCTTACTGGTTTTACGATGTAACTCATAGAGGAGAATCTCATAGAGGTGGAACTGTTTCATATCAGAATATTCATGAGGCACAATTTTCTTTGCAATTATATGAGCATCTTCAATGAGTCACTAAGTTGGCAGGCATAAAGGATTCTATCGGAATTATCACACCTTACAAGCTACAGCTGAAATGTTTGCACCGAGAAAATGATGTCTCCTCACGCTGAGTGGAAAAGTGGAAATCGGTGGCCATCTGTCCAAAACGAAATCTGGCCAAATGATAACGAAACCCCGCACTCCAATCCCAGACATGGGAAATAAGGTGAGCATTGCCAAGGGAAATGACATGATGTCAAGCCATTGAAAAGATTCCGGGCATGGGAGAAGTTTGAGTCTACTGCCAAAAAATCGGGAGCACGATCATGGCAAGCCGCAGGTAATCCCACGCATGGGAAACATTTTACTATCTTGCCAAGGTTGCGCGGCGAAGCTGAGGCGGGGCCCGTGGATTAATGTGGCTGAGCCGTTACGTGGGGATTTGGAGCTGGTATGCCGAGGTCGGAGATTTGATGATGGAAGTCCAAGTTGTTCACTCCGCGTAGGGGAGATTCAGGCAAGCACCGCCAAGTGGAAATATACCCGTGGTAAGCCATGATCAGACTTCCGTGAATTGGAGAAATCGGGTCAAATTGCCAAGTGAAGACAATATGATGGCTATCCATCATGAAAATCCCGCGCATGGAAACATTTTACTATCTTGCCAAGGCCGTGGAAATTTGGGAAAACACTGCCAAGCGTGGAAATATTACGATGGCTATCCAACATGATACTTCCACACGGGCCGTGTAAACAGGATCCGAGTCGTTGTGTGAGTCACCAGGAGAATTAAAGTGGCAGTTGCAAATTGGGTGGCGAGTAATCCTCCAAGTGATAAGGGAGGATGATGGCGAGATGGTTGAAGATGGGTCGACATTGGAAAAAGTATCTAGTTTCAGGCTCACAAGAAAGAAATGCCTTCTCATGGAATACCACAATTGCAGCTTACAGAAGACACGGGTTTCCTCATGAGGCGTTGATACTGTTTCACCGAATGCAACAAACAGATGTCTGACCTGATCAGTTCACCTTTTCCAGCATACTTCTAGCCTGTGCCACGATAAGAGCTTTGGAACAGGGTATGGACATACATTGAGTTCTACGCTCAAAGCTCCCACGCATTCGATGCACAGGCATGTTGCAGTATAGTAGAAGCTGTTTTTAGCGCTTCCAGCAAGTAGCTGCAGGAAACAAATATTCACTACGTGTACGATGGATTGGAGTCACGCCATTCAAGGCTTCATAAAATTTTCTGAATCAGGAGATGAAGGTTTATTACGGTGCAGAATGAAATGATTCATATTGCTCAACATGTTTTCTCCTAGAAATGAATTGAATGTGAAGGTCAGCTCTGAAAATACCTGGTTGGCCATTTTGCATGCTACATCCTTGTTACTCGTAAATGGTCTCTTTGAGAAACTCTGAGGGTAATAGGCAATATTTATACCCTTCCATTATGTACGTCCAATCAGACAATAAAAAGTATTCCTTTACCAGGTTCAGAGAAACTTGTTTTTTACAAATGGACGATTATACTGTAGTTTCAAGCTAATTTTATCTAGCTTTATTTCTATTAGCTTTGATCCACGACTAAGGAAAAATTCATATGGTTGTTACCTGTACATTTTTCCAAGGTCCTCTTGGTTGCCCCAGTTGTTCAATGTATTTTTTGAAGGGCTCTTTGACCAAAAATCAGTCTTAAGGGTGTCTATCGACATGTTATGGGCATGAACCTGGGTCATCATCATGGCAGCATTAGGTCTTTATTGGTAATGGCATTTTCTCATCGTTTGGAAGGTACAATTGTGCTTATTATGGCAAAGCCAAAACATTTTTACTACAAGTGTTATATGATGAGGAAGAATCCTGAGCATTGTGGTAAAACCATTCTTTTCAGAAATGTTGGGTTAAGCTCGGTATTCAAGTGAGTTTGAGCCCAGGAAAGGTAAGATCGTTTGCTGGATGAAGAGCTCGGTGACTTCGCAGGGAGCTCGTGGTGTTGTTTCATGAAGTTTGAACGTGGAATGCATAAATGGCCTCGAGTTAACCAAGGAAAACGATAAGAATCGAGTTTGATAGCTCACCATTCGAAGGACTCAATGCAAAAGAGCTCGATTGCCAAGGTAAGGAAAGAGTTAGTGTGGGGTTCAAAATCGATTGCAACACCGAGTTAGAGGATTCGAAACTCACCGAGTTGGGATTTGTGCAGACTCTATCCACATGGACCCCCCTCCTCTTCAAGTCAAATGGGTCAACGGGGGTCCGACATTATGTTAATTAAATTAATATTTTTATTTAAATATTTTAATAATAATATTTATTATTATTATTTAAATATTCTTTTAATTAATTGAGAAGACTAGGTCATCAGGCAATTAATGACCCATGATGGAACCTTCTCAGGTGGTTCAACTAACTGTAATAAATACATCATGGGCCTTCAATTTAGGAATGTAATTATGACCATTTCCTCTTCTTTCTCACATATTATTTTATAAATGTAAGTTGGAGGCTCATTTCAAAGGGTTCCAACAGATTTAGACAAGTTAGACAGTTAGATATCTCGAGGTGCAAGTGTATACTTTTCAAGAATCCTTTCTCTTCGCAAGTTGTTCTTGTGTGTTGAGAGAACT